>OX155893.1:48645802-49245802 GCA_944588485.1 Phosphuga atrata
GAGAGCGAGACGAGATTAACGGCTACGAGAGCGAGACGAGACTAACGGTACCCAGAGCGAGAGCGAGACTGAGACGAGAGTAATTTTGTACACAATAAACGAGAGCGAGACGAGATTTTTTAAACTCTCGCCCTAACTCGTCTCGTGTGAAGCCCTACTTGCCCTTGTGACTTAGTTTACTAAATTGACTACATATTCTAAGATCTTGTCCAATGTAAGATTCAAATAACACAATTCAGATAACACCATGCGCTTCGAATAAGATCCTGCAATCCTTTATGATAGCCGGTCGTAGAAAAAGCATTGAATGCTCCAAAATTATTTTAGATAAAATGTAGCTACGATCTAGAACACATCTTGAGCCTTGATACTACAAAAAAGAAAGTCTAAAGATCTCAGGTAGATAATGTTCCTCTCTGTAAACCGTACACATTGGTAAAAAAATTTAAAAAAATATGAAAATTGTCTTTCTGAATATGTGGATAAGATTTGTGATTCCAACTGTACAACACCAGTGAAAGGCAAGACTAGAACATGTTCATATATGTAATAATTTGCAATCTGATTTGTGTGTTTGAGACCTCATTGATGCCTATGTTGCAAGAACTAAAACTTTGTTAATGTAAACATTGACTAAAAGTAATAATAACGCCACTGAATCTGTCTAATCTGTACATACATGTTAATGTATAATATTGTATATACATGTTAATTTAATATCTATACTTCAATACAAATACATGTTTCAACACAAATACTCCAATACTTCAATATAAATACATGTTCATTTATACATGTTTAGTTTTTTTAGTTTTAATCTTGAAGAAAATATAAATTCTTGAAGTTAAAAATATCAACTTTTATTATATTTGAGTGCACGTGAGATAATTGAATAACATTTTATTTCTTGGGTGTAATGTGAAATTAGTTATAAGCTTCTGGGGGTGGAAAGTCACCTCGTCTACATCCGCGTTGTATACGTTCATAACCGACGACAGTCTTAAAAAGTTGGAAAATTCAATAATACTTAAGTTGTCAGCGGTGCTCAGATGGGAAAGCCAGTGGAAAACACGCCGGTGACAGCCGCGTCTCTGTTTTCCCCCTTTTATAATCCTCCGCCGAACGTACACAAAGATCAATTATTGTTTTCCTCGGCATTACATATGATTTTAAAAGCAAAATATTTCCTTTCCTTGTCGACATAAGAATATATGGTATATTTGTTTTATAGAAGCTTTATATTTGATTATTAACTACATTAGGTTCTGACACAAATAAAATTTTCCTCAAATTAGTTTGTACCAAAATTGACAGTAATAACTAAGAATAAGCAAGGTAACTAAAGTGAGCTTAACGTTGTGATTTCTTTAACAATTGGTAAGAGCAAACAAGACTAGACAAGACCAGGCAAGACTAGCCAAGAACAGACAAGACCAGACTAGACCAGAACATACCAGACAAGGCTGGCCAAGCACATACAAGACCAGACAAAACCAGGCATGTTCATGGCCAGGCCAGGTTCATGGCCAGGTTCATGACCAGGCATGTTGGTTTCAGGTTGTTTTGTGTGGTCTTGTCTGGTACAAGACCACACAAGACAACCTGAAACCAAACAAGACCAGATAAGACCATGCCACACCAGACAAAACCAGACGAGACCAGATAAGACCAGACAAGACCAGACAAGACCAGACAAGACCACAAAAGACCAGGAAAGGCCAGAAAACACCAAACAAAACATGACCAGACGAGTGCGAAGAAAACCGAACAAGACCGAATAAGACCGGACAAGACCAGGCAAGGCAAGACGAGAACAGGCAAGGCGTGACGAGACGACACCAGACGAGACGAGACCAGTTGAGACGAGACTAGACGAGACGACAAAAAACGAGACGACACCAGTTGAGACGAGACCAGACGATACGAGACCAGCCAAGACCAGGCGAGATCAGACAAGACCAGACAATACATGCCAAGACCAACCAAGACCCAGCAAGACTAGCCAAGACCAGACTATACCAGACAAGATCAGACATGACCAGACAAGACCAGACAAGACCAGACAAGACCAGGAATGACCAGATAAGACAAGACAAGGACAAGCAAGACCAGACGAAACGAGACCAGGCGAGACGAGACCAGATGAGACGAGACCAGACGAGACGAGACCAGATGAGACGAGACCAGACAATACGAGACAAGACGAGACGAGACCTGACTAGACCAGCTATCTAACTTAAGTATTATTGAATTTTCCAGCTTTTTAAGACTGTCGTCGGGTATGAACGTATACAACGCTGATGTAGACGAGGTGACTTTTCACCCCCAGAAGCTTATAACTAATTCCACATTACACCCAAGAAATAAAATGTTCTGAGACCAGACGATACCAGATAAGCCCATACAAGAGCAGACAAGACCGAACAAGACCAGCCAAGACCGGCAAAAACACACAAGAGCAGACAATACCAGACATGACCAGAAAACACAAGACGAGAACAGGCAAGACCCCACGAGACGAGACCAGACAAGACAAGACGAGACAAGACCAGGCAAAAATCAGACCAGGCTAGACCAGACAAGACCAGACGAGAACAGAGGAGACCAGACGAGACGAGACCAGACAATACGAGACGAGGCGAGACCAGAAGAGACGAGACCAGTCGAGATGAGACCAGACGAGGCGAGACCAGACGAGACGAGGCCAGACGAGACGAGACGAGACCAGACGAGACGAGACGAGACGAGACCAGACGAGACCATACAAGACCAGACGAGACTAGACGAGACCTGATGAGATCAGGCCCGATAAATCGAGACCAGACAATATCAGGCGAGACTAGACGAGACCAGCAAGACGAGATGACAATACAAGAAAAGAAGAAAACTATATTAATGCCATTGCAAGACAGTCTGTGAGAAAACCTCGGTGTAGATCAGCGATTCTTAAGCGGGGTGTCGCGAAGATTTATTTTATTTTTTATTTTTTACTTTTTTTTTATTTTGAAAAATTAAAATTCTGTTTTTAATCTATTTGTGAATTTGTATTGCACTTGAAAGTTTCTTATTACGATAATATATAAATAAGTATGTACTCTTTCAAATTAAAAAGGATGGCCCGCGAAAAATCTTGGGGATTTTAAGGGGGCCGTGGTTACTCATAGGTTAAGAACCATTGGTGTACATCTTCGTACATATTCGGGATAACTAGAGCGCGTTGTAAGGGAATCTCTATATGTAAAAATCGTTCTCTATATGTTGGTATTTCCTATACCAGATTTTTAAAAACAATTTTATTGTAGCGGCAACAGGCCTTTCAGAAAAAGACTTTTCAAAGAAATTAGTTTTAGGATAGGGTTGCTATAATACCCAAACAATTTCTAAAAATATTTTGTCTGTTTTATTATAGGGTTAATACTGTAATCACCCGAACGGTTTTCAGAAATATTTCGTTGAATATTTTATAACAGGGTCATTACAGTAATTGTCGAACAATTTCTAAAACATTTAATATTTGTATTTTATGACAGGGGCATTACAGTAATCTTCGAACAATTTCTAAAAGATTTGATGTTTGTGTTTTATGGTAGGATTATTATTACAATTTTCGAACGATACAAATCTAAGAAAGATTAGTTTAAACAATCCCCAATAGAACGGGTCCAGATACCTGAAGGAACATATAAATACGTTCCGTCGACAAGTTCACTCGACAAGTTCACCCAGTTCACCCGAGCCGCAGTGACGCCAACAAGTTTATAGTAAGTTGCAGCTTCGCTAATCCGTTGTTATTGTGTTATTTAATTTTTGTAAATATATTTCCTCTTATCACAAAACGTGAGTGATAAATTTATTCTTACCCTTATCACTCACATTATCTATTCTAATTAATATCATATAACATTTTACATTGTTATCATTATTTTATCCGATAACAGCTGTTTCAGTATTTTAAAAGAATTTAGGTAACAATAGAATAATGAGTATTATAGCGTAGTTTTTATTATGTGGAAACTATGTACTAATGAGTTTAAGTGTGTGTGTGTGTTTGTGTATATACTGTGTATGCGGTATAATGGAATAAGAACCCTCTCCAGTTTCTAAACAATCAGTTGAGCGAGCGCGCGAGCCCGGTTGGAAATTGGCGGGTGGCTCGTTACTCGCTTGTTAACACCCCATCAATATAAAACTATATACTCGGGTGGTGTTTGCACCATTATCCATACAATGTGGCTAATCACTGCTCACAGAATTCACCCCTAAAACAATGTATAAAACACTTTTATTTAACTATATGTGGTCTCAAAAACAATTTACTAAATATTGTAAATACTTATTTATTTTGAATGATAACAATGTGTAACTACATTTAAATTAGGGGCTTGATACTTAAATAAAATAAATAAAATATTATAATACAATACTGCGAGATGGCGCAAAGCCTGATAAGATACATGCTACAGATTTTATATAGTCAGATTATAAGAAATTTTTTGAAGCATTTTTCTTTTTACTATTTCATATGAAAATAATGTTTCGTTTTGTGAATTCATGAAAGAAAAATATAAATAAAAAGTTTAGTGAAGTGGAGAAATTTTAAGAAAACTGTAATAATAACTGTAAAAGTTTTTAAACTAATGCTTTTTCACGTTTAATTTTATACTAGAACAATATGATTGTGGTGTATAAATCAAATAAATAAAGTTTTGTGATAAATATATAAAGCTTACACTTATATGAGGGGAAACCGATAGCGATCCCTTTTGTGATCCGTTCAAGAAATCGGTTCGGAATCCGGGAATGTCGGAGAAAATTTTTATTAGTCAATTTCGTGTTGGTAACGTGCAACGGTATATCGACGCCGACAGTTTGGTAATTCCAGGCGGCTCAGGCGAGATCAGCTCCGGAAAGCCGGAGTCGGAGCGCGGTAAGTGAGCTGCGGCGTGGTTAGATCAAACTATATTAGTCGACTGGAGAGGGCGGAAGACGGTGATCAATGGGATTTGCGTTTATTGGGACTGATGATGGAGAGGATCGAAAAATAATAAAACAGATCTACTCCGGGTTTATTCGGATGATAAATTGAGTTATTTTTGTGAGTGATATGGCTGGAGGATGGAGATTTCTTTTAGGATTTTTCTTTTCAAACGATTTACGGGAACAGATTATATGAATCTTTCATTTATTCTTCTAGTTACTAATGCAAATTTGTGAATAATATAACATAGATTAATGAAAAGGTTTTTTTATCAATTTAAAATCATGAAAATTTAAGGAAAAGTAAAAATAATAATGTATCGTGGACGTACACACAAAAGACAGTCAGTAAACGAGTATTTTAGGAAATCAATAAAGGATCTCCAAAAAGTAATAAATAATTTTTTTAGTCGATTATTTTTGTATATATATTTTTCTGATTTCATCCTACAGCATGTTATAAAATATCTCTTGATTATTTTCAACCGATTTTTAGTAATTCAGTAATTAATACACTTACATTCGTCTTTTCAGATTGTCTCAATTACTTCTTAAATCTTGAAGCAAATTGAGTTTATGTTTTACATAGACTAATTTAGAAGCTTCATACAGAATAACTTACAATCGCCTTTTCAGATTGTCTCAATTAGTTTTTGATTCTTTAAGAAACAAATACCAAGTTGGATTTCTGTTCTACGTAGACTAATTTTGAAGCTACAGACAAAGTTACATTCGTCTTTTCAGATTATCTGAAATGGTTTTTAAGTCTTTAAGCAACAAATAGCAAATTGAATTTTCGTTCTACCAACGGATAAACTTACTTTCGTCTTTTCAGATTGTCCCAATAAGTTTTTGGTTCTTCAAGCAACAAATAGCAAATTTGATTTCTCTTACACCTAGACTAATTTTGAAGCTACAGACAAATAATTTTACATTCGTCTTTTCAGATTATCTCAATTAGTTTTTGATTCTACAAGCAACAAAGAGCAAATTGCATTTATGTTCTATCTAGACTACTTTTGAAGCTGTAATGTAAATAATGTATTTATTGTTTGTAACAAAACAAATTAGAAGACTCATATATAGACTCTATTTCTTAAGTGGTTTTCTAAATAAAAAAATTACTCATCACTTTTTACAAATCACTGGATGAATCATACATTAAAACATTAGTTGCAGAATTATATTCTGAGGCAGTATGTATAGCGTCTTCCAATAGGGACTTCCGAACTTTTACAGTTGATAGTTGATAGTGAAAATGATAAAATTGTTTTATCAAATCGGGTATTCTATTCGGGTAACGTTCCGCGTGCTACGCCCGTTTTACGGCCGTCATAATCGTCCTACCGAGAGGACATTGTGTTGTGTGTAACAATAAACCAACACCAGGAATACGACGAAACGTAGGATCTGCCGAAAAAATCGTCGCTGTCCGTGAGAGTGTCCAGGCAAATCTGAGGCAGTCGATATCACGTTGCTCAGAAGAACTCTGCTTTTCGCAGACCACAACTTTGCATCGAAATTTTGCATCGAAATTTGCAGCGAATTTTGCATCGTAACTTGCGCCTGCACCCGTACAAAATTCAACATTTCCAGGAGCTGAAGGTAAACGCCCAATAACAATAACGTGTGTTCACTGAATGGGATTGACCCTAATTTTCATCAAAAAATCATTTTCAGCGATTAGCCCCATTTCGTGATGAATGGGTACGTCAATAAACAAAATTGTCGAATTTGGAACGATACCAATCCACATGAGATCCAAGTCCGTTCAATGCGTCCCAAAAAAGTCACTGTTTGGTGTGGATTTTGGCCTGCGGCGTCATCGCCCATATTTCCATATTTCTTTGAGAACGATGTTGGCCATCACCGTCAACGGCCAGCTTTATAGGTCGATGATTACTAACTTCCTTTTGCCTGAATTGGATAATATGGACACAATCGACATGTGGGTTCAAGAGTACGGCGCTACGTGCCACACAGCTCTTGTCACATTGGACATTCTGCACGAGCAATTTGAGGGCATGGTCGTCTCAAGTGAAAGTGATATGAACTGGCCACCGAGATCGTACGGTTTTCTTAAGTCGCATGTCTATGCGAATAAGCCATCAACCACAACGGACCTCCAAGTCAACATAACTCATTCCATCGATACATTCAACCTAATTTATGCGCCAGAGGCATGCAAAATTGGACACTTTGGATGCGCGCCATCCAGCGAAGCCGCGGCGGACATTTACAAGATCTTATATTCCTTACATATATAATGGCATTGATAGGCCTCTAAAAAAATAAAAAATTTCGATGATATCTCACACACACACAATTATTTTTATTTAAATTTAAATTTAGGAAGCGCTTAATGAAAGACCCTATATATATATATATATATATCGATTTCTTCTTATAATTTCTTCTTATAAAATGTTTAATGCCATCGAATTTCTTTAACAATTATTCTTAATTTACACAAATTGATGTGCAATATCATTTATAAAGCATCAATTGAGATTTAATAGATTTACTAACGTAACAGTGTTGTAAATTATATATACTTAACTGTTTCATTCAAAATGGGGTATAAAATCATTTTATTTAGAAACTTTAAGATGTTTATGTAACTTATGTACAAATAATCTTTTGTATAATAAAATGATGATGTATCGTCTATTTGTCTATTATTTTTATTCTTTAATATTAATGGATTATTGCATCTTGAACTAGTAGAAAAATAAATAAATTGAAACAAAACAAATTACATAGGGACGTTAAGCAACACATGATTTTTTCTTCTCCTTGAGTCAATTAATGAAGATATAAATCAAAACTTGTTTAAAAAATTGAAGTTGAAAAGCTGTTTATAATTGAAATTATGGCGGACTCACCTGGACTCTAGCTTCGGTCAAATTTATTTTCATGGCTAGATCTTCTCGAGTAAAGACATCAGGATAATGGGTTTGGGCAAATGCGGTCTCCAGTTCTTCCAGCTAAATCAAAAAGATTTTTTTAGTTTAGAACAAAGGTAACTAACGGTTAATTCAAAACAACCTTTTTCATAATTTCATAATTTTACTGTAACATTTATTTCATAGAAGATATGAATAATTTTTAAATTAAAAATTTGAAATTCATCTTTTGCTTCCTATTATTTACTATTTCATAAGAGTATGGCCGAGGCCGTACTACGTTTTTTTCTCGCGAACGGTAACCGCTATAACCGGGAAACCGTTCGAGAATCACACAGTACGCTATTAAAATCAGTCGCGGGAAAAAACCGCAAGTGGAGCTGCTTGTATCAACTTACTTGACTCACAAAATCACGCGATTAAAAACCGCGGCGGTTTAGCCTTAGTGCTGCCCAGGCCTATTTGATGAAAATACTTTTTCAATGGAGTTAATAAATTACTTTATCAATAATAATATTTTTCAAAACTCAATATCATACTGAAATTTGAAGTAATAAATCATAAGAAAATATTTTCATATCTGTTTAGTTAATTTATTAATTAGATTCTAGTAAATGTTTTATTTAATGACTTTTAATTTAATTGCTAAGTAAAATTATTTAGAAATTTTGAGACAAAATTTGCATTTAAAAAAAATTGTAAAACTTAAAATTTGGTTCCTGTTGATTTAAGTTTATTAAATTAAAATCGGTTGCAAATAATTTTTCAAAAAGTATTGCATGTATTTAAAATTTGTATTTGCGTGTTGTATATTATGCAATATAAATTATTTTTTTTAAATTATTTATATAAGGTTCATGAGGTATGGGAAATACTGGAATAGGTATGGGGAAGTTATTAAATGTTGATAATGCAACGTTTCAACGATTTTATTCTCGTCTTACTCAGGCTAAACAACTATTATTTTTAAATTTAAACAAAAAATGAATTAACATTTGTTCATTAAATTCAATTTAAAAGTAAATTTAAATTTTTCACTTAAAAAAGTGAAAAAAATTTTCACTGTCATGTTAGGGAATTGTCAACAAAACATGAGAGTGAAAATTTTAATTTATATTTAATTATAATTTTAAGTTGAATTTAATGTACAAATGTTAATACATTTTTTGTTTAAATTGAAAAATAATAGTTGTTTTGCCCGAGGAAGACGAAAATAAAATCGTCGAAACGTTGCATTTACAACATTTTTTAATAACTTATTTCTCATACCTCACGAACCTTGTATAAATAATTATAATATTGGTATATGAATATGATGATGATTTTTTTTTTAAATTTTATAATAGAATTGTTTAAAACATTTTGGTGTTTTGATTCAAGTTTTAAATCATATTATTTAAAGTTATATAATTATTTAGAAATAAGCAGGCAATATAAGTAGGCATAACTTAGACATAATTAATATTATGTAAGTATTATTCCTTCCCTTATTTTAAAGATATCTAGATAAAATACACTAGAATCCTTTATGTACTTTTGCAATTAATGAGTAAGTCCTTTTAGTTTACATCGTATGTACAATAATAATGGACTGAAAGGATTACTTATTAATTAAAGAATTAATAAATTACGAATCTTGCGATTCTTGATTGATTTCGTTATCGACAGAAACAAGTTCAATTGGTACTATAAATATATCATAATATATTTTGTGTCATAATTAGACATTGGATTATATGCACTTGCATGTTTGCATATGCAAATGCATAAAACACTATTTTTATAGCATTATTGCATATTTTAGTACTTTTTCATTTATAGTTAAATGTGCTTTGTATTACGCGAGAACGGTGGCGGGCCGCAGCCAGTGACGTGCCACGCGGACACGTCACACTCGACAACCCGATCTACTGGCTTGGACTAAGCGAAAGCATTTGCGGTATGCGGCAATTTTCGGATTGCTCTCATTAAATTGCTCGCTGTGTTTGTATACCTACGAAAATCTTGTTTTTGTTGAAATAATGCTGCCAGTAAAAAAAACCGGAGTTTACGACTGATGGTCCTGTGATTTTCTGCAAGGTTTATGATAAGCGAATACCTTCAACAAAAAAATACCAGATCGATCAACATGTGAGTACTGCTTCCCATATATCTGCAAGACAGAAAACTTCAAAAAGTCGTCAACAACTGCTGATTCCAATTTCGCCTTCTAATTCGGGTACTACAAAGAAAATAGAATTCAACAAAATTTATGGGAGTTATATATTGCGTGCAATATTCGTTTTCATCAAATGAATAACGTTATGTGCCAAAGATTCCTTAAGAAGTATTGTACTAATCAGATAATTCCTGAAGAATCCACGATTCGATGATCTTTTGAACAATTTAAGATGGATCTCAGCCGATGAATCAACAGATTCATTTAGACGTTATATAGCGAATTTGATTGTTGGAAATTTACCCAAAGAGCCTTCTACTCCCCCATTTGGTTGCCTCCAAGGTCCTAGAAAAAATTAATTTTTCAACTATCGCCCGGTTCATAAATGATTCCTTCAAATCACTATTTTTCGAATCTTCTATGGACGAGAGAATATGTGTTTTCATTTGTGACGCTGCAGCTTATATGTTGAAAGCTGTCTAGCCCACAGCCATGGGCTAGACATCATCTGTCTAGCCCACGGATTAGATCGACTTGCAGAAGAGATCAGGAAAGAGTTCAGGGAATGTCAATAAATTGATTTCCTCTTCAAAGAAAGTGTTTTTAAAAGCACCATCGCGTGTACAATAATGTAAAGAGCTAGAGCACTAAAAACCTAGCACTACGTCCAGAACCAATATTAACGCGGTGGGGAAAATTGTTGAAAGCTATATTGTTTTAAGCTGAGAATTTTGAGGCCACAAAAGAAGTAGTTGGTCAATTTGACAGTTCAGAAGCCACTGCAATTAATTCAAGCCAGCCGGTATCAGAGGATCCTTAAATCAAACAAAATATTGCTCTAATTGTAATACATTTCAGCAATATTCTCGAGGCCCTTGAGAGACTAGAAACTAAAAACTTTCCTCTGTGCAAGTCCTTGGAAACATTGGACTAATGATTGAACAGAGCTACGACCTTCCGAGTTCACTATCGGAAAAAGTCCGTGGCAAATTAAAAACCCGGGTCTTGAGGGAAAAAATAAAGTAAACGCATTTATCAAAGGTACCAGCCAAACTCTGCCTGAAGAGGTTTTTGTAGAAATGACGCCAAATTTCAAGTTCTGTCCAGTAACGTCAGTTGATGTGGTTATTTTCACCCTACAAATTAATATTAAGTAACAAACGTCACAAGTTTGCTCTAGAAAATTATTTAATTGTATTTTGTCACAAGAACTACAACTGCATGTTGCAAAAAATAAGTAAATTCCAATAATAAATACTATTTTGATTGCTCATATTTTGTGCATATTTCGCCCATTTTTTGTGCATATTTCGACCATTTTTAGGGTTCCGTACCGAAAACGGAACCCATATAGAATCACTTTGTTGTCCGTCTGTCTGTCTGTCTATCTATCTGTCCGTCTGTCTGTCTGTCTGTCCGTCTGTCCGTCCGTCTGTCTGTCTGCCAAGACCATTTTTCTCAGGAACGCGTAGAGGTAACATATTGAAATTTGTATCAAATACTCGGGTCTGTGGTCTCTTTCAGCTGTGAAAAAATCAAACTTGTAAGTCAACGCGATCAAAAGACATGACCGTTTATGTCGCATATTTTGCGATTTCACAAGGGACCCGTTAACCTAGAATCATGAAATTTGGCAAGAAGCGGTGTCTTACAGCACATGTAAAGGGAAAAATCTAAAAACCGTAAATATGTAGTTTAATTACAAGAAAAATGCGAATTTACAATTAGAAACTTATGAAAATACACTAATGTGTTGCGTGGTATTGTCAGGCACCAGAAGCATATGGGTTGCATACGGTTAGGTCCTCCTAAAGATACCTTACTTGCAGGTTTGTACGGAACCCTTGGTGCACGAGTCACAACTCGCACTTGGCCTTTTTTTTTATTTGTGCACATTTCGCCTATTTTAAGGCATATTTACATGGATATTTTGGCATGTTGATAGTGCATACAATCCGATGTCTAGTCATAATATATTCATTTCCTTAGTAATTTCAAAAAAATAATCGTTAATCGTAGTCAACCAAAAACAACAAAAGTCTTATCTTAATAAAATAAGACTTCTGTTATAAAACATAACTTCCAACAAACCGAGAATGATATGAAAAATCTTTTGATTTTTGATTGGTTTTATTATAAACTAGTTCAATTAGTACTATAAATGTCATACTTTATTGCTCCATTTCCTTTATAATTACAATAAAAGCTGATTATCAATTAATATAAAAAGAACAGTAAAAGAAAAAATATGTTATTCAATAACATATTTTTTCTATTATTACAGAGAAATATTACAAGAAACCAAAAATGATTTATCATAATTGAAACACAATTGAAATCATAATATCAATACAACTCAAAATCTGCATTTCTATATTACAACAATCAAAAATTTAATTATAATTTGATATTTCTCGCAATTATATAATACCACATTTTAATAAATTCTTTAATAACTACCTGTTGAAGGGTGAACGTTGTTCGATTTCTCCTCTGTTTCCTTCTGACAAAGGTATCATCGTGTATTGCGGGATGGTAAGAGTAACTAGTGTCTGCAACAAAGAGAATAATTTTTATTATAGGTAAATGTAAGCAGTGATTTATAAATACTTCGATCTTGAAGGGACATCAGCCTGGTCATCATGAGTTTGTAGGAAGGATCGTGAGTAGACGGATTTACGTTAGCTTTTGAAAAAGAAATGGTTCGATTTAGGTAACGCATTGACAATTTTATGATTGTAATAATTTCAACAAATAATCTGGGTTTATAAGGAAATTTTTACTTTCGCTTATTTAAATTTTAAATAGATACAGGAAATTTTTATTTTGTATGTTATATTCCAGGGATTATTTTTTTAAATGGTAATGCTAAATACATTTATAATGGTAAATGTAAAGAGTTTAATCAGATTATATATGAAATTTATAGTTGATTTTGTGTACTAAAAGCTTTTTTGATCAAATAAAACTACAGGCTTAACGGTAAAAATAATTTTAAATTAACATTTTTGATATTAAATGGACAATATAAACATTAGGTCTTTTAAATATTTCGTTATATGGAATCTTCTCGATTAAAAGTCAACTAGTTTGAAAGTTGTGACTAAAAACCTAGACTTAGATTGTTTAATGACTAAGTCGTTGATTTAGACTTGGATATCTTAGGGGGTTTAATAGACGAGCACATCAAATTAAGGATTAAGTTATTCCTCTATGTTTCCATGACTCGTAACCATTTTGTTTTTAATTTGACGAACGCCTTAAAAAATAAGGCTAAAAAACTAAACGTGGTCAAGACGAAACTGTTTAAACAACTAAATCGCTGAGATTTGAATATATTAGGCACTTTATACTTTAAGATTTTACTCAATGTTTCCCCAACTCACATAGTTTGAAAATTATAAAGTTAATAAAAAAATAATAAACTGTGAAAATATAGCAAAATAGGAGTATTTGATAACAAAACATAATATATTCTTCTAATATTTTTTTAATATTTGTGGATGTGGTCAGTTAAACTTCTGTCTGTCGCTTACTCAATTATAAGTGATTAGCCAAACTCAACTCTTGTTCTGGTAGGTTGTGTGAAAAAATTACCTCTGATGAAGCTATGAAAGATTCTATATATTTATTATTATTAAAAATATATTTGATTATAGAAAATTAATATAAAGGGTGACAAATTAAGAATGAGCCATTTTAATGAATAATAATAAGAAAGAAAATCATGACAGTGTTGTAATTCACACTCTTAAAGCTTTAAATTAAGTTTAAAGTTTCTGTAAACATGTGGCAGTGGCCAATTGATCGAAGAATTGTCTACGTAGAGCATTCTATTAGAACTAACTCATTTACTTAGACTCAGCAGAGGTTCCGACAATAATTTAATGTTTCCATGGTTCTAATCTGCAAGACAATTGTAGGCTGGGTTGCAATATTGAAGCACGTGAATATTTGGGAGATCTTAAACCAAACAATTTTGAGAAAAGATATACCTCAGACTATACCTCATTCATACAAATAACAAGAAACTCATATTAGTTTCAATGCAGAAGTTGTGTGTTAAGTGGAAATGTTACAAATTTTCGGCTATCTGATAATTCCCGTTACCAATAGACAATAAATAGTATAACCAAGAGAGTGCAACACCTCATGTATATTATTTGTTTATAGGAGTTTGGACACAGTTCTTTCCGGTTTGTGATTTGTAGGCTTTGTATTATATTTTGTATCCAAATCGACAAGACACACTTAATGTCATTAAAAAAAAACATTTAATTAGTAATTGCATAAATTTTATCAAAATTGTGTCAGCATTTATTGCACTCATTGTTGCAACGCTTTAATTGTCAGTTATGCAACGAATAAAACACAGGTCATCTGATCGGTAAAAATTTTATGTTTTAATTTCTAAACGTCGTCTAGGCTGGTTATAAAATTTACAATTCCTTTTATATGTGCAATAAAAATTTGGTTTAGAAATTATTTCATTTTATCTTAATAGCTGATTAAAATTGAGTCACTCTTAATTTGTAACCCTTTAGTTAGAATGCAAAAAGGCAAATAATTCATTTAATATAACCTTCATAAAGTCTGCTTAAATTAGAGCACTAGAAGAAGAACTCTCTGAGAAAATGGCAATTAGGTAAGTAGTAGGACAGGGGTGTGTTTTGTTCTTTACTGTTCAACATCTACTCAATCATGATAGAAGCCCTAAATGAGGAAGAAGCCGGAATTACAATCAACGGAAAACCAGTCAATAACATAAGATATCAGGACGACACAGACCTCATGGCAGAATACCTAGCAGACCTACAGACGATGATGGAAAAAGTGAATCAGGCCAATCAGCAATACGGACTAAAATTGTACCTAAAGAAAACAGGGACTATGTTAATATCAAAATCACAAAACGCAATACCACCACTAACAGTAGACAACGTCATCATTGAAAAAGTGCAGAAATGTGAATACCTAAGAGTCTGGGCTAATGAATCAGATGGCCACTCGGTCGAGATTAATAGCAGCATAACATTCGCTATATTTGTCAAAATGAAACAATTCTTCACGAGCAGAGACATCGATAAGGCCTATCGAAAACACGAATGCTACCGTGTTCCCTACCCTATTATACGGGATAGAAGCAATTACACTTATAAAAAACTACATACATAAATTGGAGATCTTTGAGATCTGGTTATGCTGCAGAAGAATGAGAATATCATGGAAAGACAGGATCAACGAAAAGGTCTTGAGAAGAATGGGTAAGGAAAGGAAAGTCGTCATCACAATCAAAGCTAGAAAGCTAGAATATCTTAGCCATATCTCTAGAGCCCCCAGGTATCAATTGCTACAGTTAATTATAGGGGGAAAGGTATTAGACAGGAGAAGCATAGACAGAAGGAGAATGTCATAGCTTAGGAACCTGCGCCAGTGGTTCTAATGCACATCCGTTGAATTGTTAAAAGCTGCGGTAAACAAGACGAAGATGATCATGATAGTCGCCAACCTCGGAGGGATAAGGCACAATAAGAGGCACATAAGAAAAACAGATACAAGACAAGAATAAGAAAATGAAGAATATCTCTTCTTAACAAAATTTTTTTTGTTAATCCGTGATACAAGTTTTTAAACGTTGTTTAATTCGTGTTAAAATGATTTTTTCTACTCGCACACCAAAATGAACACATTAATAACTAAGTTAGTGTATGTGAAGGATACCATTATTATAATCATGTGTAAAAGTATCCAAATCGTTCGTAAAATTCCAATCTAAAACAAATGGAGTTCCATTATTAAACGATTTTTGTTTGTTACTTTAGCAACACTCGCGTCACTAAACAAAAAACATAGACGTAGTGAAAATAATTTTTGTGACGTATATTAAAATTGATTTAATTTTTCTTATTTTGAATCAAGAAGTCTCGGCCTCTCAGGCTTGATTTATCTGGCTCTAATATTACTTAACCAAACCATCACCTAACCTAGATTAAATATAGGTTAATCTTGATTAAATATAGGTTAACCTAGATTACAACGACAAAATATTGTTCCCATCACTGTGCGTTTTTACTAGTTAGCAATTTTGCCACGGAGGCGCTCTAACCTTATTAGGTCAGTGATTTAAAGTATTTTGTCTGTCAAAATTACAATTTGTCATTATAATCGATAATAAACATCGGTAAGTATTTTAATATGCTTCCTAAATAAAATAATGTATGATACAAGTATATGAAAGGCTATTGTGCACTCATTGCGATTAAATTTCGCAACTCAAGCACTAAAGCTCTTCTTCACACACTTGTATCATAAGATACTATTATGTCAAGGTATTATTTATTTTTTGTATTTTTTTCCAATATATCTTACTTAAAAAGCTTAAAATTTGTCATTTATTTATTACCATGTTTTTATTAGTTAGCTTTCTTGTCTGTCTGTTCCAAACTTTGTCTGTGCAACTCTTAATAAATCTATTTTAAACTAAGTTCACGATGAGCTGGAGATTTGAAACTTTCCAGTTCAGAACTGACATAGAAAGTGCTCAGAAATGCAATATTTTAATACTTTAGACACGTACTTTTACTTTAATTAAGTATTTCATGTTAAATGTAGTGCATATTAAATGTAATTATATATGTCGGGGGACTGTATATGTAGGTATATTGTTTATAAAGATAATGTATAACTGAAGAATGCGTAGTAAGCAATACCGAGGCCAGATGATCAAGTAATTGTTAAAATCGGTTGCAAAATTTCATACACACAAGACTAAAAAGCAGAAAATAAAATATATAAAAGTATAAAGTTTTTGAAAACCAAGTTTCTATTAAAATGCACTAACACGTTGAAAATAATTGTTTCTTCGGTGTCGACAATAAATAAAAGCTAGCAGCGCTAAAATATATTCACGTTACCTCCAAGACGTTCAAGTTTTGAGCGCATTTATTTATCGTCAACACGGAAAAAAATATTATCTCTGTTTTAGTGCTATTAATAGTTTTTTTTTATTTTTTACAGAAGTTGCCAAATGGTTGCTCGCGAGTTGCATGCGATTTTCAAGCGGTTTATTGTGGCTCACTTGTGGCTCAAGAAGTACATATATTACAGAAGTATTACACATATGCGACAACGCGAACTCTCGATCCAAAACGTTCGTTTTTAACGTCTTTCCAGCGTACATGGTTGAGAATGTTATGAAGTTTGATTAATATGCACAGAAAGTTATGAAACTTCTACAGATAGTTAAGGATGTTGTTAGGAAATATTAGAAAAAAATTCAGATCAATTTACTAAACCGTTTAATATTCATTGCAATTCGACAGTTTCTACACGCCGTCTTATGAGCATACTATATTCTCGTTATAAAGTGTACAAAATTGTCATAAATAATGTAGGAAAAATTTCTAAAAAAATCAGATGAGCAGCTTCAATATTCGCAATAACTGTTGCAAAACATCATCGTGATTAAGTACACCGTTTATGAGATATTGAGGTATTTTGGGAGGTGCGGCTACAATGATTTTCAGGGAAGTAAATTTGGCTCTCGCTGCAAACCGGACATATTATTTAGTTTTAAGATATTCATTTTATACAAAGTACCTAAGTTTACTTATTGTTAGTATAAAATTAATGTCTGAAATATATCAATTAAAATACTGATTATTAGTTATATATTTTATTATTGTTTTTGTTTCGAATTTTTTTTTAGTAGAAGAAAATTTTAATAAATCTTAATATGCAGTTATTATTTGATATAATGGATAAATAAAGAGAAAAATATGAATGAATTGTTTTAGCAGTAGATTTTGTATATTTTTTAGATAAAGGGAAAGATCGGAATAAGAAGAAAAAGTGTGCCGAACATGATCGAATCGATATATCTAGAGTGCAGAAAGAGCGAGTTTGAAACTAATCGAATTCCGTCCTAATTCGTTTTGGCTTGCCGTGTGCCGTGCGCGAAAGTAAATAAAGATTAAATTTTAATAGGGCCCGGTACGTACATTAAATGCACAAAGAACATAAAACTAATTCACTACATGGCCAATAAAGATTCCCGATGCGGCCGCTCATCCCCTCGGGGAACCAGAAGCAACCCCATAATTACAGTCTTAGCACCCCCTCAGCGCCCAACTCTCTCATCCCATCCAACATCAACAGCAAATATTCACGCAATCGCAAATTGATTTTGATTATCCATTGTCTCGCGTCGGAATGCGAGGTGACAGATAAACGAAAGGAAAGGCAGGTGTCAGAGGTCATTATTACAGGGCGCCCTCTAATAACGGATGAGGCGCGAGCTCCATTAAATGCAAATCTTTGTTCGCGGGATTGTTGTTTAAATGGTGGTATATATTTTAGAGGCGGTGGCGGTGACCAGAGGTCGAAGTTATCTCCAAAGTGGATTCCGTACCGAAAACGAGATAACTTCGTACAAGTCCAACTCGGTTAGGGATTACTTCGTTGCCCGTAGAAAGTTATCGTTTTGGTGGAAGGAAAAAGTTCAACGAGACAACGACATTATGGGGATTTTTACCTTTTTTTACACATTCGCTCTTTTCGTCTCTACCTTTCGTTAAACTAAACATTAAATAAAACTTAAAGAAAAAAACCAAAGAAAATGATATTTAATCCTTCAATAGTTAATATCTTATAGATAAATCTTATTCCCTTGAAAAACAAGTCAATAAAGAATATAAAGAGTTTCATGGCTAATAAAAACTAAGCCAAATATACGACTTTGTCTAAATGTAGTTATTTTCAGTCTTCTATCTATATTTAAAATATTCTTTGTCAAAAATTTATTTACTTAGTCCATCTTTTCCCATCTTGTCTATCTAATCGTTATTCTAGTTTGCTACTTAAATTATATTATTAACCTACGTAGATTTTACGACTTGTAAAGAATCTTTTCACGAACACGAAAATATTTATCGCGGACTATCGGTTGAAAATCACTGGCCTGGTCTGTCCAACTGCCAACTTTTATCAACGGACAAAACGAACAAATGAAACAGAGTTTATAAATTATAGTCATTCATTTTGTATTCAGCATTTTGGAATCGTGTATCTAATACTAGGTAGCTAACAATCATAGTTCTATATTCTAAGATTCTTAGGATCTAAAAAATAAATAGTTATGGAATGTTTTTATGTGAAACATTTATTGAGACTCAAAAACAATTTATGTTTATACCAAAAATAATCGTCCTGGAATTGTATGCAAAAAATAAATTCGAATTAAGGCTCTTTTTTATTGTATTTGCTGGATAGGTTTTCGATTTTGTGTTGAATATTGTCCATTAGTTGCGGAGAAATCTTGTCTTCGAAAGAAAGAAGTCTTGCATCTACGTACATCTCTTCTTGTATGTTTAGTCTACAAAGTTAAATCAATTTGATTATCGTTGACAATTTGATCTTGTGAGTTATGATATTACTGATAGATTTCTTTTTTTCTTGGATGGAAAGTTAGTTGGAGAGAAAATGTTAATCCCGCACCTTCTGTCACTGTCAAATTAGTCGGGATTATCGACGCATTATCTTCCCCTTCGTCATATTTTCACCTACATGATGATGTTAAAATATAAGTTGTGCTGATGGGGCGAGGGTCAAATAAGTGTTATTATGTGTTGGCAGTATGTACTTGAGGGGATGAATCTACCACGACTGAGAGTAAACTGGTGCACATTGAATCGAAGACCATTATCGGCTAATAACTAATTTTCGGATGGACCCTGTGTTTTCGTTTTTATCTTATCACAAAGGAGACCAAACCACCCTCGCACACAAATTGATTCTTTATTAACGCATACATATTAACGATTGATGATAAATATTGTCGCTATAGCTCAAAATTAGATTTAGTCTAATACAAATCACTCATATATTATTTAATTTATATTTACAAAAAGAATAATTTATCGAACTAATTCTAAATTAGACTTTCTTTTGAAAAAATGTATTGATTTTATTTGTTAAACTTGTGGAATTTTTTGCCACGGATTTTCTGTTTTTTTTTTTCAAATAATTTAGAATAAAAAGAAACGGTGTTGGAGTTTATACCGATTTTAATATTAAATCGATATTGTCTGCGTAAATATTTGACGCGTTTTTGTTCGTTTTGTGCGCGCTTATTTGTTTGTGTGCGGTAGGCTATACGAGGGGTTTTAATTCGCGGCGAAAACCCGGCCAGATTATAAGATTACAATGTACAATTTCGATGAATTAGCAATGAGGTTTTAATTAATACAGGCCCAGAATTTTTTTACCATACCATTATAAAAAATTCATACTACTAAAGACTAACTAGACTTTCTGTTAATTCTATTAGATTTTAAGAAAATAAAGACTAATTAGACTTCACAAGAATAATAGATCAGATAGAAACTAAACTGGGTAGAATAAACCAGTCCAGTAAAAAAAAAAAAAAAAATTTAATGTTTTTAAGAATATTGGTCCGCATTCAAAATTTCATAGAAAATACGTAGAGAAGAAAAGGCTACATACACAAGATCAAGCAATTTCAGGTAAGATTAAATAAGGTCATACAAGACGCGAAAAGAACAGACAACAGCCTTATTATCTGTTAATACCTATACTGCTATCATCTATGCTTTTAAGTAATCTCTGCTTAACCCTTTCTGCAAAAAAAGACATACATACTAACTAGAACTAGACCGGACAAAAACTGACAAGACCAGAAATTCCAAGATAATAACAAACATAACTACACAAGACAAGATAAGACAAGACCAGACAATACCAGAGAAGGCCAGACAAGACCAGAAAATATCAGAGAAGGCCACACAGGACCAGGCACGATCGGACAAGACTGGAGAAGATAACACCAGACAAGACCGGACAAGACTAGAGAAGAAAAGACCATATAATGCCAGACAAGGCAAGAAAGAACCAGACAAGACCAGACAACAGCAGGCAACACCAGAAAAGACCAGAGAAGGCCAGAAAAGACCAGACAAGATCAAACAAGATCAGAGAAGATCAAGAGGATCACACAAGCCCAGATCAGGCCAAACGATACAAGAGAAAACTACCCAAAACCAGACAACAGCAGGAACTACCAAACCAGACAAGGCGAAATCAAACTACACGAAAAATTAAAAAATCCCAGATAATACCAAACATGACTACACAAGACAGGATAAGACAAGACCAGACAAGACCAGCGAAGACTTGACAAGATCAGAAAATATAGGACTAGTCTATACAGGACCAGGCACGACCGGACAAGACTGGAGAAGCACCGGATAGACAAGACCGGACAACACTAGAGAAGAAAGAAATTATAGACCAATTAATATCTTACCATCTTTTTCAAAAATATTTGAGAAGGTAATGGCAAAGAGAACTATAGATTTCTTAGATAGGCATAATTTATTTATTAAGACTCAACATGGCTATCTAAAAGGGAGAAGCATTGAGACCGCTTGTTTTGATTTCATAAATAACGTTTTAAAACATTTAGAGGCTCACCAGGTACCATGCGGAGTTTTAGTGGATTTATCTAGAGCCTATGACACAGTAAACCATACCATCCTCTTAGATAAACTGGATAAATATGATATTAAAGGAATAGCTTTAAAATGGTACAGATCATACCTAGACGAAAGAACCCAACAAGTTAAAGTTAGTACAGAATATGGCTCCGCAAAATCACAAACTGTTGCTACTGCAGTGGGCAGGCCCTCTGTTCTTTACTATATATTTGAATGATCTTCCCTTAATAATAGCTCAAAAGGAATATAAAATGATCAATTTTTCCGACGATACTACCTTGCTCCTAGGCCATAAGACGCTAGAGGAAGTCGGTTTAAGTACCAATACAGGAATTGAAATGATGAAAAAATGGTTTCATAGAAATAAATTAGTTATAAACGAAGACACAACACATATCATAATATTTACAACTAAAAGGTCAGTATTACCTTATCCACAGCAATTACAGATTGGCAATAATATATTAGAAGTGAAAAAATATGTCCGGCTTCTAGGAATTCACATTGATAGGGAGTTGAGCTGGGACACACATATCCACATCTTAGAAGCTAAATTAAATAGAACCACCTATGCTCTGCAAATCTTGAAGAGACATGTAAGTGAGGAAATATTAAGAATGGTGTACTTCGCCAATTTTCATTCACATCTTCGTTTTGGAATTGTCTTTTGGGGTAGTGGATCAAGCCTTCAAAATGTATTCAGAATACAAAAACAGACACTGAGGATTATTTATAATCTAAAATATAGAGAATCATGCTGAGGAGTCTTCAAAACGGCAAATCTTTTAACAGTTGTGACACATATTTATTTGAATCACTAATTTTTCTATATGAAATCAAAAACGAGTTTAAAGATAGCGAAAATCAGCATGCAATAGAAACACGAAGAAAAAAACTCACTTTATACCACCTATGAATAACCTGACGATGACAGAAAGGGCCATATTATAATTGTATTAAATTGTTTAACAGTTTGCCCGATAGTTTAAAGATTATTCTTCTTCTTCTTCTTCGTGGCGCTACAGTCCTATGTGGACCTGGGCCTCCCGTATTTTCTGCCTCCAGTCGTCTCGTTGTCTTGCTGTTGTTTTCCAATTATGAACTTTTAATATTTGTTTGGCGTCCTCTTCAATGTTGTTAACCCATCTTTGTCCTGGTCGTCCTCTGACCCTTGCACCCTCCATCCGCCCATTACATACTTTCTTTGATATTCGATTCTCATCCATTCTCTCCAAGTATCCCGCCCATTTTAATCTTTGTAATTTTATAAATTCGACAATATCTGGCTGGTTATATTTCTGTTATAATTCGAAATTATATCGGATTCTCCATTCCCCATTCTCTAGTACTGGTCCATATATTTTCCTTAGGATTCGTCGTTCCCATCTTGCTAATTTAAAGATTATTAAAACAACAAAATCCTTTAAGCAGAAGATATTTGAATATGTACAGAATATTGAACCATATACCATTAAAGAGTTTTACAGCTCAATTCACAAAATATAGTTTGTATACATAGTCTTATATGGGTAGAATAATTCTTCTTATTGTGAATTATATTATATTTCGTTTTGTAGTATTATTATTATTTTTGACATATCTTTTAGCTATGTAGCTTAAATGGTGAAATAAATTGATTTTGATTTTGAAAAGACCAGACAATGCCAGACAGGGTGACATAGGACCAGACAAGATCAGACAACAGCAGACAACAGCAGACAACACCAGAAAAGACGAGACCAGCCACAACCGGACCAGACAAGATCAAACTAGAGGAGTTAAGACCCGAGAAAACCAAAGAAATGCATTACCAAAAGACCAAACCAATTACCAAAAGACCAAACCAAACAAGCCAGACAAGATGAGACAGTACCTAATAAGATGAGAAAAGACAATACCAGATATAACCAGACAACACAAGGCAAGATTGTACAAGACTATAATCAGTTGAAAGAAGGCAAGACAAATTAAGATCAAATAAAAAAGACAAGTCTCGACCAGGCTTCAAAAAACCACAGAAGTCAAGGCTTACTCTTAAGCATAATCAAACAGCAACAAAAAAGATAATGCACAAGATTAGTCAAGATCAGACAGGATCAGACCTAACACGACAAGAATAGGCAAAACCCGAAAAGACTAGGGCCAGGTAAAACCGGGCACAAAGTCATAGAAGTATAAACAAAACAGGGCAAAGCTGTACAAAATTTTTGTTGCCTAAATGTGTTATCTAGTTATAATTATTAATATTATAATTGCACCTTATTAATGTTATAGTTCCATGCGTGGTAATCTTGGCATGTGACAAATTTTCGTTTAGTTGATTTTAACACATTGCAGTTTGTTGCCGTATTAATACGTTTTATTTATATAAAATTTGGTAGCCGACGACGTAGTAGCACGTCAATGTATAATCAAGGTAAAGCCGTTGAAGTAGTAATACATTATTTTTTTATTTTAAATGTATCCCGGAAGAAAAAATTGGAAAATAGGTTTGGTTTCCTGGGATCTCTTGGAGATAGTTTTAAAAAGTTTGAAACAGAAATATATAATTTTGTGGAGTTTTTCCTCAATATTAGGGAAAACTATGACTTAATCTTTGCACCATACCAAGACAACTGAAGGAGTTTGGAAATATTCGAGAATCTCTAGTCACAGATTGGATCAGACCATAAGGAACAAAACGCGTCATTGGAAAATTTGAAGTTTTTGCTTGGCTTTGGACGAAACTAATGAAAGTGAAGTTTTTACTAGATTATCAAAAATAGCATTATCTGGATTATGGACCTTGTGAAACAGCAATATTTTTTGCAACAGTTTCCCTTCGATTTTCAGAAAAAAATAATGCTTAGATTTTGAACGTTGTGGAAGTGAAGACATTGTTGGAAACTTCTAAATTCCTTTTTTTATAACTACAGCTTAGAGCGAACCTTGCGGTACTAAAGAATTTTCCGAAAAATTTTGCTTTTTCCCAGGCGTTTTAGAAAGGAAATTACGAAACTAGGAAAGAAATTAGTGTTGTTGGTAACTGCTGACGGTCGGATTTGAGATTTTGGTCCTGACCAATGGAATAGAAAATTTCTCGAAAAGACCCTCGAAAAAACAGGATTTGTTTTGAAAATTGAAATTGTCTTTGAAAAAGCTTGCAGTAATTTGAACCGGGAAATTAGCAACTTTTCCGATTTTTCCTTCAAAATTTTGTTATTTTGTTTTTTCTAATTTCGTATTTTTCATATAAACTTAATAAAGTCGGAACACAGCCTGAATATATAAATATAATCAACCTTTCCGAAGCTCTATAAGACTATATAGGCGCATAAGTAATCTGAGATATGCCGATGATATTCTTATATTGGCGGATCAACTCGAGCTGGAAATGATCATGACAAGGCTGGGAAATATAAGCAAAAAGTACGGCTTAAAACTAAACATCAGTAAAACCAAAGTCATGATAGTAGACTGGAAAACGAACAACTCTCCGCATATTCGACAGACCTTCGGTTTCGAATAAATTTATTTATCTTGGCTCCCTCATCACCAACACAGGAGGTAGCGATTTGAAATAAGACTACGGCTAGCAATAGCAGGAACGGCCACAACTAAACTGACACGCATAGGGAAGGGCACGTTAGTAAAGCTACGAAAATCAGGCTGGTCTTTACTTTAATTTTCCCAATTGCATCATACGCGGCTGAAACCTGGTCGATCAGACAAGCGGACCGAAAGAAAATAGATGCATTTGAAATGTGGGTTTACCGACGAATGCTCCGAATATCATGGACGCAGCACCGCACCAATGTATCGATCCTAGAAGAACTAAAAATCGAGGACAGATTGTCCAAGAGAATAAACCGGAACAAAGTGCGGTATTTCGGGCACCTCTCCAGAAGACCGGATGCATTAGAAAAGCTGGTGGTTCAAAGTCGACGAACGAAGGTCTCGAGGAAGATCACCAACCCGATGGGTAGACGGAATCAGAAGCTTGACTAGACTCTCTCTGCACGAGGCCACATAACTAGCCCAGAACAGAGAGGTGTGGAAAATTGCTTTAAAAATGGTAGAAGCATAGTGCCACCAAACCCTTGTGAGAGTAATAGAACCGAGGAGGATAAGACTGTATAACGCTCTATAACACACAGTGTTATAAAGCTCCGGACAGGTTGAATATATTTATATATTCAGTCTGTGTTCCGACTTTATTAAGTTTATATGATTATCTAGAATGCAGTATGGTTTTCCAATTCATATTTTTCACAATAATAATTGTAATAAACAAAGTTTTATTAATCATTTAACAAAATGCTGAACTCTGACGATGTTCACATTTGAAATCGTGTGTGTATAGCAAGGGTGGGCAAATCTTTTGGGTGTAGAGCCACATGCGTATGAAAATTTAATCGCGGGCCGCATTACAAAAATTCTATTTTATTAGTTATTTTAATATGCAGCGTCTATGAAATTGTAGTGGGTATATTAGAAGGAGGTAATAGAGGAAGTAAAAACTACTTTGAGCAATCCAATAAACCAATTGGAGATGAGAATATCCCGGTGGAAATGATACGAGAATGAAGAGAACATAACGAAACTACTAAACAAATGCCTAAAGACGAGGAAAATACCAAACCAATGGGAAAACGCTAACGTGGTCCAAATCTACAAAAAGGTGATACCAAGATAGAAAATTACAGGCTGTTTAGACACATAGGAGTCAATTAGTAATGTCACATATATACAAATTGCTGACAAAAATAATCATCAACAAACTAGAGAGAAAGTTCGGCGAATACCAACTAAAGAAGTAACCTCAACTAACATTAACCACGAAAAAACTAAACCTCTCCAACTTGAAAGAGGAGTTCTTAGATAGGCATAATTTATTTATTAAGACTCAACATGGCTATCTAAAAGGGAGAAGCATTGAGACCGCTTGTTTTGATTTCATAAATAACGTTTTAAAACATTTAGAGGCTCACCAGGTACCATGCGGAGTTTTAGTGGATTTATCTAGAGCCTATGACACAGTAAACCATACCATCCTCTTAGATAAACTGGATAAATATGATATTAAAGGAATAGCTTTAAAATGGTACAGATCATACCTAGACGAAAGAACCCAACAAGTTAAAGTTAGTACAGAATATGGCTCCGCAAAATCACAAACTGTTGCTACTGCAGTGGGCAGGCCCTCTGTTCTTTACTATATATTTGAATGATCTTCCCTTAATAATAGCTCAAAAGGAATATAAAATGATCAATTTTTCCGACGATACTACCTTGCTCCTAGGCCATAAGACGCTAGAGGAAGTCGGTTTAAGTACCAATACAGGAATTGAAATGATGAAAAAATGGTTTCATAGAAATAAATTAGTTATAAACGAAGACACAACACATATCATAATATTTACAACTAAAAGGTCAGTATTACCTTATCCACAGCAATTACAGATTGGCAATAATATATTAGAAGTGAAAAAATATGTCCGGCTTCTAGGAATTCACATTGATAGGGAGTTGAGCTGGGACACACATATCCACATCTTAGAAGCTAAATTAAATAGAACCACCTATGCTCTGCAAATCTTGAAGAGACATGTAAGTGAGGAAATATTAAGAATGGTGTACTTCGCCAATTTTCATTCACATCTTCGTTTTGGAATTGTCTTTTGGGGTAGTGGATCAAGCCTTCAAAATGTATTCAGAATACAAAAACAGACACTGAGGATTATTTATAATCTAAAATATAGAGAATCATGCTGAGGAGTCTTCAAAACGGCAAATCTTTTAACAGTTGTGACACATATTTATTTGAATCACTAATTTTTCTATATGAAATCAAAAACGAGTTTAAAGATAGCGAAAATCAGCATGCAATAGAAACACGAAGAAAAAAACTCACTTTATACCACCTATGAATAACCTGACGATGACAGAAAGGGCCATATTATAATTGTATTAAATTGTTTAACAGTTTGCCCGATAGTTTAAAGATTATTCTTCTTCTTCTTCTTCGTGGCGCTACAGTCCTATGTGGACCTGGGCCTCCCGTATTTTCTGCCTCCAGTCGTCTCGTTGCCTTGCTGTTGTTTCCCAATTATGAACTTTTAATATTTGTTTGGCGTCTTCTTCAATTTTGTTTACCCATCTCTGTCTTGGTCGTCCTCTTCCCCTTGCACCCTCCATCCGCCCATTACATACTTTCTTTGATATTCGGTTCTCATCCATTCTCTCCAAGTATCCCGCCCATTTTAATCTTTGTAATTTTATAAATTCGACAATATCTGGCTGGTTATATTTCTGTTATAATTCGAAATTATATCGGATTCTCCATTCCCCATTCTCTAGTACTGGTCCATATATTTTCCTTAGGATTCGTCGTTCCCATCTTGCTAATTTAAAGATTATTAAAACAACAAAATCCTTTAAGCAGAAGATATTTGAATATGTACAGAATATTGAACCATATACCATTAAAGAGTTTTACAGCTCAATTCACAAAATATAGTTTGTACACATAGTCTTATAGGGGTAGAATAATTCTTCTTATTGTGAATTATATTATATTTCGTTTTGTAGTATTATTATTATTTTTGACATTTCTTTTAGCTATGTAGCTTAAATGGTGAAATAAATTGATTTTGATTTTGAAAAGACCAGACAATGCCAGACAGGGTGACATAGGACCAGACAAGATCAGACAACAGCAGACAACACCAGAAAAGACGAGACCAGCCACAACCGGACCAGACAAGATCAAACTAGAGGAGTTAAGACCCGAGAAAACCAAAGAAATGCATTACCACGCAAGGCCGGTCAAGACTAGAATAGATCAAGCTATATAAGACCAAACCAAACAAGCTAGACAAGATGAGACAATACCTAATAAGATGAGAAAAGACAATACCAGATATATCCAGACAACACAAGGCAAGATTGTACAAGACTATAATCAGTTGAAAGAACGTAGACGACGACGACGACGTAGTAGTACGTCAATGTATAATCAAGGTAAAGTCGTTGAAGTAGTAATACATTATTTTTTTATTTTAAATGTATCCCGGAAGAAAGAATTGGAAAATAGGTTTGGTTTCCTGGGATCTCTTGGAGATAGTTTTAAAAAGTTTGAAACAGAAATATATAATTTTGTGGAGTTTTCCCTCAATATTAGGGAAAACTATGACTTAATCTTTGCACCATACCAAGAGAACTGAAGGAGTTTGGAAATATTCGAGAATCTCTACTCACAGATTGGATCAGACCATAAGGAACAAAACGCGTCATTGTAAAATTTGAAGTTTTTGCTTGGCTTTGGACGAAACTAATGAAAGTCAAGTTTTTACTAGATTATCAAAAATATCATTATCTGGATTATGGACCTTGTGAAACAGCAATATTTGTTGCAACAGTTTCCCTTCGATTTTCAGAAAAAAATAATGCTTAGATTTTGAACGTTGTGGAAGTGAAGTCCAACAATGTGGAAACTTCTAAATTCCTTTTTTTATAACTACAGCTTAGAGCGAACCTTGCGGTACTAAAGAATTTTCCGAAAAATTTTGCTTTTTCCCAGGCGTTTTAGAAAGGAAATTACGAAACTAGGAAAGAAATTAGTGTTGTTGGTAACTGCTGACGGTCGGATTTGAGCTTTTGGTCCTGACCAATGGAATAGAAAATTTCTCGAAAACACCCTCGGAAAAACAGGATTTGTTTTGAAAATTGAAATTGTCTTTGAAAAAGCTTGCAGTAATTTGAACCGGAAAATTAGCAACTTTTCCGATTTTTCCTTCAGAATTTTGTTATTTTGTTTTTTCTAATTTCGTATTTTTCATATAAACTTAATAAAGTCGGAACACAGCCTGAATATATAAATATATTCAACCTTTCCGAAGCTCTATAAGACTATATAGGCGCATAAGTAATCTGAGATATGCCGATGATATTCTTATATTGGCGGATCAACTCGAGCTGGAAATGATTATGACAAGGCTGGGAAATATAAGCAAAGAGTACGGCTTAAAACTAAACATCAGTAAAACCAAAGTCATGATAGTAGACTGGAAAACGAACAACTCTCCGCATATTCGACAGACCTTCGGTATCGAATAAATTTATTTATCTTGGCTCCCTCATCACCAACACAGGAGGTAGCGAAGCCGAAATAAGACGACGGCTAGCAATAGCAAGAACGGCCACAACTAAACTGACACGCATATGGAAGGGCACGTTAGTAAAGCTACGAAAATCAGGCTGGTCTATACTTTAATTTTCCCAATTGCATCATACGCGGCTGAAACCTGGTCGATCAGACAAGCGGACCGAAAGAAAATAGATGCATTTGAAATGTGGGTTTACCGACGAATGCTCCGAATATCATGGACGCAGCACCGCACCAATGTATCGATCCTAGAAGAACTAAAAATCGAGGACAGATTGTCCAAGAGAATAAACCGGAACAAAGTGCGGTATTTCGGGCACCTCTCCAGAAGACCGGATGCATTAGAAAAGCTGGTGGTTCAAAGTCGACGAACGAAGGTCTCGAGGAAGATGGTCTCGAAGTCTCGAACCCGATGGGTAGACGGAATCAGAAGCTTGACTAGACTCTCTCTGCACGAGGCCACATAACTAGCCCAGAACAGAGAGGTGTGGAAAATTGCTTTAAAAATGGTAGAAGCATAGTGCCACCAAACCCTTGTGAGAGTAATAGAACCGAGGAGGATAAGACTGTGTAACGCTCTGTAACACACAGTGTTATAAAGCTCCGGACAGGTAGAATATATTTATATATTCAGTCTGTGTTCCGACTTTATTAAGTTTATATGATTATCTAGAATGCAGTATGGTTTTCCAATTCGTATTTTTCACAATAATAATTGTAATAAACAAAGTTTTATTAATCATTTAACAAAATGCCGAACTCTGACGATGTTCACATTTGAAATCGTGTGTGTATAGCAAGGGTGGGAAGATCTTTTGGGTGTAGAGCCACATGCGTATGAAAATTTAATCGCGGGCCGCATTACAAAAATTCTATTTTATTAGTTATTTTAATATGCAGCGTCTATGAAATTGTAGTGGGTATATTAGAAGGAGGTAATAGAGGAAGTAAAAACTACTTTGAGCAATCCAATAAAGCAATTGGAGATGAGAATATCCCGGTGGAAATGATACGAGAATGAAGAGAACATAACGAAACTACTAAACAAATGCCTAAAGACGAGGAAAATACCAAACCAATGGGAAAACGCTAACGTGGTCCTAATCTACAAAAAAGAGATATCAAGATACAAAATTACAGGCTGTTTAGACACATAGGAGTCAATTAGTAATGTCACATATATACAAATTGCTGACAAAAATAATCATCAACAAACTAGAGAGAAAGTTCGGCGAATACCAACTAAAGAAGTAACCTCAACTAACATTAACCACGAAAAACCTAAACCTCTCCAACTTGAAAGAGGAGTACAACAAGGTGACTCCTTATCTCCAAAACTCTTCACTTTAGTATTGGACGAGATTTTTAAGAAACCTGACTGGCACGACAAAGTTATCAACATCAATGAAAATCCACTAACCAATCTAAGATATGCTGACGATCTTATTATCTTGGCACATATGACAATTGTAGAGAATATTTGTTAAATCAACAATAATTGCAGACCAACAAGGAGAATCTAAAGAAATAAGGTTGAAAATGAACCTTTCAAAAACCCAGATATTGTACTTATTGTTAGTAATAGGAGAACCAATTATAATGGGAGGACAGGAAGTCAAAAAGTGGAAGAATACATGTACATAGTACAGAAACTTACAGAAGTAATAAATAAGAAGGAGAATAAAGTCAAAATGGGTGGCTTTCGCCAAACTGTCATTCATCCTTCGAAATAAGAAAATAGCTAAACCAAAATCAAGTGTTTTTGAAAATTGCATTTTACCTATAAAGACATATGGCACTAGAAACTGCACAAGGGTCACAAAATGGGGTTTACAAACACTGCACATGGGGATTACAAAAAGGTACATATAGCGAAACGAAAGAATATGAACAATAACTAAAGTCACCAATATTGGAGAGCAAATTGCAATCCTGAAATAAATATGCGCAGGTTACGTTGCAAGAAGTGATGGGACTGAGATGGGACAGGCGAATCATATAATGGAGGTGGAGAGAGATAGAATAAGATGGTATGAAGGCCTCATAGGAACAGCCGGACTAGCATGGATTCAACTAGCACAGAATAGGAAAAAAAGATGGAAACAATTGAGAAAGGCCTATGCCCTATGATGGACCTAATGACAAAAGAAGAAGATTGGAAGTTAGAAGGTAGTGGTAGTGGGCATAAACATGCTTTCGGGATTTTTTGTAGTTTTTTATGTTCATTCATTGTGGGTACTATATATAGATAAATTTGTAATTGCTTTCTCAGTGATGTAATATTTTGGCAAAGCACGATCACGAAACGAACCTAATTTTTTACTTTAATTAATTCACTTACTATTAAACTAAGTTGTTAAGACATTGGAATAAAAGCATTTGAAACTCACACTATAAAAATATTAGTTGTTTAAACTTGTTATCTAACTACGTATATTTAGAAATGCACATGAGCCGATCATGGCATGCAACATATTTTCGATGGTACTAAAAATTACAATTGAACAGTTGGTTTAGAACCGTTTACTAGACAAAATATACATGATTGATAAAACTATTCTAGGTATTATCTAAGATTATAAACAAATTAAGTATACAAACTTAATATAAACAAATACTTAAGTATAAAACAATACTTAAGTATATTAACTTAATTGTCCGAAAATGTGTGGATTTAACAGATTCAGTTCATTTAATATTACAGTAAGTTGAGAAGACATTGGAAGAAAATCAGATATAACTCATAATTATGTATATAAAACGCTGATCGTCTGTCGGCAAAGTGATATGTAAAAGGGTGACTACATGTTAGAATTAGTCTAATTACGGACGGTCCTTTGTGCGCCCGTATGTAAATGCGGGCGCGTAATCTTGTAATGATATGGCATTAAGTACTTACAGGGATGCGTCGAGCTGAAGGGGTAGTCCAGCTGGGGCAGACGGGGCTGGGGCGCACCGGGATGCAGCGACGGCGGACAGTGGTAACAAAACATACCACGACCACCCCCACTCCCAATCTAAAACAAAAAATTCATGAAGATAGTATTAGTTAAAATTATATTATTTATTGAAATAATGTTAATGAGGAATTAATTTTTTATTTGATGAATAAAACAAATGAAACATATTAATATTGTAAGACAATAAGCAAATCAAAGTCAAGCATGAAGAGATTTATTTATTAAAATCCACAATGTTTTCTATTAATTATTTCATCTAGATTTATTGTTTCTTATATTATAGGTATAGTCTTATATTATACTTAGCAAATTCTACTATTAGTTAATTATGGGTATAATTTAATATAAAAGATTCTCCAATTGCTCTCTTAATTCAATTAAATATCGATCAAAGTGAACAACTTACACTGTATTATACCAAATCTTGGAAATGCGTAATGAATAATAAATGTACATAAATTCGGGATATGTGTCTAATTGTGACTGTGGCTGGTGCTGTCTCATATCTCGTGATGTCACATACACTACTTAATGCGATAGTTAACTTAATCAGAATTAATTCGCTGTTAATTGAACCGATGTAACCGACAGTGTGTTGTATGTGTGTATGCATGTACATACATATAAAGTGTAGAGTTTTTATTCAATTTATGTCCCTGTTTCAACATAGAAACATTTGCCTCAATTATAACCAACTGATTTAAACGCACAATTCTCCAACAACAAACAACATTATTCTTAATACATTGATATACTAAACTATATACTGTATTATTCTAAATAACAATTATCTAGTATATATAACTTAACCTACATAGCCTTACTTACTCTTTTCAACTAAAGCTTACATATGCAGACTTGTTCTTATAGTTGAGATCAAGATATAGCCCATCATAAATAATTTTTTTTTCAAAATCAAAGAATACAAAATTAATCTGTCTAAGAAAACAGATTTAAGAGATAAGAATTAAAATAATAACATTGTACTGTAACTATTAATAACTATTGTAATAACATTGTACTATTACGCTTGCAAGAATAAACGTATTTGAAACTGTATCGTTCAATTAATATAAATTTACTGTAAAGTCAAAGTGATAAAATACATGTAAATAAATGATGTAAGTTTTGCAAGTGAATTGAAATAACGCGTATAAATCTAATATGATTTGATGTTTGAAATGAATGAAGGCGAGGAGACATTTCCGCAAACGAGGGATGATTAGTCAATTAAGTATAATAATTAGGATCGGTAGCATAACTGGGTGTCGGTAATAATATAATAATGTAAATGAAGCCGTTCGCATATCCTGATATAGAGCTGCGGTCCCCCTCGCAAATATAATGACATCCTTGCTACTGCCTCAACATTCATTCCACTTGACGATAATTGATTTGCATGCCCCATATTATATGACGAAACTAAATTATACGATTCGTACAGAAAATATATTTATAATCAAAAGTATTTCACTTTGCTATAGATTCACATAAACAATACTCTACAGACATAAATAAAGATAAGTTGAAGATAATATCTTTATAATCTTCACATGTAATAATTTACATATGATAACATATATGATAATATACAAATAGAAATTTGTGAAGATAATATTCATATTATTATTCTCATTATTAGATAATATTGATCTTATTAGAAAAATTGAAGTAGTTGTGTAATAATAATAAGAGACATAGAAAAGTAGAAGAACGACGTGCTAACATCAGCAGCAGGTAAGAAATTGGGTACACAAAACGACGGAAAAAGAATACCTGGTTTGATGGAGAATGTCAGGCGAAAATCAACGACAAATATCAAGCAAGAGCTACACTCCTTCAAAGAAAACACGTGTGGCACAACTCGAATCTGAAGTACGAAGAAAAGAATGTAGCAATAAGCGGAGAAAGGCTAAATAAGCCGATATTAGGAAGAAATCACTACGGGATTGCAATGAGTCGTGAAAGTTTTAAAAAAATGTGAGTAATATGAGCTATCAGCCAAGAAGCACATTATATAAGGACAAGAACGGTAACATACTAACGGGAAAGGAGCGGGTACTGAGCAAATGGGCAGAGTTCTTCGCGGAACTACTATTTATTCCAAGAACTGAAAGCGAAGAGACCGAACTTGCCATATACACAGCTTATTATATTAAAAAAAATAAAGCAACTGGAGAAGACAATCTGCCCGGAGAATTCCTCATATATGAGACGGATAATCTAGGACAGGAAGTATATAAACTTATAAATGAGATGTGAAGACAGGAGCGAATTCCGTAGGGTTAGAATATCGCCATTATCATACCAATACATAAGAAGGTAGACCGCAAAGAATGTAGCAACTAAAGAGGTATTGACTATTAAATGTGAACTACAAGGTTTTCGCAGGTATATTAACAGTCAGAATATACTCATAGGCCGAGGAGATTCGGGGGGACTACCAGTGCGGGTTCTGGCGGAATAGGTTAACAACAGACCAGATCTTCTGTGACCGCAATATATTGGAGAAATGCTGGAAGCGTGGTATCGAGATGCACCAACTCTTTATATACTATAAGAAAGCATATGACAGAATAAATAGGAACCAATTATTTAGGATAAAGGGACAATTTGGAATACCAGCAAAGCTTGTGAAATTAAACCGGATGAAAAGTAACGATAAAAGCCATCGACAAGATTCGCAAGAACATCAGGTCTGCGACAAGGAGATTGTCTCTCAACAATACTATGCAACCTGGCCCTAGAAAAAGCGGCGAGCGCGATGGAACACAGCAGACTATATAGATGTAGTAGCCAGAAACACGCAGGCAATAAAAGAGGCATAAGAACCTCTAGACGAAATTGCGAAGAAAATAGTACTAAAAGTTAATATCGACTAGACCAAATATACGGTGCTGGCTAGGAGCGGAGCGCGAATCGGACCAAAGCAACCGTAGAAATAGGCTGGAATGAAGTTCTGGAATTCTTCAAGCATCTGGAATCTATAATAAACAGCAAAAGCGAAATAGCCGAAGAAGTTAGAATCCGAATATAACTAGGGAATCGTTGCCTGTATAGCCTGAAGTCTACACCCAATACTTAGCAGCAAGGACCTGTCGCGCAGAACCATTTTAAAAATATACTAAAGGACACTAATTAGACCAGTGGTGAGTCTTGGACCCTTACAAATGCATACGAACTGCAATTGAACCGCTTCGAACGGAAAGTACTAAGTAAGATTTTTGGCCCAGTAAATGCAGACCGAGGGTAGAAGATAAACCATAAAAAATAAAATTACTTATTCCATTATTCTAAAGAAAAACTAGTTCCAATTCAAATGTTGTTAGTAATGTATTAGTAAATCTACTTATTGTATATGGTTAGTATGATTAGTCTTCTTTTATTGAAATATGAACCCCTTTTTGGATAAAGACCTCCTACAGCTTTTTCAACAAATACCTGACCTTGCTGGAAATGTCCAGTCATTTCCTGACGCCAGAATAATGTCATCATCCCACCGTCTTATAGGTCTACCAGCATTCCTCTTTCCATCGTGTAGTGTCTATGGTCCATCTTTTATACGTGTAACGTATTATTTGTCCAGCCCACCTCCATTCTAGTCCAAGTGCATGTGTGAGAGCATCGGTTATTATTTGTTTTTTGCCAGATATGTTTGTTTTTTACTATTCTCCTGAGCTTCAACATGCTTCTTCAATAGCCGTTTGGGTACATTTAATTTTATGTTTGTCTTTATTGGTATAAACGCAAGTCTGGCAGCCGTAAAGTAGGCATGGTCAAATACTACCTTTTTTATATATGAACTCTAGTTCCCTTTTAAAATTTCTCTCAGTCAGCATATTTTTTTCCACATTATGTTGCTTGTTTGTGTTATTTCTTCCTCATTGTTGAACTTCTTGAATGATATTTGGGAAAGCAGTAATCATTCAGATGAACCATAAGCTGCGACAAATTTTCAATGAGCCAGATTTGGTAGCGATAATTAAATGCGGTAGGTTATGATATACAGGACACATAAACAGAATCGAGGACAATAGGCACACCAAACTGGAACTGGAAATCACTATAGGAGGACTCAGGCCGCGTGACAGACCGACTACAAGGTGGCTAAACATCGTGGTGGAAGAAGCTAGAACAATCGGGATAGCAAATTCGAAATTCTCTCAAGAAACCAAAGTAGATGGGCAACACTCGTTGAGAAGAATACCCAAGCCCTAAACGGGCCGTAACGGCAACTTTACAGGCAAAATATTAAGGTTGCTACTAAAATTTCTGAAGGCAAATTTAAATCTCATTTTAAGGAAGTTCGAACGTAACTAATGAGTCAAAATAGTGTTAGTGTGTAATTTTTCCATATTTTCAATTATCCTAATAGTTATTTAAATTAATTATTTGTATTTATAATAACATAACAAATTTAAAAATTAGTAATTATTATTTATTTAATATAATAGAGTTATTATTATTATTAAATGACTTCGTTATTTTTGACTTGTACGGTGTAATAATAAAATCTGGCGACAGCGCTTTACTGTGTCTTGAAAGGTAATAGTACAGAGAGTGAAAAGAACAGTAATTGAAAGGATTTTCTCGTATTGTAATTTCTCTCTTTATAACTATGTTTACATCTTTTTCTTTTCTTCCAGCTTTTCTCGCAGCGTTGCCAAACCACCCGTTATGTGAATTACTGTCGATAAACAAGATTGTGCCCTGAATTATGAAAGTGGTCTAAGTTAAAATTAAAAAAAATGAGTTTATCAGTTATTGCACACCACATTATTAACACTAAATAAATTCCATATATTTTTGAAATTACAACCAGTACTTAATGGTTCATTATTGACGATATCGTGAAAATTACATTGAATAAATTTAGTTTAAAATAATGCTGTGCGAAATAACGGATAAACTATTTTCTTTTTTAATTTTGACTTAGACCACTTTCCTAATTATGGGCACATTTAAAGAATTACATCGGTAACGTCATATTGCTTTAATGTTATCTTGTTTTACAGGTATCCAAGTTTATTGTATATAGTTTTTTATTCCTTAAAGTTACTAAATTAATATCGAAAAAAATAAATAAAGAGCAAAGAGCCTGTGCATAAAAATTGAAAAAACATCTTTTAATTTTTTTTGCGGATAAACTAAATGATGGATTACTTTCAAATTCTGAGTGGACATAAATAAAGTATTGATCTACATAAATAAAAAGTTTCAAAGCTTAAACTTTGCTTAAAAATATTCAACATAGGATTCGGTAGAACCTGCTTAATCGAAACATTGTCCAAAATTTTCTCGTTTCCGAGTAACTTTCGTATTTTTGAGGCAATAAAATGCAAAATGAAAGTTGTATTATTAATACTAATACTACAAAATCTTAGTGAATGATGAATAAAAAGGTCATAAAATAAACCTAGCCACAAGAATTTTTTTTTGTAGAGTTGTGTAATCGATGTAAAAGAATTGAAGAAAATTGGTAATAATATAATATAAATGAACAACAAAAGTTTTTTGCTAAATTATCTAATAAAAATAAATAAATCAAACGAAGATAAGAATAAATCAATAAAAATAAACAGTTAATGCAGTGAAAACTTTACGTTCTGTTAAGTTTATTGTGACTAACTGGGTCAGCATAAAGGAATAAAAGTAAAAAAATACTCAATATAAAAATATATAGTGATAGTGACATAATATTAGTACCGAACTTTAACTCTTTGTTACGACATGCAAGTAGCGTATCTATACTCTGTCCGGCGAGAGAATGCAGCTGTATTGCGACGAGGTATGAGGGGCAAGGGATGCGCCGAAGTACGCGCAGATTAGTTTGAGTTAAGAAATATGCGTCAGTTTTTCAAATACGGACAATTAAATAAGAAATAAAGTAAAGTCCTAGAGACGGGATGCATTCTCTCACCGGACAGAGTATAGTGAAAAATATATATATATCTCTATCATATTATGATATTAATAAACAATAAATTGAAGATGTTTCTGAGTGATGGTGGCGGAAATCATACTTTTAAATTAGTAATGATTTTCATTTCATCTTTGATCATTTTGTCTTTTCAGACACTGTTTACCAAACCTATTTTGTTTTAATATTGCTAGAAAGTCCTGGGGCAAGGTGCAGATGATCAATGTGATGAGATACCTCTTTAAATAATAAAGGTGCTTTTGAAAACCAAAATGTTTTGAAATAATAAATATTGGAGGTGAAGTGGGAGATTACCAAATTTGTAAAAATTGCAAGTCTGAAATGTGAATCTTCCCATTTGTTTACTGACCCATTCATTTCATTTTTTAGAGGGTCGTTCAATTCAACCCGTTCCTTGACAGCCAGCAAATCACTATAAACCTAATAGCAAAGAAAAAAATGTTCGATAAGAAACAAATTAAGCTTAGACAGATGGTATAGCAAACTCATATCACGCGATATAAAACTAGGCATACAATAATGTCTAGACTAATCTAGTAAGGTAAATATTTAGTTTATAATTTAAATATATGTACTTTCAACGTTTATGTAATATTAATGAACAGATTTTTATAAACATTTCATTGGTTAATAAGAATACGTTATATATGAGTTTACTTATTCTTATTCCTATAAGATTTGTTTTGTCAAAATTGTCTGAAAAAAATTAATTAAATGAAAAATATATGAAAATTGTGCAGTATGTAGAAATATTTTGATATTTGTAAAAGGGGTCGTAAATTTGTGAATGTTTTGGAAAGACAGTTGGTGTGTGAAATGCGATTGGATACAAATTGTCCGTGCAGTTGGCTCGGCTAGTATTTGCTGATTACCATTGTGCGGGATAATTGCCCCGATTAGGATGGGGGTGAAAACCAACACGTACCTAATTCGCCCCTCGGTATTCAAAAGAGGACAATCTTAACGCTCAATTTAATTCGCATTTTCCAACGCACAAACGACTAGAATAAATCAAAACTAAATTTATTTACACATTTGAATATTTTATTCTTTTATAAGAGCTTTGTATTTGATATTTAGATCATAGATATTCATGTTTAGATCATTATTAATAATGTAGCTGATTTAAGAACTGTCAGATTTGCAAATGAGAATTATTTTTTTTAATAATTCTTTTCCACTTTCTTTAACTGGATTTTCGAAAAATGGTAATACACACATTTCTTTATTTTCAGAGAAGAATTTAAATACCAATTTTCACATATTTCACATAAAAATGTCGGTGTTTTAGAAACAGTCAAGCTTTTAGCTGTACAGTTATTTTGGAGTAGGAGCTAGAGAGCAAATCTTTGTGATTAAGGTTCGCAATATTAATCTCTTCTGTTATTGATTAAAACAATGTTGGATACCGCTGCTCTAAAGGCAAACAAATTCGAAAGTTAAATATTTCAAAAAGGTAACCTTTTCACATAGAATTTGGTTAATGAACAGGTTTATTAAAAGTCCTTCAAAAGTATGCTAAAGTAAAAATGTGCATAATTTGAAGCTTGTTAATAATATCCGTATATATTTTATATTCTTCTTCTTCAGCCTTTCAAAGTCCACTGCTAGACATACGCCTCCTCTAATTTACTACATTTTTTTCTGTCTTGGGCTTCTTGGTGCCATCTTTTACCGACTAGTCTTTATACATCATCTCCCTGCGCTACTCTTGGTTTGCGTGGTCTCAACTGTGTAACTCTATTTGTTTAAAGGTCTGAGTCTTACCTTGCGACGTCCCCTACCCAACTCCATTTGAGGTTTTCCACTCGGTTCTAGTGCGTACCACTTCATTTTTAACTTTGTCCCTCAAGTATATTGCAAGCATTGCACGTTCCATGGCTCGTTGGGTTGTTCTTAATTTGTTCTATCAAGGTGGTAGCCCATAGGTCATTACATAAAGTGTACATACATTGAACACCTTGGTTTTTAAGCACATTGGAACATTCCTGTTTTTTTTTATTTGTCCTAGTTTTCCGAAGGCAGCCCAATTTAATTTTTAATTTCATGGCCTAAGTATATGTATTAGTCGACAGTTTCTATGATATTCTGTTGGTTAGGTTTTTTGAGCAACACCATTACCTTCGTTTTGTTCAGGTTCACATTTAGTTCGACTTTTTGGAAGCTTGATTAAGTTCTTGTAGCATGCTGTATTTCGAATGGAATATCAACGAAAACTAAGACCCATCCATTGAGATTAAAATCCGAATAGAGGGAGCTCGCGCAGCATTCCTTCGCATGAAAAAGACCTTTCTTAGTCACGACTTGACGCTAAGCTTCAGAGTACGTATGTTGATGTGTTATTTTTTTCCTGTTCTACTATACGGGTTGAAAGCCTGGACACTCACAGAGGAAATGTTAAAACGTCTGAACACATTTCAGATGTATGTATACAGACGAATGCTCAAAATCAGTTGGGGGAACAGGTTTACAAACCAAGATGTACTACGACGCATAAATAAAGAAACGGAAGTGACTAAATTAATAAAAATAGGAGTATTTCTGCCATATTATGAGAGATAGTGATAAATATGTAATACTACAGTGCATCATACAAGGAAATATAGATAGCAGAAGAGGCCCTGGAAGAAGACGTACCTCCCGGCTAGAGGTACGAATCTTAGGCAATGGTGCGGACATACAACAGTTCAGCGTCAGAGTACGTATGTTGATGTGTTATTTTTTTCCTGTTCTACTATACGGGTTGAAAGCCTGGACACTCACAGAGGAAATGTTAAAACGTCTGAACGCATTTCAGATGTATGTATACAGACGAATGCTCAAAATCAGTTGGGGGAACAGGTTTACAAACCAAGATGTACTACGACGCATAAATAAAGAAACGGAAGTGACTAAATTAATAAAAATAGGAGTATTTCTGCCATATTATGAGAGATAGTGATAAATATGTAATACTACACTGCATCATACAAGGAAAGATAGATAGCAGAAGAGGCCCTGGAAGAAGACGTACCTCCCGGCTAGAGGTACGAATCTTAGGCAATGGTGCGGACATACAACAGTTCAGCTTTTCCGGACTGCTGCAGACAAAATTATCATCAACAAGCAACATGCCATCATGCTCGCCAATGATCTTTGAATGGCCACGGAACCCATAGAAGAAGAACCAGATATACCAGATTCATCTAAAATTTGTATTTTTGAATGGAATTGCTTGAATCAAATTTAATTGCTAGTTTACAGTAATGTAAAATATTTGTTTTTTTTTAATGTTTTTAGTAAAATTTTCTCTGTCTTGATATGTGTTACATATTTTCAAAATTAAACCCCGTATATATTAATCAATAAAAGTTTCTGGTAATTTTATAACCATTGATAGTCTAATAAAATCATAATTTGGAAAAATATCCGTCATATTAATTTCCTATTACATGTTCTTTTCAATATTATTAAAATATTGTATTTCCTGACATACTGCGTGCTACGGCTTTTTGTTAGAAGAAGAAGAGAGTATAAAAATTACGTAAGTTGATCATAGGGGATGTTATTAGATTAGGTTTTCTCAGGGGGCTCGACATACAGCACTAATCATACGTATAGATTGAATGTAATTTCTAGAGGGGGCTGTCTACATAGTTTGCTTACATCTAATATGCTAATGATTCCTCTCAAAATATATCTCTGCACCTACATAAATTGATATTAATGATATTTTAGACTGTACACCTGATGCCTTTCCTTTCTCTTTGAATCAATAGTCTTAACATCGGTATAAAGATAATTATTTAGAAGTTATTATGTTAAAGGAAATAGATTAAGTTAAAATAAATATAATTTTGAAAATAAATGTACTAATTAAATTAGTATAAATACAAATTTTGTATTAATACATTTTGTTTAATATTTGTTTAGATATCCATCAAACTTTTTATAAAAAATATTTGCAATAATTCTATTACATTTTTTAATTTTATTTAATAAATTTATGTGAATAACGGATTTAGTTATTAGTCCGTAATTTTAAATGTCGTATGTGTTGATTGTTGTTGTAATTCGGATGCAATAAATAACATTTTGCATCGTCAAAACAGACACCCAACTGTCGTTTTGTTTTGCACACTTTATAATTTACACCCAGCCAGGATGTGTTTATTAATATCATAATCATAATTGTCGTAATGGGCCTAATAGAATCACACTCCGTTACGAATTATTGTCATAACACAACTAAAAAATGTATTAATAATATCAACGCCAATACAAACACTTTCCACAAAGGTTCTCTGTTCCAATATTACAATTTTTTGTTTTAACTTTGTGGAATACATTAAATCATACTAAAATTATTATAACTCAGTAATTAATTATATTGTTCAAAAATTTAATAATATTTTTTTATTTAAATTCAATTTTACTTCTTTTTATTTTTCTTCTTTTTTATGTGCATCAATGTTTTTAAGGAAATTGTCAAACTTGACTAGACATACAAAATTGGGTAAACATGATAAGACAGGCGATACTAGACAGTCAATACTAGACCGACAAGACCAGACAGACAAGAGTAGTGAGATAAGACTAGACGGGCAAGACTAGATAATCAAGGCTAGACAGATAAGACTAGACAGACAAGACTAGACAGACAAGACTTGACAGTCATGACTAGACAGACAAGGCTTGACAGACAAGACTTGACAGACAAAAATAGACAGCCAAGAGTAGACAGACAAACTGGACACGCAATACGATACAGAAAAGGCTAGACAGACAAGACTAGATAGACAAGACTAGACAGATAAGACTAGACAGACGAGAGTAGACTGACTAGACAAGATAGACAAGACTAGATAGACAAGAAGAGACTAGACAAAAAAAACTATACAGACAAGACTAGACAGAGCAGATTAGACAGACAAGACTAGACTGACAAAACTAGACAGACAATACTAGATAGACAAGACTAGACTACAAGACTATTAAAAACAGAATGGACTGGTTATACGATGAACAATTGGACACAGAAATAAAATTAGTAGACGGCGATGTTATAATTAAAAATCATGCAGAAGACCCCGACTTTAAATTTATTGAAACAACAGATTTTACACTCTATAGTTGCTATTCCTCTGGAGATGATAATAATACAATCAACATACAATCTCTTGAGGAAATGTTGCATAAAATACGAAGTGAAATGAAAAATGCAAAAGAAAAATATATTGTGGCTGGCGACTTCAACGCAAAATCACCGCAGTGGGGTATGGATCTCGCGGACTTAAGGGGCCAAATCATTACAGAGTGGGTTGCAGCTACCAATTTAGTTTTTTTAATGATGGACAGAAACCTACGTTACAAAGAAAGGACTTCACGTTCATGTTATAAAGAAAGGACTACGTTACTCATCAATTTTAGACCTGACAATATCAAGAAAAAAACGTTAGAACAAGTATTAACGGAAGGGAAGTGAGCGAAAAAGAATCTCTAAGTGCTCACAACTTTATTGTTTTTGATATCTCAGCCAGGAAGCAGACACATAATTCAAGGAGAAATTTAAGTAAGAGATGGCAAGGAAGTCAGCAAGACGGATCAACGAGAACTGCAACATGCATTAGACGGGATAGAACATGAAGACAGTACATCTGCAATAGGCGTTTACTATACCCTTGCCAAAATATGGCATAAATCTATGCAAAAACGTAGTAGCCTACTCAGAAGAGCACCGGTATACTGGTGGACGCAGGATAAATCTGAACTCCGCAAAGAATGTGTTTGAATAAGAAGGACCTACACCAGAAACGCGGCAAGAAATTTACCCAAAGTTAACCGGCTCCTATGGAACGAAGATACAAAGAGCAAGAAAATTTTGAGAAACGCTTTTAAAGCATCGAAAATAAACCACTGGAAAATTCTCTGTAAGAATATAGATAATGATGTCTGGGAAGATGGCAATATAATATAAATGAGACTGGGAAGATGGCATACAAAATAAACAAGAAAGGCTGACAGGCCAGACACCGTCCATGAAATTGACTATGGAAACAGTATAAAAAGTAGTTGATCACCTTTCCCCAGACCACGAGGATGTGAATTTTATTTGTAATAAAGACCCTAGTTTTGTGAACTTCACATCGGATGAACTGCAGATAGCCTGTCAGAAAATGAAAAACAAAAAAACAGTAAGGCACCAGGGCCAGGATATATTCTAGTAGAACTACTAAAGCGAGTTGGAGCGGAAAGAGCCGATAATATATTAGCCGTATATTAAACTAGCAGCCGAGGCGAAGTTCACAGCAGAGTGGTTGCGAGCAAAACTTGATTTGTTAAGGAAGGGTAAAAAGCCTTTAGAAAACGCTTCATCTTTTAGACCAATCTGCATCTTGGATGTAGAGGGTAAATTATATGAAAAGTTAATATTAGCCAGACTACAAAAAGAACTTCAACAAACAGCAGACCTGTCTAACAAACAGTTTGGATTTACAGAATGTCGACAGACTGTAGATGACATAATAAAAGTAAATAAAATTGTCAGAGAAGCTGGTGCCTACTAGCTCGACACCGGAGACTGTATGCGGAAATAACACTCGATATGAATAATGCCTTCAATAGTGCTTCGTGGCAGCAAATATTAAATGAATTAATAAAATGGAAGATAGAGGATAACCTTATTAATATCTTAGAGGCATATCGATCGAAAAGAGAGCTCGTCTTAGAGGCAGAAGGAAAAATTAAAAAAAATAGGATAAACAGTGGTGTCCCACAGGGATCAGTCTTGGCCCCCACCTTGTGGAACAAACATACTCTATGACGATTTGCCCAAAACCGAAATTCCATAGGGAATAACCTTAATTGGATTCCCTGACGACGTGGCGATGGTGGCAACTGCAAAGGAAGAATCCATCCTAATGGATACAGCTAATTCGTGGCTACAAAGAGTGCTAAACTGGCTTGAGCAGCGGCAATTTCAACTAGCGCCAGAGAAGACGAAATCAGTACTTTAAACATCTAAACGAACGATATCCCGAATTACTTTTAATGCCAAAGGTTTTACGGTAACTCCAACTACAACAGTAAAATATCTGAGAGTATGGCTGGACACGAAGTTAACCTTTGTGCATCATGATTACGAAATTACAAACGAAAATTAATACTTAGCGTGGTCCAGTTCCAACTAGTGTATGCAGCACCAGCCTGTTGCTGAGCACGTGCGTTTGCTGTGTATTAGAATATGCTACGCGTACAGGACAATATCAGCAGAAGGGATGGGAGTTATAGCAGAAATTCCTCCGGTAGAGTTCCAAATCAAAGAAAGACAGGAAAGATATAACGGGATCGAAAAGGTAAAAGCCAAAGAAAATTTGATGAGAAGATGGCAAGAAAAATGGAATAACGCAACGTATGGATGCTGGACTTGGTTCTTAATTCCAGATTTGGAAAAATGGACAAGGAGAAACAGACTATTATTTAATTCAAGCTTTGTCAGGCCATGGGAGTTTCAGGAAATACATGTATGACCGCAAGAGAGCGGTCACGAACGATTGTAATACTGCGGGGAGGTAGACGATGTAAACCATATGCTTTTTGGTTACCCGAACTGGACAGAAGATAGAACGAACTTTGTGCATTCTACTGGAAGCACGTTGGGGTTAACAGGATCGGAGAAGTGAGGAGAAAGAAACTGAGAAGAAAGACAGCAGGAAGTAAACAGCCCTTACACGGAAGAAATGCGAGAGTGGATGCCAGTGCGACGCTAAAGGAATCTTATGTTTTTTTGCATTGCTGTTTTTTTTAAATTGTATTTTCATAAAAAACCAAACTTTCTTTAAAAAATGACAAAATAAACTAAACATACAAGTCTAGACAGACAAGGCTAGATAGAGAAGATTAGACAGACAAGACTACACAGACAAGACTAGACAGACAAGACTAATAAATGCAGGAGTAGACAAAGAAGATTAGATGAACAAGACTAGCCAGTCGATACTGAAGTTTGACTACATATACAAGACTAGACACACGATACTAAAGTTTGACTATATAGATAGGTGCGCCTCAGGAATCTGTTCTAGGTCCGCTTTTGTTTCTACTCTTCGTGAACGATCTTCCGCGCCATGTAAGTGCAGAAACTATTCTTTTTACAGACTATATGAATAACATTATTCGACAAAACGCTGACGACAACCTAGCAAAATTACTAATTTTTTAGTAGCGCCGATAGACTTCACGCTTAGCTGACCATATCACCTCGAGCATGTATTCAAAAAGCTATCAAGTTCAAACTTCTAAATTCTCCAATTAAAAAAAACATTGGACAAAGAAGCAGTAATAAGTTTGTAGTATGCCTTGGTTTAATTACATCTTTCTCTCCACGTTTTGCTCTGGGTACAAGCCTCTACTGTCAACTGATGGTTTATCATGCAAAAAGAATAATTCCGCTTATATTTGGCTTAAAATTTAGACAAAGTTGTAGAGAGTGTTTTAGAGACAACAAAATACTTTCGTTGCAATCAATATATATGTTAAAAGTGTTAACTTATATAAAACTTAATATAAGAAATTTTGAAACCCTAGTGGATTTACACAATCATTATATAAGACGGCACCCTGTTATTGTATCCTAAGCATAACACTGCCTTATATGAAATATCTTTTATCTACACAAGTATTAAATTATTTAACAAGTTACATAGAGATGTAAAAAGAAAGGACAACACGCAGCTTGAACGTAATATTAAGCATATCGTACAGGGTGCCTACTATTCAATATCCTAATTTTTAGAAGCGTAATATGTGTTTATAAATATTATATCCTAACTGTTCTATGCCTTATATATTATGTATATCTATTATATTATCAATATATTGTCGCATTTATTGCATATACTATATTCCTGTATTTACTCTAATGTATTTGTTGTAATATTATGTGAATTTATTGCAGATACCGTATTACTATTTTTATTATAATATTGTATTTATTGTAACATTTTGTCAATAATGTAAATTTGACCATCACATCAACAATGGGTTATACCCAGTCATTATAGAAGTGGCTCTGTGTGGCTGGGTGAATATAGTTATAATTATAGTTATTATTATAGACAAGACAAGAGAAACGAGACCAAGTACATAAGACTATGCAGACATGCAGACTATAAGACGACTCAGACAAGACTAACGGGATAAGACAAGACAGTGCATAGAAAAAACATAATCTTGCGTGTTTTTCTTTCAAAGACAAAACTATACAGACAAAACGAGACAAAAAAAATAGACAGACAAAACTAGACAGAGAAGATTAAATATACAAGACCAGACTGACAAAGGTATACAAACAAGACTTGACAAATAAAACAACATGAGAACTTGTAGAAAAACTGTATATTAGTAATATCACTAAATATTGTAGGACTACTAACTATATTTATTATCCGAATAGGCAGTTATAGGCAAGTTACAGGATCATCAACATTAACTACATAATTTCCTAACAAAGTTATAAATCGTATTTCAAAACATTTGTACTCAATATGTCAAATTGTAGATAAACTGAAATTTTATAATTATTATCGTTGGCTACAAACTTCCCCATAAGAAATATGAAGTCTAAACATCATCGACTAGAATAATTTATCATCTTCTAAATTCGTCATCATTTAAAGTAATAATTGCAATATCTTATGATACTGTGCTAATAACATTTTATTTTGGATAAAAAGTTTAAATTCTAAATTCAGAATTGTTTAAATCAGACTAGACTAGATAAACTGTTAAAAGACAGACGAGACAAGACAATACTATGAATTCACTATTAAGCCAGTTGGGTTCACTAAAGTTTAATAAATCAAATTCTTAATAAAATATATTTACAAAATATTATAGCAGTCATGAAATAATTGATAGAAGAAGCATTCAAAAGGATAAAAGAAAATAAACATTTCCAATGTTTTGTATGGAGATAATTTAATTTTAGATACCAAAATCTAAATGTTTATTCAAACCTTCAATCAATCAAACATCTAGTTAAAACGGAAATTATCTATTTTAGAGAGCCTACATTGAAGTATTTGATCCTTAATTAACATAAATTGAGAAATAATCTAACACTTAAAACATTTTTTAGTAGCAGAATTTTTATTCTCCTATTCTGGAGGACAAAATTTGAAGAATAATATTAGTATATTTCAAATTAATAATTCCACAAATTCGACGTAAGATGCATGTAATATTCAGAAAAAAAATAATTTTTGAGATATTTCAAAAATCCTACAATAATATAATTATTTATGTGATCCTCCACATATATTATCATTATATAAATCTATACTATTATACTCTATATAAGAAACATCAATGTCTTTTCGGTTAATTTATTTGTAAGCGATAATTTAACATAATTGGCCTTATCGATGCGGACGTTCTCGGTTCGAACGTTTTAATAAATACTTCTGACGACTCCAATTGCATTAATCAATTGAATTATTAAATATTTCAATTCCGAACAATCATCGGACTGGCAGGCGCCACAGAATCGACAATCCACATTACTAAAACAATTGCTTTAATATTTTGTTTTCTGCTTTTGGTATACATTCGACAATAAAATTTAGATCATTGATTTTATTCATATCATCTTATAAGATGTTTCTGAATTAGTATCAGAGTATGTGAAGTAAAATAGTGGATGAGTAAGTGAAGTAAAATAGTGGCATTAAATATTGTATTAAATATTAGTTGCAGATTAAAACTTCCTTAAAAATCATAATTTGTAAATAATATAATCTCAATTTGTAAATAAGGAAGAATTGTTTAGTTTTACAATATTCCTAACTAACGAGTTGCATATCTCACATTTAAAACAATACTAAAGGGATATTAATCGTAAATATAATCTACTCCATTTCATGTCATTTCGTGATTTAATTTCATTGCATGAACGTCTTATTCCTTTAATTTCAAGTCTGTTGCGAAAAAGCCATCTTTCAAGGAATTGAGAAGTCAAAACTTGAAAATAAAAGATTTATTATTTATTGAAAAGGACGTTTGCGACCGTTAATACGTGGTAATGCATACTTACCGAGAAACTCACTTTTCACTTGAAAATGACCTTCAACAGTCGAAACTCGAGTTGTGTAAAGTGTATAGAGTTATATAACTCCTCAAGTTATATAATCGTTTCACAATAATTAGTGGTAAAAACGTTTTTTTCAATTTTTTCAAGAGTTTTTTTTCAATTCAGATTGAGTATTTAGTTTATAAATTGGGTTGTAGATATTATTCGACCTGAAATTTAAAGAAAAAGAGATAAACTAACTACGTTTGTCAAGAATATGATATTCTATCTATCGAGTCCACAAAGCAATAAAAGAGTAAATATCGAACTTTTAAATGAGGATTACTTTAGAAGAAATTAGACTTTAGTCAAATTTTGTGAATGATGATTTCTTATGAATTTAGAAGAAATTATAATTTGGATATTATATAATTTAGGTATTTAGGTAAACTATACTTACTAAATTTGACCACGCTACATGCATTTTTGTATTATAGAAGGTGTTTTCTTAAGCCCGATAGCCTACTTTAAGCACCGAACTTGAAACTGTAAAAAATAACGCAAAAAATTAAATTTTAATCAATAGGATTTTTTATTCGAAAGATGTCATTAATATTTGAGAATGATTTAGGGCATATGGCAACCGCGGATTTTCTTGACGAAGAGCATACAGACTTCCAATTTTGTGCCACTTTTTAAAACATTGTTGGCCGTTTGTGACGAATAGCACGAACAATGTTGGCCTCCGAAGCGTCAATTGTTGCTAGTTTATCAGCATAAACCAGTGACTTCAGCGTAGCCCCACAGAAATAATCGAGAGGTGTAAAATCGCATGACCTTGTAGGCAAATTGATAGGTCCATTTCTCGAAATAAACTTATCGCCAAATTTTGATTTCAATAAGTCGATGTTTACGGACGCAGTATGGCATGTAGCGCCATCCTATTGAAATCACATCTCGCCCGGATCAATGTCTTCCATATTCCATTATGGACCGTAACGAGAACTTCGGCTTCATTTTTGAAGAAATAAGGTCCAATGATGCCACCAGCGTATAAACCGCACCAAACGGTGCATTTTTCAGGATGTAATGAAGCCTGTAGGGTCTGTCGTGGATTGGTCTCATATTGGTCCATATGCGGCAATTTTGGTTATTAACTAACCCGTTTGGCCAAAAAAAAGCCTAAACACAATTCTGCGATAAAATATAGGGTCAGTTTCCAAAAGCTCTAGATCTAAATCGGCGAAAGTACGACGCATATCGCGACTTCAAATCTTGCACCAGCTGGATCTTATGCGGGAGTAGGCCAAGATCTTTGCAAAAAAAAAATCCACGTAGTGGACGGACAGAGTCCTAATTTCAGCGACCGACGACAAACCGATAAATTTGGATCTTCTTCCACACTTTCGTTTAGAGCGGCTATATTCTCTTCAGTACGCACATTCCTTCGGCATTTTGGTGTTATTGCATCATTTAGAGAGTATGTCGTATGAAATCTGTCCACAGTTCGACGGATGGCTTGCTTAGATGGATGATTATGAAGATTATGATCACGAAGTCGTCTATAGGTTGCGCGAATCGATGGCTGAGTTTTCGAAGTGAATTTGTAAAATTTAGTAGCGTTGGTCATGCGTGAATCTATTCATGATGATTTTCCAGAGTATAGGTACTGATTATAAATGTCAAAAAGTGAGTGACAGTTCGCTTGACCTTTCGTAAGTTCTATCTAAGGAAACAAACAGATTAAACCCTATATAGTTTCCATTACATCAATACAAATATCATTTCTTGAAAATCTGTAATTTCTGTGAAAATAAGAAAATTTAGTGTTTAGAGTCGTCATTCATCTAACCCAGTTAGACAGAATTTTTTTGTTTCTTAAATTTAAGAGAGAGAAAAACAGGTGCACCAGCTCACCCAGTATTGCCCTACTCAAATCTGTTATTTATAAACTGCAGTTTGATTGAAACCAAAATGATTTTAAAAATGGGATTTTGACGAAGTAGTTTTTAAATCTCTGAAATGAATTTCAGGATGGAAACATATTCCACGATAAAACGATTTCTCCATTTTTCTTTTTTCGACGATTCCTCAATTACTATTTAACTTCTTGTACTAATCTCATATCGCTTACATTAGACAAAAACTAATTAAATGTGTCTGTATCATTCCAGTTCATAATAAGTAAACCAAAAATATTTTTTGAGCTTTTTTTGAGATATTTAATCTGAATCTTAAACTTTAGAGACTGCATCTAGAATTAAATATATATTAATTATATATTAGGCTTAAATCTTGAGAAATCAAGCTTGTCCATCAATTCAAAATAATCTAAACTTACACGTAATATGTATGGCTTCAATTTTAAAGACATTCCCTGCGACTATCAAATTTTCATTTTAACTATCTGCAATTCCGCTAATATTTTAAAGCAGTATTTTAAAATCTACTTCTTGAAAAATTTATCTTAAAAATTAAACTTTCTTGTCATGATTTCAAATTATTTGGAGAAATTTCATTTTCCCTTTGTATTTGTTCATTAACCCTTTTATTCATTCTTAATATGTTAAATCAAAAATAATCAACCAAAAATTCCAAATCAAATTTAATAATTTCAATTACACCATGCGACATTTTGATTGAGTCCTTATGGTGGCATCAGCACAGTTCAATTCGTTCCGGCCGTTTATTCCGACATTAATAGAGACATATCACACACACATACATCCAACACAACTCAAACAGACATTGGAAACTAGAGACAGAAAATATTTTTCCTTCAGGCCAAACACAAATTCAATCAGATTAAAGCCCGTATGTGTCACAGAACTACGCTAATAGACCTCTCCGCGCTTAATCATATTACACTAAATATCCCACATGTATAATATGTATATTAGCTGTAGATGAGTAAATATTAGAGGGAGATCAATACACAAATAGATTTAGATTGAAACCGAAACGTATATGGTACCACAATTTAGTATTCATTCGAGTGGTTTTGTGGAATGTTTTTTTATTGTTTCAGGCAGGAAGTTTGGCACTTTGTAGTGCGATATTGTACACTGCAGGTTGGGATTTAAGTGCATGTGAGACAAAGCTTAAGTGTCGAAATGGACAAATATAAAAGGTCTAGATTAAAGATATGATGGATTTAGTCTAATTATCTTAATCTTTTATTTGGAGTGTAATGTATAATCTAGTTTCAGTTATACTAGACAATTCCCTTCATTTTAAATTAATAATAATTGTTTATTAACTTTAATAAAAAATAATTTAATGTTCTTTGGATATTAAATAGATAAATTTATTACTAAAAAATATTAATGCAGATAAACAAATCTAAAACCAAATTTATATTTTATACGAAAATTAGAAGGATAAAAATAGCACCGGAAAATGTAGAAAATCACGACAAAATTAATATATGACGCGAAGAACAATGTGAAAGTTCATGAAAAATACTACCAGTAAACCTGCTATAAATCGATAGAGAGGTTGTATTGTATAATTTATTATTATTAAGAACAAAATATCGTGTTCTGTGAAATGTTGTTATAGTATACGTATTATATTTATGAAACTGTAGTGTTATACTTTTATAAGATGTATTTCTGGAATTCGTTGTAATAAACGAAAATTGTAAAATTTTACCGCAAAATATGCTATTTGCACTACAAAAAGGAATATACTAACTATAAATTTTGTTCAATTTTGCTCAAATATATAATAATATATTTGCCACAATATTATTGGAAATAAATTGTGTGCCTAGAAGAAAAATCCGAAAGAAAATCCACAAAACATGTAAATGGATTTATAAATTCAAAAGTTAAAAAATTTTTAAAAAGTGTCATCAAAAATCAAAATCACTCGCGATTTTCCTTAAAATATTTTTATTTAAAAGATGTGGACTATGATAACCCGTATATAAATGATAGGTACAGAAAGAAGCATCAGTTTCACTAAAATGTGCAATTTAAATAATTTGGGCGATTAACGTGGAATGATCAGAGTAACGTGTGATAATTAATGATCTTCTAGATGTCCCTCATTTTCAGAATGATTCTTCTCAAGGATGTAGGTATACAAGTAGGTAGCGATTTATTATTCCTCGATTCAGCAGATTTTTTTTAAATTGTAATGGACTTTCTTCTTGCAAAGCAAACTTGTTCAGTTGTAAAATCAGCAAAGTCCGCTCAAGTGCACATGACGGGTTTTCCTATACGAGATTATTTTCTGGACGTTGATCAGTTGGGAAATTCGCGTTGGAGCGATCCGCTATACGAGAACTGATTTTTTCAAGACTTGGGGGAAATTAGCTGCTGTAAAACATGCTGAATTTATTCCAAAATATTCAAAAATATGAGCAAAATCTCATTTCGAGCCAAAACTAGACTTTGCTTCTACACCCACGATATGTAAAAATCTATTTAAACCAACTTAGATACACTTTAGGTTAAGTTAGCTTAGTCATATACAACTAAATTCAACAGAAAAGACTACTCAATTCAAACTCAGTCTTCTTCTTCTTCTATCGGCACTACGGTCCATGAACCTTGGACTGCTGAATTACTTCCTTCCATTCCTATCTATCTAGAGCCTTTCTCCTCCAACTTCTTATTATCATTTCTCTTAGGTCATTTTCCACATCATCGCTCCATCTTTTTCTGAGTCGGCCTCGCTTCCGCGTCCCCACTGGTTTTTTGTCTAATGCCATTTTTGGACCGCGTTTATTTTTCATACTTATTACATGTCCCAACCATTTCAATAGTTGAGACGTTACTATGGCAACTATATATGGGTCTTCATATACGTTTCTTAACTCAAACGCAGTCTACCAAATCTAAAGTTTAGATTGTGTCCAATTAAATTTAGCAAAATCTAAAGCGACACTCCATATAAGTGTCGTAAAGGTATCTTCCATATTAGTACCGTTAGCAAAAATATTCTTTCCTTCACTTATATTTCTGTCGTTAGAATATATACTTTAAAGATAGGTATTTAAAATATATGCCTTTAAAAAAAAACAGAACACCAAGTATTTATTAGACGATTTTAATGAAATTTACAGAATTTGATCATGTACATGAACTGCACCGAAAATAAAAAAATCAACTTGAAAAACAAATCAATAAAAATTAATAATGTGTTGGGCCTCCACGATTTCTCAAGCACTCATTATCCCGTCGAGGCATACTCGAAATCAGGCTATCAATATCGACTTGGGGTATTTTAATCCAAACTTCAATAATTTTACCTCTAAGTTCCATTACAGTGTTAGCGGGGCGTTACTTATTCTAACACATATCATATCCCAAACATGTTCTTACGGCGATAGATCTGGAGAACGAGATGGCCAAGTTAACAAATTGATTTCGGCATATAAAAAAACTGTCTTGTAATGGCCGCTGTGTGAGGCTGAGCATTTACATAAGGCACTAACACTGGCTGTAAAATGTTGTCAATATGGCGAATCGTTTTAAGACATGGTTCTAAAAAACTAGAGGAGACCGACTAAAATACGCTATCGCCCCCCAAAATCATTAGTCCCTGCGTAAGCGCCGCATGTCTTTCAACAGTAAATTGCAAAAATTCTGCGTTCACCGCGTCGACGTCTTACTCTTCTGCAACCATCATGAGCCTATAAACAGAAACTAGACTCATCACTGAAGATAATGTTAATCCATTCATGGGTCCAATGTTGTCTTTCACTGCACCAATCAAGTCTTGCTCTGCGATGCTGCTAGGTATTGCGATCCGGCGTCTTTTTCAATCCGGCCGGATCCGGTCGAATTTCCATCGATCCGCCCGGATCCGGAGTGGCACAGTGGTGGTGTGGTGAATGCATCCGCTTACCATGCATGAGATCCCGGGTTCCATCCCCGGCCAAGCCGTGAAGATTTTTCACGGAACTATGCTGTGGCCACCTCGTGGAAAGCAATGGCAAACTACCACGAGTAATTCTGCCAAGAAAAACCTCTCAACTAGTGCCGTTCGGAACGGCGATAAACTCAAGGTCCCGTATATTTGTGGATGATGCGTTCCACAATTATGCGCATGAGGTTGCCTACGCTCTTGAGAGAGTACAGCACTTCAAGAAGATCAGGATAATTCTCTGTTTACTGTTTCCTGGATAATCGAGTGAGTGTATTATAGAGGTACTTTGCACATACACACACATTTGCATATATTTATAATTAGACAATTAAAATTTAACAATTAAAAATCTAGTACAATGTAGGTAAATATTTTACTTTTCATAGATAGAATGTTAGTATTTAACTTTATTAAATCTAACATAATAATCTTTACTTAATCTATTGTGATCACAACGATTAGGTATTTGAGCATGCTAACAAGTTAGATTCTTATATTTATGACAGACATCATGATGAATCTGTCTAATGAATGGCAATCACAATAATGAGTTTATAACTATTTAGTTTAATCAACTTACTATAAATACCGTATTTTCCGGTGTATAAGGCGCACCCCAACATTTAACCTACTTTTGTGCGCCTATAACGCGGACCTATGTTTTAGGGACAATTTTTTGGAATAAAAAGTTCCCCGTTATACACCGACAAATACGGTAATTATTTCAAGTATACATTACTTATTACAAAATCAATTTTGGTTTTGAAAAAACCATGTAGCGCCATACGCATCACGCATTTGAAGTACCTACTCATGCTACAGCCCGATTATTTTACCAAAAATTTGCATCACCGGATCCGGAGACCGGATCAGGTATATTGGTACCGGATCCGGAAAAGGTATAATGATGTCGGATCCGCCGGATTATCGGATTCGGTTTTCCGGATTGTAATCCGTAGATGCTGCGGAGTAAGAGGTAGACACAATTGTGGACGGTAGGATCAAAAACAATAATCATAAACAGTAACCATGGATACTCTTTGGCCATTTAGAGCCAACCAGTCATTTGCAAATGCCCGAGATGTTGTAATTTTGTCCATCAAAGTGAACAAGTGGTGCTTCTTGGACAATTCTCCCCAGCTTCGAATCATCTAGACCATCAGCGTACTATCACCACGGCCTACCTACGGCCTACCCTTTTAGCAATAGCACGAACCGAAAAACCCCATTCTCACATTCCAATATTATGCACGACTACGAACACGGGGTCGCATCTTTCTAAGATTTTCAAACTGAAACGTCAAACTACTCAGAGGCTACTTGGACATTAGAAGCAATTACATTAAAAAAATCAGCAGCTCTTCGTAATGATGAGATCAAAAAAATGGCATTAAATAGGAATCGTCCAATTGACCACCAAAATAATTGATCCACAATCCAATTGACCACAAAAACCAAAACAATTGACTTTTTCATCATCGATGCAGTTCATTTACATGATCAAATTCTCTAAATTTCATTAAAATCGTCCAATAAATACTTGGTGCAACAAAGTTTCACCAAGTTCTGTTTTTTTTAAGGCAATATATATGTCGTACATTATATTTCCTGTGGGGTGTGTTAAAAAAGTGTGTTTTTTTCTGTCTTGATTTAAAACTGATCGTACAAATTTTTTGATTAGTGGATTACAAATTTTGCTGACTTATTGTGATGAATTTTCGGTGAGTGTTTTAATGAGAAATTTATAATTTTTAACAATTAATTATTTATATACGTTTCCATTAAAAACGTAATTTATATTTATAAAACAATAAATTATAGTAATATTTTTCTTGTGTAGATACACGTTATATTGTTTTAGATTCAGATTGATCTAATTTAAGCAAATTAGTTCAAATAGTTTGATTGATCGATCGCTCCTTAATTAATGAGCAATTTAAACCTTAATTGACGCACAATAACCGCTTCAAAATAAATAGAAAATGATCTCATTTTCTAATAAACACTTTTGAATATTATTTTAAATGGAATTAATTTCTTTAAATAAAAATGCGCACATGCATAAATCTCCATTATCTTGTTAATATGATTTAAATGTAGTGTTATTAGAAACATTTGTCAAATCACAAGCACGAAGAAAAACAAATTTATTATCCTTTTTAGTTTTAATTAATATTCAAATTTAATTCATATTAAATATGAATATTTATAATAAATACTTTGGAATAAAATTGAAGATGGAATTAATTTCTAGTCTTATAAATCTTCATTTTGCTATTAATACGATTCAAATATAGTTTTATTAGAAGCATAACTTATGTTTTTAGTTTTAATAAATATTCATATTTATTTCATATTAAATTTAAGATATGACAATGAAGCTTATAATTCAAATACACAACCAGTTGTTTTTTTAAGTAATTTTGTTGCATGTACAAAGAATTTTCGAGTTAGTTATAAACAATATATACATACATAAAATAAATGTCAGAACTCCACCGAAAAACTTTCAGGGCTGATTCTATGATCCAAAATAAACTTAAAACTCTTAATACATATAGGGTCAAAAACTTTTTACCAACGTTTTACAAAAAAGTTTTACCAGTAACACAAGCAATGGGGTGGAATTTATTGATAAAATTTACAAACATAGAAAAGAACTATGTAAAATTTACAATAATTGTTCCAAATTTCGCCCCCTCGTGTTCAATGCACAGCAGACACCGCTTCAATAAAGAACGATGAACGCGTCCAAAAACGGCGGGCAAGTTTCTATCTGTTCGACATGCTTCAGTTACACGTGGCAGTAATTCCTCATGTTCTCTGACTGGAGTTTCGTACAACATGGTTTTCAGAGGACCCCATAAAAAAAATCCAGGGAAAACATATCTGGGGAGCCGGTCATTTTGACAGCCGGACAATTTGGCGACTAAAATGTTCTGGTGCACCGTCATGCAGAAACTACATTTCATGTCTCAGTTATACATCGGCCGGGTCTAATACATCGAGGAAATCGTTTTCCAGAAAATTTGTGTATGCCGCCCCCTTTAAGCGATCCGGCAACACAAGTGGATCTATCAAATTGTTGCCAACAATCCCAAATCAAACATTAATTGAAAATCGGTGATGATAACCATGGTACAGGTTATCATCACCGATTTTCCGATTTTATTTCGTGAGGATTTTCTTCAACCCACAAATGCATTTAATGGGTATCGAACATTCCTTTCCATGTAAACGCAGCATCATCGGTAAGAATTATCAACTCTGGAAACCGTTCATTCTGTTGTGTTCTGTTCAAGAACTACCTACAAAACTGTACTCCGGGAGCAAAGTCATTGCAATTCAGTGTCTGGATTCTGTAAGCCCATTTTTTCGGTTGAACCCCCAAACCTCCCCCCCTGGTTACGCCCATGCCGCAGCCCTCTTTCTGGACATTAAAGACATAAGGCAGTTGATTGTGTATGGTATAAAGGTCTCTTATACAAACTACTTATACTAGAACTATAGTCATACCTTTTATACATCCTTAAAGACTTCCTTAAAGACATATCCAAATCAAATGTAACGATTCACAATTTTCCCCCTTCTCTCCTCTCAAGGTCTCCCTCAAGGCACCCCATTATCATCTCTTCTTTCAAAAATCTACTGTTACATCTACCACCATAATAAAATCGACAAAACCAACATAGACCTGTCTTCCTACATTTTACAATAGGCTGACGTTACGGTACTGACTATACATGACAGCAGTTTGAAAAAAAAGTCATTGCAATAGTTGCAAAGAAGAAAATATCTGGCTAAGATCTTGGATCAGAAACTAAAATTTAAAAATCATCTATTAAAACAGAAGGCCGAATTAATAAAACGTTCCAAACATTTCCGATCCTTATATAATAACAAAAACACGACCAACATTTAGAAAACAATATGTAGGCAACTGTTGGACTACGGACATCATCACAGGCTTCAAACCAAACAAGACAAATTATTCATTACCAGAATTAGTCATCCCGACAATCCTTTACACAACCCTACTAACTAACCACTGTACGACACTGCCAAAATCAGACCCATCCTAAACAGATACGAAGATCTTGCACTAAATTTCCTAAATAATAGATCAAACTGGACAATTATAAAAGCCTTATGCCTGACAATCGTAAAACAAGAAAATCAAAAAAATCAAATACGAAGCACCAATGGACGACTACAGACCAAACACATAAACAACCCTTTCTTTCACTTCTTTTCTCGTTTATTTGTTTTTTAAACCTGTATTATCTATTATATTATATTAACCCTGGCTGTCTAATATATTGTATTAACCCTGGCTGGATGACCCCTAGTCATTAGCCAGTTGTACTTTGTACAAAAAAAATTGTTATTATTCTTATTGAAAATTATGTTTAAATATATAAACTGAAGAACTCATTGAAAATCAAGTTTAGACGTTACTTTAAATCGAGATTACACGTTGCCGCATACGATGTTTAATTATTCCTATTTATTATTCGAAATAACAATTTTTTGTGTTTTCAAGTTTACTAAAAGTAAATTTCGAATTTCTCACTAGTGGCGACGTTGCTATTGTTGATACAAGACTTGTTCGCCATAATTTTTATTTCCCCATTCGTTGTCTCAATTTTATATACAAATGTTATTGTATACTTCTTCTTCCTTTGGCTCTACAACCCTTTATAGGTTTTGGCCTCCTCTACTATTTTATGCCATTCTCCACGATCTTCTGCTGCTCTTTTCCAATTCCTTACTCCTAGTGCTTTTATGTCTTCTTCCACGCTTTCCTTCCATATTTTACGTTGTCTTCCTCTTGGTCGGCTATTGGTGGGTTTCCATTAAATGTTATTGTATATTATATACAAATAATATTATGTATTATATACCAATATTATTGTATATAATATATAACCAAACGCAAATATTGAGGAACATCTCTTAAGAATGACGATTACTAGTTCCTCGAAACGTCGAGAAATTGGCTTTTTTCAAAGCCAATTCCCAGAATAAACGCGGGACCCTAAGAACACATACCAATACATTTTTCTGTCCGCAAAAACCACAAATACAGCATTCTACAAGAAATATTGTATATAATATACAAGTTATTTATATGTATAACTACTTTAGATTAACGAATTTAAACCACGAGTTTTGAAACTTGCTAATAATATAATATAAAGTTCTCGCGTATGTGAAATAAAATATTCGAATTTTAAGTTTTATTAAGACTACAAAACTTCCCATGTTGAAAATTCCATTGAATTTGAAAATCCTAACCTCGCCAGTCATGCACGAGGTGTTCAAGTAACTATATTCAAATTTATAATTCAAAACAGCAAAGCTGCACTGATGAGAAATAAATCTCGAAACGCGTCAAATATCCAAAACCCTTGTTAGAAAAACCTCGTGGTCGGTAGACCTTTGTGTACAATGTATATGTCGTAGACTGATTTCATTACTTGACGGCACTTCATGTACTACATGATATAACTAGATAGTTCATGAAACCACCGCAAATATTTTTTTTTTTAAATTATCTCTTTTTTATATATGTTTCATTTAGTTGGAATTATATTTTGATCCATAGACAATCCTGACACTTTTTATTTCAAAACGAACGAACGAATTTTGAGATTATTTCTCCATATCGAAATTTTCATTTGTATAATTTTGCAAATCGAAATTTTATAGTGATTGCAGATTAAGAATTAATATTTTCACACTATATTATTCTTGCTATTTGAACTTTTTTAATTTTTTTTTAAATTTTATTTATATCACCCAAAAAAAAAAATTAATTATGTTCGTTGCATAAATTACGAGAAAATGAAATTAAAATATTATTTCTTTTAATTATTTTTTTCTTGCTTTTAAATACATCACCAAAATAGTTCGAACTAAAACTTTTCAACAAAAATTAGCTCTATAAATTTTCTTTCAATTAGCATTCAATTAATTCAATTTTGAATAAAATGAGAAAATGTCCAACATTCAAAAAATAATTTGTTATTTAATTGTAATTAATGAAATATTTATTTGTATAATAAACATTAATAAATATGTATTTAATAGTAACTAAGTTCTTGACAAATATAAAATACATTTAAAATATATCTTATTAGAATATAAATTCTTATCAGAATTCAACAAGAAACATATCAACAACAAATCAAAAATATTATTAAATCTATAAAATACAATTTACTTCAAATTTTATCATGATCTTCCTATTCCAAATTTAACTTATAATGAAAAAATCTCAGTCACAAAACTTTGTTTTTCTATAATGTCTACATTTATTAATATATAAAAGCTTAAACAATAATTTTTTTGCATTTAAACCTTTATAATAGAATAAATAAGCTTTTTTATATTTAATATAAAATGTTTTCGCAGTAGGAATAATTTCATGGTAATATTTCATGGTAATTCCTTTTAAAGTTTTAAAAACTAATTAAAACTAAGTTTATTATAAATTTTCTTTTTAATTTTGCATCGAATGTTTTCTCCGTAAGAATATTTAATAGGAACAAGTTAATAGGATTCTTACAAGATAAAATATTAACTTGAAGAAAATATTAAGTTAAAACAATATTTATATAAAATTAAATAAATTATCAAGAAAATTTACCTTATGGCTTTCCCCGAAAATCGTGATGCTGTCTGTGGGGGTAAATCCCCCGACAACTTTCCAAAAAAAAAAACGAAATGAAAAATATATGGAGTAAAGAAAAATTCCGCGCGCTCCTTCTCAAAACTCGGAAGAAACAGTAAGCACACTATAGTCCTTCGAAATAAAATCCACGCACAATCTCCCTCCTTTACAAAAAAATTATCTCACTCCAAATAATAAATTACAAAAAGAATAAAATAATTGTATAAGTAACTGTCACAAAAAACCGAAAGCAACCAAAATAATAGAACAACGTTTTCGTTGTTCCCGGCAGCTTCCCAAGGACCACTGTAACCGTTCCGGGCGCGATGAAACGATGAACGCCGACCGTGGCTGGAGATGATCCGCGCGCCTCGTTGCCATGGGAGGGCCCCACGATTTACAACCGCATGCGCATTGTGTAACGCCCGGAGTTCCGGAGGCGGTCCGACGACTCCGGTTAAACGTATAATAGGGGGTTGAGTAGAATGAGAACGACTAACAAAAAAAAACACCAAGTAGGAAATAGAGGGGTTAGAAAAGGAGAGGACGGAAAGAGATTCCGATTTTTCTTTAAATGGTTGAAGCGGCGGGGGTGGCGATACCGATGCACCCATACACATACAAACACACATATGCAACCTCTTTGTTCGTTATCGTGTCTAAACGTTCGAGACAAATCTGATTGGTTACAATCTCAGAAACAAACTAAATAAAAATCTTAATTACATCAACGAAGTTATTTATACTATAGTCCTCTACATACTAATTTACCCATGTGTATAGATTATTCGAATTATTATTATAGATTACTCGAGCTTAAGCCCCTCTAAACTAATTTACACCTACCCACATTCAAATTACTTTTGATGTTATGATAGAAAGCTCTAACTAACTTACATTAATATTAGGTGCACCCCGCATATTCATTCGGAGATACATATACTTGGTGAGTTAAAACGCTATTATTATTTCATTTAGAGAAAATATGAGCAATTATACATATTTTTTTGAGGGGGGCAATTTTAAAAGGCATTTAAAAGGAATGAATTTGTGAAAAGTTCATTTTCAAAAGACATGTCGATTTAAAAATTGTAAAAACCATATTATTCAAAACAATATTTTTTTGAATATCAGGGTGAAACCATACTAATTATATATATATATATATATATATATATATATATATATATATATATTTATATATATATATATATATATATATATATATATATATATATATATATATATATATATATATAATCATACAAACTTACTAAGGCGAAATATAGCTTGAATATATAAATATTTTCAATCTGCTCTATAGCTATTAGCTCTATTGTATTAAGTCTTATCCGGACTGCTAACAAATCTTATGTTGAAACAACTAGAGATTTGCATGCTATTCCTAGAACCAGACCATTTCCATGGCACTAACGGAGTTACAGAATTATTTAATATTCAATTATCATATATAAATATTCATACAAATTCAATTATCATTGAAATCAACAAATAAAACTAAGTTCAGGTCTTTCTACACACATGTCAAATCAAAACCTAACCTCGTCAGTTCCGGCACATGGTGTTCAGACGTGATGGTGTTAAGTGTATTCCATTTTAATAGTATTTATAATTCAAAAGAGCAAGGCTGCTCTGATGAGAGATAGATCTCGAAACGCGTTTGGAGATGGCTATTCACTTAATTTAAATTGAAAGAAATTAATTTAAAAAACAATGTCATTTCTCTAGCTCCATTAGTGCGATGCAAATGGACTGGTTCTAGAAAGAGCATGCAAATCTCTAGTTGTTTCAACATGAGATTTGTTCATACTCCAGATAAGACTTAATATTATAGAGCTACGAACAGGTTCAATATATTCAAGCTATATATTTCGATTTAGTAAGTTTGCATTATTTTTTTATGTACATATATGTATTTTCAATATCATAGAAAAATATGAAAAATTTAGTTCAAATCGATTTGAATGATAATTTAAAAGATAAAATGTTATTACGTTAACACGCATAGCCAAAGAGCACTTGTTTTGGGTTGCACACAAAACTAAAAACATAATTGGCATTACTCATAGAAATTCAACTTCCTCGGTAATTCAGAAAATTCAACCCTGTTGAGCTAGTAAAAATTCTTGGCTTAGTATATTGATTGCATTAGTATTATTTTTTTATTACTCCTATTGAATAATTTGCCATTAAACTGTTACAATCTCCATCCTTAGCTCCAATTAAATTTGCAAAATAGGGAAAAATATAATTTATCGACGGTTGCTTTAAACTTAATTGTAAATCTTTAAATTTCCTCGTAAATACTCATGAATAAAAAAATTGCTAAAACTTGTTGCAAACATTCAATGTCATACAAACAAACCAGAAAAATGCCATTCAACTAAAATTAACTTTTAACCTACAACTATATCAACTATTTAACACAATTTAACTTTAAACATCACCACAAATTTTACTGACTACTACTTACATTTTACTGACTACTACTTACTACACTGTACCTACAAGAAAATCACCGACCTAATTTTGGGCCCTCTACGTAAGTCGATCGTTAATATTGTAAATATCTATTTTATGTTCGGTGTGTTCTTAGCGTACGCTATATAAATGAACAAATAATAACAAAAATATATTTTACAATTTAACAATAATAATATATGGACTTGCACCACTTTCAAAATACACGTTTCATATATAACATTTATTTTAGCATAAAGTATACTACATCAAAAACACTACGAACTCGTTCGTAATTCATTCCGAATACTAATAATATTTAAAAAACCGAATAAAATGAACTTCCGAAGTGATTTCCTAATACGTTTAAACCTGCGACACGGTTTTGGTGTATCAGAAGTTCCGTAGTAAATCAATGGTACATTTTCTGTGAGCTCAAAAAGCAAAGGTTTATACAAAACATATAGAAACAATAAACAATTGAATAGTATTATCTATCCCCTTCTAATTGTTCAATCTTGTCTAATGTTGTTTAAATTACATTCATCTTCATCCAATCTTATATATTTTATCTACTATGGTCCAATCTATCTAAATTATTTTAGATAGATTGGACCATGTATCCAGAATATCTAGTTTAATTTAACCTATGTAGTTCAGATAGTCTTGCCTGCCTCATTTAGTCAATTATTTGTTAGTAAACAATAATTTATTATTTAGTCGATTTATTATTTGCACTTTCTAAATCTCAAAGAGAAATGTTAACTTTGACTAGCGCTTCACACTAGAAAGATATTTTTCTCGTCTCGTCTCTTCTCGTAAATACAAGACGAGACCGAGACGAGGCAGTTTTGAAAACTATTTATGCGAGAGCAAGACCGTATATGGTCTCTGTCTTTTGATTGCGTTTCAAGCATCAAGAGATAAGATCATAAAACATTATCGAAAGTCAAATTGGGTATATTGTTTAATTTTAGACTCTCGACATAAAATTGAGACTTTTGACATGATGGAATTGTACAAGGAAATGAAAAATGATTCGATCCAATGTATCGATAAAGTTTATAATCAGTATGTAAATAATACCAATTTGGAGAGAGAATACGAAAAGTTAGTTAGAAACACTTAAAAAAAAATGGAAAGATGATTTTGAAGTATTTACTACTGAACAGAGGAGATGGTACTTACGTATTAACGCCACCACCGCTACATTTTTAAATGACGCCAATCTACACCTAAAATTTTTATGATAAATCATAAAATAAAACTAAAACTTTATTTAAAACTAAAACAATTTTAAAACTCAAAATACTTTATTTTTTAACCCCGGTTAGATTAGGTTGCCCTCAGCGATGCGGACAGATAAATCAAGACAACATACGCGCGAACTATTGATCCAGTATATAGCAGTGGTGGCGTTAATACGTAAGTACCGAGAAGATTTAAATCAAAATAGTTGTGGAAGTCTCACGGAACGATTTTCCTCTCTCTTTCCAAGATGACCAAGGATTTGTAGCATAATGCAGCATAATGGCAACATCACTACCTGTTGAAAGATTATTCTCTACATCAGGTGCTATGATGATCAAACGCACACAAAATTAAAGGATGATGTGATGTTATTATATTTGAATTCTTGGTCATCTTGTGACTTAAAGTGTAAAATTTCAGTTACTTAAATAATCAAAGTTCATTGTTTCGTAACATGTAACTTCAGGTAAGTAAAGTACAGCAAAGTGCATTTTATTATATAACAATATTATATACCGAGATGAGACGAGACGAGATGAGAGATGCGGTTACGAGAGCGAGAGCGTGACTGAGACGAGAGTAATTTGTTTCAGCTAACGAGACCGAGACGAGATTCTTGAATCTCTCGCCTTATCTCGTCTCGTGTAAAGCCCTATGTATTCCCTTTTGATTGTTCAAACTTGTTTACTGTTCTTTAAATTTTATTCTTCTTCATCCAATATTATAAATTTTATCTACTATGGTCTAATCTATCTAAAATAATTTGAAATCTTGCCTGTCTCATTTAGTCAATTATTTGTCAGTAATCAATCATTTATTATTTAGTCGATTAACTATTTCCACGTTCTAAATCTGAAATAGAATTGTCAATTTTGACCTTTTCATACAATCTATCTACGCAGTCTTGTATGTAACCTCAGATTTGCAACCTGAGCCTGTCTAATTCTGCCTTATTCAGTCGTAACTAGCTAGTTTTCCCATATTCTTCCTCATTGTTCGGTATACCAAGAACGCAACGGCCGACGAACAGGGCCAGGCGATCGAGGAAATCGAAACCGAAGCAATCGACACACCGAATCAAATTTCCCATTCTAATTCCAGCAATAAAAGTGTTGTTCACGAAATGTTTAATAAGTATTAAGTATACAATACTTTAAATATAAGTGTGTTCTAAACAGATTCATTTTCTTTTTGATAATGGTTAAATAATTGTTGAAATCGTATAGGCTGTTTGAGAATGAAGCTACTTTTTCAAATCGAATAGGAGATTATTCTAATAGGAGATTATTATCTAACTATTTGTATACTTATTTGTATGCATAAAGTGCAGCTTTGTTTAATCTGGTTTGTCTTATCTAATTGATCTTAGTAATAGTCTTAATAATCTATTTAGTCTTATATCTAGAGTCTTCTTTAGCTGGCTTTTGTTTCTTACGTCTAATCGAATAGTCTAATATGTACTCGACCAACTGCCAACCACAAGTTTGGTACATATATAATAAGCAAAGGCAAATTAGCATATTTAATGCATACAAATAATTGCAATTATGCCTAAGGTATATAAGTAATTTATTAAAATTTTGTCTTAACTAGTCCATTTGCCTAATTAATCTACTATACATTTCACGGAGGAAACTAATGAAGACTAGATGTAGATTGTAGATTTCGGCAGTGACTTGTACTGTGGCCTTCATAGATCTATTATACTCCACCCTTCTCCTCTAATCGTTGGTATACTTACCAATTTAGAGCGCCTCCTCTAGTCCTGATTCCTTTAGCAATTTCAGGATCTGGGTCGGATTCAAGAACTGCAATACCTCTGCGTCCAAGCAGTGGGCCCCAAATACGTTTGTCTCTTGCGGAGCAGCGCTCGGCAGTCTTTGAGCAGATATACGGGGGATTCTTCTGTTGAGTGGCATAATCTTCATCTGTCATCTTCCTCTAGTGCCTCTAGGCCTAGAGCCTTGAGCTCTTTTCTAAGCCTGCAGTGTCCCGTGAGGACTCCTATCAGAATTGTAAGCATTTTTCTGTTTAGTTTCAGGGCAGCTTTTGTTCTTTTCTGGCTAAAAGATCCCAGCATTACTTTCGATTGTCTTAGCCCTGGAAGTTCTTTTCGGGTTTTCATCCATTGTTCTCTTATTTATTCATCTAAGCTTTTGTGGATTTTGTGGTTCATACTCATACCGCAAAAGGGTTCCGAACCCATAAACGGATTACTGGATCGCTTATTTGCTAGGTGATTGGCTTCTTCGTTTCCATCTATACCAATGTGTCTTGGCACCCAGTATAGCGTTACTTTATTTTCTCTGCCGAGCTTGTTTAACTTTCCTACACAGTCCCATACCACTTTGGATCTGATAGTGTATGAACTAATGGCCTCGATGGCTGTTAGGCTATCTGACAGGATAGCAATTCGTTTTTTGGGATATTTCCTGTCGAGGCTAAATTGTGCACATCACTCGATTGCATGTACCTCAGCTTAGAAGATACTTGAATAGATTTCCATGGATTCAAATTATTTGGTACGAGGTTCAAACACTTCTGCATCAGTACTTACCTTTCATTGTCTTCGAACAATCCCTATTCCACTTGATAGCACTTTTCTCTATGTGGTATGCTGAGAATTCGTCGCTGCAATTGGCTTTACTACATCACATTGCTGTGTAGTTTTTCTCGAAATGGTATTTACATACCATTTTGTCCTTCGGTACTTCCAGCCAGGGGATTTGGCAGCGAGGCTGTTCCTAACCTAAAAAAAAACTAACCTAACCTATTCGTTACTTGCTGAACCTTACAATCGTCAATCAGGTGGCCCCCTCTACGACAAGGTGCACCGGAGTCAGATCCAGCAGCAGCTCCATTGCTGCTCTTGGGCCCTGAAACCATCACCCCCATGATGCAGTCACACACCAGTCATTGAACGTTCTCAAGCTGCTTCTTTGTAGAGACCAGCTTGGTTCTACTTCCCAAAGCACTTGCCCCGTGATCGCCGTCTCACTATTATGGTGTATATCGATCGCAGAATTGTGCATCATTACAGTGCTTTTGGCTTTTCCTACCACCTCTTCAGCGTGCCTATTCCATAGGAGTTTGCTATCTAGTATTATATCCGGATACTTTATCTCTTGTTTTGTATTCTACTGCCTTCCCACCTAACACTTTAGGCTGTAGGCAGTTTAACCTTCTCTTCCTAGTAAATGGTATCACAGTGGTTTTGATCGAGTTGAATTTCAGTCCCACTATTTGACACCCTCTATTAGTTACTTTGAGGCCTCTCTGTACGATTTCACTGAGCGTTCCCTCAAACTTCCCTCTAGCTATGATGACTATGTCATCGGCGTAAGACGTGATATATAATCCATAGGTCGTTGAGCCTAGCCAGTAATTCATCAACTACCAGACTCCACATCAGCGGTGATAACACACTCCCTGCGGGCACCCTCGAGTTGTGGAGATTTTGATGGTGTCTTTTCCCACTTGTGTCTCCGCCGTTCTAGTTCTCAACAGTTCTCTCATCCACTTTGAGGAAATGTCGATATCCTTCTCTCAAGAACCGATTTGACAGCCTCGTCCGAGGTGTTGTGAAAGCCTTCTTCAATGTCTAGGAAGGCACATATCGCTACTTCCTAATATAGACTATGTAACTAGTTTATAGCAAATTTATCTAAACAGTGTAATAAACTTATACAATTAGTTTATTATTTTGTGATATCAAAAGCTTGTCTAATTAATAATTTATTAAAAACAAGTCTATTAAAACTAGCCAATTTGTCTGAAGAGTTTAATATAAACTTGTCTAATTAATCAACTAAGTTTGTCTAAATAGTTTAATACAAGCTCGTATAACCAGTCAAATTATACGTTTGTATGACTAATCTATTATGAAGATTCTTTAAATAATGTAATACAAGTTTGTATACTCAGTCTCCTATACTCAGACTCATACAAGCTTGTTAAGAGAAGCTTGTAAAATTGTATCTAAATAAACTAATAAAAACTTATCTAATTATTCCCTTACACATTTGTCCGAATAGTCTAAAAAATACTTGCGTAATTAGTCTATGACACGAAGATACTTTTTTTCTATCGGTCTAACACCAGTTTGGTTTTGCGTTTGCAGCATTTTGGACCTCCGACGTTTGGCATTATTTTTGTAGTGCGTATGTGGTTGTTTTAGCTTTTGCGGCAGCACAGCTTATGTGTGCTGAGAGGTTCCTCCTTCAATGACGAATCCCAGATATTTTACCCATTCCTTCGGTTTGATCATCGTCTCTTGGATCCTAAAGGATATCGGTGAGAGTTGTCTTTTACAGCTCAGAAGCACGGCCTCTGTTTTTTCCGGCGCAAGCATTAACCCCTTACTTGTCATCCATTTGTTTATTTTTTCGACCGCTGAATTTTCTGCATCAGGCTCTTTTCTGTCTTTGCAGTTATTTATTTCGATTATTGCTAGATTATCTACAAATCCTATTGTGGCTACACCTTCGGGTATGTCATTTTGAGTACTCCATCGAACAAAACGTTCCAGAGTCTGGGGCCCAGGACCGATCCCTGTGGCACCACACTACTGATCCTGTATTCCAGGGGTCTCCAAACTTTCAACATTATCATTGTTGCCGGTGTTAAAAAGTGAAATAGTCCACTGATGAAAAAAAAAGTCCGAAAAAGTACGCAACGTTTAAAAAAGGCTGCAAATCGGACTAAAGTCCGCAAAACGGCAACACTGCATATTATTAATTTTCCTGTCATTATCTGCAATTTCTAGATTCGTCGTAGAGTACGAGCCATGTGAGGAGTAACGTGACACGACATCTGGTGGACACAAGCGGAAATAGGTAGTACCTTCTATCGCTAACAGATGGCGCTAATAGCACGTACAGAATAATCTCGTTAGTTCGAGAAAGTTCTGGTGTCTTCCACTCACTTCTAGATGGCAGTAATTGGAATTTATAAGAAGGCTAGTGGCGCAACCACAAGTCAGTTCCTATGACACTGTTGTGAAATAAAATAGTGCGTACCTCCTTAAAACGTGTTTGTGCTTGTTTAAGTTTAAGACATCTTTGTAACAGTATTTTGATTTGAATTGTTGCTTTTGTGTGTGTTTTAGTAGTATGGAAAAAAAGCGAAAAATTGATAGTGAATGCAGAAAATTCAAAGATCAGTGGAACATTCAGTATCTCGTAATTGAGTCCAGTAACAAGGTGCTATGTTTGATTTGCAATGAAAGCATAGCCGTTCTCAAGGAATATAACATTAAACGTCATTATGAAACAAAACATTTTCAAAATTACTCAAAATATACAGGAAGTTTGCGGACAGAAAAATTCGAAGCTGTGAAGCGCGGATTGAAATCGCAGCAATCTTCATTTACAAAACACAAAACTGAACAAGAGGCTGCAACTCGTGCCAGCTTTCGTGTGGCTCTTGAAATTGCAAAATGTGGAAAACCATTCACCGATGGAGAAATGATCAAAGAATGCATAATTGCAGTAGCCGAAGAAATGTGCCCTCAAAAGGTAAATTTATTAAAAACTGTCAGTATGTCAGCAAACACTGTGGCTCGAAGGGTAGAAAACATCGCTGAAAATATATCCTCTCAACTGTTCGACAAAAATGGACATGTTGAGCGGTTTTCTTTGGCCTTGGATGAGTCAACGGATGTGCCAGATACTGCTCAGGTGTTGATTTATATTCGAGGAGTAGATAAAAGCTATGAAGTGCATGAAGAACTTCTTGATATGTATAGTATTCATGGCACAACTACTGGTACAGATATTTTTAAAGGAGATGAAATGGTCATAAATCAAAAGAACCTTCGATGGAAAAACTTGAAATGTATTACAACTGATGGAGGCAAAAACATGACTGGGAAAGATAAAGGAGTGGTCGCTCTTGTGTCAAAGGCTGTAGAAAATGACGGTGGTTCAAAACCATTCGTCTTACATTGTATCATTGATCAACAGTCTTTGTGCGGATAATGTTTGGATATGTCTGAAGTTCTGAAACCAGTCATATCAACTGTTAATTTTATCAGATCTTTTGGACTGAATCACCGACAATTCCGATAATTTATTGAAGAGATTGGAGAAAATGACTTACCTTATCATACTGCCGTACGTTGGCTTAGTTGTGGGAAAGTCCTTCAGCGCTTTTTTGAACTTCGAGCTGTGATCGAAGTTTTTTTGAATGAAAAGCATCGCCCTCTTACTGAATTACAAAACAACGCATGGCTGTGGAAGTTAGCATTCTATGTTGATTTGACAAAACATGTGAACGAACTGAATTTGAGATTGCAAGGAGAAAACCAGCATCTTCCTGATTTATACACTAACACCAAGTCATTCCGGAAGAAATTGACACTGTTTCAATCACAACTACGAAGTAAATGTTTTTCACATTTTATATCATGTGAAATATTCAGCCACACCACTGAGACTGAGTTTCCTATCGATTTTCCTATCGAAACTTTGAGTGCTTTGAAAATAAATTTTGATATTCGTTTCTCAGACTTTGATGCCATTGCGAATCAAATTAAGATTTTTCAGAATCCTTTTGATACTGACATTGAAACCCTAGCCCCGGAACTTCAAATGGAAATGATTGATCTACAGTGCAGTGATATAATTAAGAACAAATATCAAAACTCATCTTTGTTGGAATTTTATAAGAGTCTTCCACTGACACAATTTGATAATTTGCATAAATTTGCTCGTAGGCTGTTTTCTGTGTTTGGTACTACTTATTTGTGTGAGAAGACCTTCTCCAAAATGAAGTACACAAAAAATGTTTACAGATCTAAATTAACTGATGAGCATCTTAAATCTCTTTTAATAATTGGTACAAGTAAAATTAGTCCACAACTACAAACTATTGTCAGTGGAAAATCTCAATTACATAAATCTCATTAGTATTTCATATGTCATTATGCTTGTTATAAGTTATGTTTTTATTTAAAATGTATAAAATGTTAGTTGGATTCATTTCAATAATTTGTTAGTTATTATATACTGAAGTTAAATTTTCTGCATATTATACATGTCTTTACTCATTACAATTCTGTGTTTCTCTGTCCAACTTATCACAAAAACAATAACAATAAGCCTACAACAATGTTATGAGTAGTTAGCCCATGACCATATCAATGTAGATGTCATATTAATAATTATTCAACATAAAATTAGAATACTTCAGTAAACTAAATTTAATTTGCTATAAAAAATATGTTCTCTAAAAGAAGTTTTCAAGTATGCTAGCTCTCCGCGGGCCGGACAAAATCTGGCCGCGGGCCGGATGTGGCCCTCGGGCCGTAGTTTGGAGACCCCTGCTGTATTCTCTTGTGTCGTTTCCTATTTCGTGACTGATCGTACGGTTATTTAGGTAGCTCCTTATCATCCTTTGTAGATATGGGGACATGCCTTTTCCAGATATTTCGGTCATTCTGTGCTGCCAGGATGCAGAGTTAAAGGTGTTTCTCACGTCTAACGTAATGAGTGCACATATTTGGCGGTTCCGTCCGGTTCTCGCTTTCACTTTCTCGACAATGTCTAAAATAGCTGTTTCTGCGTGGCAAGTGGAGCGACCTTCTCTGAATCCGTATGGTCTTGTGAATAATTCTTTTCCTGGAGCTTCCAACTCATTTTTTATCAGTATCAGTAGCAGCTGTTCAAGAAGTTTTCCCATAGTGACTAGAAGACATAAGAGTCTGTACAACGTTGGCTCTCCCATTGGCTTATCGCCTTTTCTTAAAAGTACTAGTCTTGCTCTTTTCCATGTCCTTGGGAAGGTTCCAGTCCTAATATTTTCATTTATCACTGCAAGTACAGTTTGTGGGTATTGTTGCACCGTTCTTTTAATGACCTCTGCACGTATGTTGTCCGGTCCTGGAGCCGCCCCTAACCTGGTAAACAGACGCTGACCAGAGGCCGCCCAATGTTCCCGCCTGGGAACAAACGCTTTTGGATTTGGAATTTTGTGTTGGTGGTGAGACCACCAAGCTCTTCCCCTCCATCCACCGTTGGGAATCTAAGATTCCTCTTCCGCTATCTGGTACGTTGACCAAGTTTCACCTAGTAACCTTAGGCAGGGGCCCTTACAGGATGCTATCATCCGGAGCCAGATGAAACCAGGTTTTTTAACGAGGTGTTACTCCTCCCCCTCCTCCTTCCTCGTAGCTTGCGATATGAAGCCCCGGGGTTGGGACCAGTATGTTACAAGTACGGAGTCGTTCTAATTAGGAATTGTACTATTATATTACTACAATTATTATATTACTACCACATTGCATTATTATATTACAACCTTTTTTAAATCCCACAAAGAAAAACGAAAATTTGACATTTTGAAAATTTTACAATTCAAGGTGTTGTTAATAGTTAGTTTTATTAGTCGTTAATAGTCTATTAATCTTATTATAATATTATAGGAGTATTTGTTTCTGAATAATATAATATAAACTTAGTTAGATAAAGAGTTAATCAGATATTAAAGTAAGTCTAAATACGAGCTTGTATTCTATAAGTTAGCTTAAATAGCCTAATTTAAGCTAGTAAGTGTACACAATTTTTCTAAAAATAATCTATTAAAAGCTAGTTCAACTAATCCATTAGCGAAATGCAAGCTTAGTCATCTGCATATTTGCCGCAATAACCCAATATAAGGATTCACAAATAAATAATATGCAATGCTATAACAATAGCAAGGACATTAAATATATTATATATTTGTCTGCAAAAGTCAAATAAAACCTTGTGTTTAGTCTTCACCGTTCAGTCTTGCCTAGCTTTCTTATTTCTCTATAATATTGTTTAGCTAGTCTTGTTTGCCTAGTCCCGTTTCTCTAGTTTTATTCATCTGGTCTCGCATTGCTTGTCTTGTTTAGTTTGTTAAAGATATTTGTATGTAGTAGAAGTATAAAAGGATTATATTCATAATCTATAAGAGGAAATTATGGAATTGCAATTTAAAATTTAGAACGTTCCTCGTAAAATATTTTACAGAGCGCTCCAGCCTCAATCATTTATTAATTTGCTATCAAAAAAGTAAAACAGCATAATAATAAAAACTAGAGAAAAAACGGTTTTTATTTCCCTGCAATATGAAAGTGCAATTATCCCTATGAATAATTTGCGCCACACTTTTCTCTGTGTGTTCACGTAATAGAGCTTTTTATTATGTTTTCGTGTGATTAATAATTCTTTTACGATATAACGGAAAATTCTATTTTTTTTTTGTTGATGGAATATAATTACTTGCCACTTTTATATAAAGTTGATGTGTGATGCTGCCGCTGCCGTTGCTGCCTCTCTCTATTTACTTTTATTTCCAACCCGGCGAATATTCTCTTTTACGTTCAGCTTGCCAGCTTATGAATTCATTATGAGATCATTTCGAATAATGTTTATGAATACACTATTAATACTACTTTTCATACAGAACAATCCACCAACTTATATAGTCTTTCAAATTATTACTTTTTTAATAAAAACAAACAATGAATTCGTTTTTAATAACTTCGCAACTCCACCACTCCACCCGCATACACTAAATATTATTTCGTATTACTGTCTACCATTTACATTTATGTTCCAACGCAAATACATTTAAATTAAGCTTTTTAAATATTTAATTTCATAACCAGCAAATAACTTTACTTTCATATTTATTTTAATTTTTCGTTTTCAGAGGATTTTTGTCAAACTTAAAATATTTCGTTTGACAGCCATTCATATGGAAAATAATCAAAACAAGACACAAAACGTTTTAAAAGTAATCAAACATATTTCTAGTACATTGCGTGCTTAGTGAATCATGTTCATACGAAACTAGGGAAAAAAATAATATGAACTTATTTGATTTTGCCAAACCTAGATACCCCAACGAAAAAGCCGAATAATTATGATTTGTTCAAACGAAAACCTAATGACACTAACCGAATAGGTAATAAAACATAATACCACATAATGGCAAAGAATATTCGACAAAATTGGACAAAATCAAAAAAATCCGGTCAAGGTAAGCTAGGATCAAAGACGATCAGAAAGACCAGCTAAGACGAGACACGACCAAACTCATACTGCTTGGTGGTGTCTCGTCTTAGCTGGCCTTGTCTGATCGTGTTCTAATCTGAGAAAAGATTAGACGTAGCAACAAGATCACACTAAACTGCACAAGACAACTGCACTTAAAACGAGTCAAGACGAAACAAGACCATACAAGATTATACAATGTATATGTCGTAGTTATATAGTGTAATCCGTCAGATTGTGTAAAACATAGTTTTTCCACGATTTGACTGCAGTTCATGTATTACACGATATTACTACTAGGCAGTTCATGAAATAGTCACACATATATTTGTTTATTTATATATTTTTTAATAGGTCTGATAATTAAGACGTAGTAGTTTTATACTATCAAAAGATTGCACTTAGTCATTTCTTGAAACGTCAATACGGTAAGTAATTCAGATTCTTTAATCGTAGTTAAATATAATGCCGCCCAAAATCGGCAGTTTTATGAACTACATGATCTGCCGTCAGTACTGCCTAAACTACTAAACTACTTAGTACTATCTAAAATCAAGTAAAACCAGTCAAAACTAGGAAAGATTAGAGAAGGTCAGGTCATAAAATATCAAATTAGACTAGAAAATACTAAATAGATTGGGATGTTTCAAAATGCTCTCCTATTGTTATTATTGTCTGTATATTATTATAGCTTTATAATTAAGTCTTGTTTATTTAGTCGAGTTATTTAATATATAATTCGCATATAGTTTTTTTAATTGTAGTTGGGAAAGTAAATAATCTAAAAGATAATAATTACCATTTTCCTGTAACGATTTCCGTTTCGATGGGAGAAACGTGATTAATCCTTTTCTTCGTTTTCTATCTTAAAAAAAATTGAATTTTCGTGTAGTTCTCTAATGTTAGCAGTGTCTCAAACGTGATAAATGAAAAGAGTTTCTCAGTTTGATGAGATTAAGGGATGGGGCTCGCGGGTAATAATGTAATGAAGTGTTTTGTTCGTTGGGGAAATCGATGTGGAAGAATCTTGTGTCCGTGTATGTGGATTGTGTGTGTGTGTGTTGAGGGTAAAGTGAATCAGCAGACGGTGGCGTTTAATTTCGTTAGGTAAGGGCGGCCGATAACAAAAATAAGTAAGAGATAATGGGGTAATCTCATCGAACAGCTATTTCTCACCATGTTTGATATTGACGAGATGGACGGGAAAGTTGAGTTTGTGTATTTATTATTCTAAGGGGGTTGAAAAGTTGGCGGGGCAGGAAAAACGGGAAGAGGAGGAAAGGGATGGAGTGAATTTTAATTCGGTTGAAATGTAATTTCCGTCCCTGGTATTCGCATAAAAAGTTGTTAAAGTATTCTAATTAAGTTATGTTTAATTTATACTTGATACGGATTTTTGGATTACTCGGATTTAATCTTCAACTTAATTACGAAGTTGGTTATGAATTTTTGGTTTATTTCTTGCTTTCGCTGATTACAAAGTCTGAATTGTTTTTAAATAATTAGGGCGCCGCGAGGAGAATATTGCAGCGCGTTGCAGACTCGATTCCGCTACTCCATCATTTATTAATTTGCGAGAAAATATTAAAAATAAAGGAAAATACTCCCATTATTTATTTCCTTGCAGTATGAAAGTGCAATTATCTTCATGAATAATTCGCATTGCACATTGTTTCTCTGTTCATACTTAAATAAACCTTCTCCTCGTTTACATCTTACCTTATCTATATTACATTAACGTTATATTAGACAGTTTTTTTGTAATTTTTTACTACTTACTTTAATATGCTATTCTTTAATAAAAGATATATTACTTTTAGAATTAAATCTTGACTGCCTAGAAATAAAATGTCGAGTCTTATCAGTTTACTTTTCCTATGTAGTACTATTTGTATAACCTTATCCCAATAACAATTATTATATGAAATTAGCAATTATTTAATCCAAATAGATTTTAATTAAATAAATAAACTTAATAAAGTCGGAACACAGCCTGAATATATAAATATATTCAACCTTTCCGGAGCTCAATAAAAGTAATGAGTCTTTTTAGAACTACCAAAAACAAATCTCTTGTGAAATTTGTCAGTTATTTTATGGCTTTCAGTCCACCTTCGCGGCACTCCACAAAAACCAGAAAAATAACATTGTTTTTAAGATCATGTCTTTCCGAATGCCTTAAGTGGATAGCCATCTGTGGACGCGTTTCGAGATTTATCTCTCATCAGCACAGCTTTGCTTCCATGAACAACAATTTGGAAACCACTTACTTGAAACCCATGTGAGTGATTAGGGTTAGATGTTTTTAATTTGACATTTTGACATGAAGAGACATGAACTTGAGAGAATGAGACTGTAAGAGAGTTGAGTAGGTTATTGATTGAAATGATAAATTTAGAATTGGTAAAACCATACTACTATAGTTAATTAGTTAATACATAAATAAATAATCATTACCTCAAATCATTTAAGCTACTTAACCACTTAAAACCATTAGCTCACACGCATTAAAATAAAACTCTCACCAAGAGGACACAACACACGAAACCATAAACCGTTACCAAAACTCGACTTGAAGAAAATCTAGGACACAAAACTGGCAGAACAGAACTACATGAAACGCAACGGAAAATTGACAAGAATTCAAAGAAAAAAATCAACAAAGTCAACGAAATGATACCACTGACAAAAACACCGAAACACCCATGGTGGATCGAAGAGTGCGGACACGCACTGGAAATCAAAAGAAAAGCATATCAAACATACAACTCACACAAAACAGAAAAAACACATGAAAAACTACTAGAAACAAGACGACTGACAAACAAAATCATTCGACAAAACAAAAGAAAATACTTCCACGAACAACTAAACTCAATAGAGGGAAACTTTAGAAATCACAACACTTAGGAGTTCCACAAGATATTTTCCAATCAGCTCAAAGGATATAGCCCAGCAATCCTTTGTTTCAGAAAAGCTGACATTGGAAAACAGGGAAAATAGTCAAGAACTGGCAAGATATTTCGATCAACTTCTGAATTGCCCTCAAACGACAGAAAGATTCCCGAAGATATCCTCTGTCGAAAAACACCCAGAATCACCAACAAAAACTAAGGAATAAATGCAAATACAAATCCAAAAGCTCAGGACAACAAAACATCAGGAGAAGACGGAATTGTAGCAAAATTATTGAACAATTTAGAATCAAAATCATTACAAGAAATTACACAAATCATACAAAATATTAATACAACAGAAAACTTACCAACCGACTGGAAAACAGAACTCATGCACCCATTACACAAAAAAGGCAACGAAACAGACATAAACAATTACAGAGGGATCTCACTACTTCCGGTAACATACAAAATCCTATCATCATGCCTCCTAAAAAGAACACAAGAAGAATTTGAACCAAAAATAGCAGAATTTCAAGTAGGGTTCAGGCAAAACAGATCGTTTGCAGAAAAAATTCACAACTTTAAAACTATACTCAAAATCAAGGTAATAAGAACACAACCAATCACATGCACATTTGTAGACTTCAAAGAAGCATACGTCTCCGTCGACAATCACTCTTCAACACGCTAGAGGAATATGGACTAGACGAAAAAACGATTAGATTGATCGAACACACACTGACAGACACACAAGCCCAAGTAAAATTTGTAGGCGAAATCTCTAGTGCATTTGAAATAAAAACCGGAGTAAGACAAGGAGGCGAACTATCACCGCTACTATTCAATATGATCCTGGACAAAGCGATGAGAGAATGGGAGAAAGAATTAAAGAATAAATGGAAGTGTACTCAGATGCACCTGGAAAGTGGAAACAAAAGAGTCGACATACCCTACCTGGCCTTTGCTAATGATCTAGCAATAATAACGACGAGCGCAAAGGTAGCGATTGAACGGATAGAAACATTAGGAACAAGTAGCACTACAAATTTGTACTCCGACCTTTAAGGATCTATTATACCCCACCCTCTTTCTCTAAGCGGTGGTATACTTACCTAATTAGAGCGCCTCCTCTAGCCTTGATTCCTTTAGGAATTTTAGGATCTAGATGGGAATCAAGGACAGCAACTCCTCTGCGTGCAAGCAGTGAGCCCCGGGGTACATCTGTCTCTTGTGGAACAGTGCTCCACAGTCTTTGAGTAGACGTATGGGGGTTTCCTCTGCTGAACCACAGAATCTGCATCCGTCATCCTCCTCTAGGCCTAGGGCCTTGAGGTGTTTTCTAAGTCTGCCTTGTCCCGTCAGGACTTCTGTCAGAATTCTAAGCTGGTTCCTGTTTAGTTTCAGGCAAGCTTTTGTTCTTTTCTGGTTAAAAGATCCCAGCATCACTTTGAGTTGTCTCAACCCTGCAAGTTCTTTCCAGGTTTTCATCCATTGTTCTCTTATTTCTTCATCTAACCTATTGTGGATGGTGTTCACACTCATGCCGCAAAAGGGTTCCGGACCTATAAAGGGATTACTTGATCCCTTGTTTGCTAGGTGATCGGCTTCGTCGTTTCCGTCTATACTAGTGTGTTCTGGTACCCAGTCTAGCGTTATTTTATTTTCTTTGCCAAGCTTGTTTAGCTTTTCCACATAGTCCCAAGCCAGTTTAGATCTGATGGTGTATGAGCTAATGGCCTTGATGGCTGCTTGGCTGACAGGATAGCAATTCGTTTTATGCGATAATTCCTGTCGAGGTTAAATTTTGCTTCTTTCGATTGCGTGTACCTCTGCTTAGAAGATATTTGGGAATGTTCCCAAGAATTCGAAGTATTTGGTACGAGGTCCAAACACTCCTGCAACAGTACCTTCCTTTGTCTTCGAACCATCTGTATACCACTTGATCAATCAACCTGTAAGGACAATTAGAAGAACTGAAGAAAGGAAAATCATTCGAAAAATATTATGCCCGAGAAAAACAGAAGAAGGATATAGTTTACAAATGAAAAGAACAACAGAAAAACACTCAAACATTGAAACAGACATAAAGAAAAGAAGGGCAAAATTCTATGGACACATAGAAAGACTACCAACAGCAAGACTGACGAAACAAAACATGATATAACAACAACCCTAAAAAGCACAACCAACTGGGGAATGCAAACACAAAAAGACCCCCGAAAAGCGAACATAAAATATCTTAGGCAGAGAAATCTAGACAGAGACATTCAGGAACAAGATATACGAATGGGCAGTCGAACCAGAGCCTGACAAACTGAAACAATACAGACCCAAATGGTCAGATCATAGAAAAGAAGAGTTCAGCCAGTTAATGAAACAACGCTGGCAAGAAGGAAATAACAAAAAAGAGTCAACATTGCTTAGCGTCTTCCTTCATGCGAGTTTTACCGCATAAATAAATAAATATAATTAATTAAGTAACAATAATCACTATATTGTATATATAAAATTATCAATGTAAGTTTTTATATTTTATCTACGACCACATTTGAAAATGCCTATTATTGTACAGTTCGTGGACTATGTAAATACATCTTACCACACACATATGTAACAATCCGCGATTAATCATCCTTGCTTGTTTGGTTTACGATTCGTTGATTGGTTGAGAGCTGCACGTTGATACTATTTTTAAATATAGTACGTGATTTCCAAACAATCATTAAACGTCACATCATTGACATAGAAGCTGTCACTCATTTCGTTTTTCACGTTTAAATCTAACGGAAACTACAAATAAATACTAAATAAAAAGCCATTATGAATGTATTTCTTTTCATTTCTATCAAGGTAAATAAGGTCGAAGGTTTTACATCAAACATATTTTTCTTATTAAACAGAAACAATTTAGTGTGGTCGTAGATAAAGTATAGTACATAATTCGAGTTGTAAGGCAATTACGTACTAGCGGAATTACGCGCTCCGCGCTACACGGGTCGAGCGTAACTGTTGCGCTCGTACGTAATAAGCATGAATGAAGCAACAATAAATTATAGAATTCTCTGATTTATGTTGCCGAAGGAAATAATGTGGAGTAGTTGAAATAGAATGTATGTTATGAATATTTAAATTGGGTAATTAGAAATATTATTTGAAGTACTTGAATATGCAAATTGATTATGTAAGCCAATTATCAAATATCTACCAGCATGCCAGTTAAATACCGTATTATATGTGATTGTGTAATAAAATCAAAGTTTAATTTAATTCATAAGCTTAAGTAAGATATAAACTGAATTATAAATCAATTTAAACTAATGGTAAATTAAATATATGGATATTATTTAAATATAGACTTACCTAGGAATGTTTGTTATGGGGTTGCATGTATCATAAAGTTAATCTGCAAATATAGGAAAAAATGTCAAATATAGCTAAAAATGTCCTTAAATCGTACTAAACTAATTTTAAAAATTATATCTGTTCAAATTTTACAAAATATTTTTCAACATTTTTCTTAATCAGCTAAATATTTATATTTAGCTTTTCTTAATTTGTTAAATATTTATATTTATTTAAAATATATGTTTTTCGTATTGTTAAAGTTACACACCATTAGGTTCATTTGCAAATTTTATCATGTCGACAGTAATTCAATTAAGTCATATCAAGATAATTATGGAAATTAATAATTTCAGATTTAGCTACATGGAAGTAATTTAATTAGTTCATGTTTATCAAGTCCCAACTGTTCACTTTTAGGGACTAAAAATATAAGGAATAGTGAAAAGCAAAGGTCTCAAACTAAACGAGCCAAAGGACTGTTAAACAGATAGAAGCGAGGAACAGTTAGTCGAGCAGAAAAGAAAGGCTGACTAAGTCTGCAAGAATTACTTTTTCAGAAGCTGAATTAAATTCGTTCATTTTAATTGTCATGATTTATTTTTTCAAATTGAATGAAAGATATGTTAACGTAAAATAATAATAATAAATAAAATATATGTTTTGGAAAGATTTTGAAAATTCAAACCATGTCATAAGTCATTTTGAGATTAACTTAACAAAGAGAATAATATGAAGAGACTATGAAGATATGAAGAGAATATAAAATTTGGCTTCATAAATATATAAATCTACAATTTCGTATAAATTTTCTTTAAATTTGGAACAAGTGTTTAGTTAATATTTATATAGTAAGAGATATATAGAGGAATCAAAGGACTTTTTGGATAATTGAATAAAAGTGGAGAGATGTAGAGAGTGAACAACGGTCCCGAGTGTACAGATTCTGGTGCGGCTCGGTGACGAAATTGCATAGCAATACGCGACATCAAGAGACATCAATTCCGGTCCTCCCCCTAACGCCTAACGAGATCAACCAGGTTTTCAAGCTAAATCTGTTTTATCTCGTTATGCTGCCATCGTGGAACACACACTTACTATCTAACGTATCTCAAAAACAACAATATACAGTAAGCTAACATTAAATATAACATTTATTACTATGAAATGGAACCTGGAAACATATGCTTTAACAATATTTAGCGAAACAATCTCAATTAAAATTTAAATCATATCCCATGTTTTTGATCCCATTTCAAAAACCTATTTATTTATTAAGTAAATCTAGAGGAGTATTTCTCAATTTATATGCATACCTACATTTATTATTATTTTAAAAACCATACTACACCACATGTAAAACCATACTACATTATAATCATATAAACTTAATAAAGTCGGAACACAGCTTGAATATATAAATATATTCAACCTTTCCAAAAACTGTATAACACTAATGAGTATTTTTAGGACTACCGAAAACAAATCTCATGTGAAATTTGTCAGTTATTTTATAGATTTCAGTCCACCTTCGTGGCACTCAACAAAAACCAGAGAAACAACATAGTTTTTTAAGATCATGTCTTTCCGATATCTTAAGTGGCCATCTGTAGACGCGTTTCGAGATTTATCTCTCATCAGTACAGCTATGCTTTTATGAACAACAATTTGTTAACCTGTATTCGTAAATTTGGTTTTAGCAATTCTAAATTTATCATTTAAATCAATAACCTGCCTGTTCATGTCTCTCTCACAAAATGTCAAATTATCAAATCCTAATCACCCACATGGGTCTCAAATGAGTGGTTTACAAATTTTTGTTCATAAAAGCAAAGCTGTACTGATGACAGACAAATCTCGAAACGCGTCTAAAGATGGCTATCCACTTAAGGTTCCGATACCTTAAGTACATGATCTGATAAACAATGTTATTTTTCTGGTTTTTGTTGAGTGCCACGAAGGTGGACGGTGGAGGTGTAATGCTATAAAAAAGCTGACAAATTTCACAAGAGATTTGTTTTTGGTCATTAGCGTAATAGAGCTTTGGTAAGGTTGAATATATTTAAATATTCAGGTTGTGTTCCGACTTTATTAAGTTTAATTTTTTGTATTATTTAAACAGTTACATAAGGACAGTTACATAAGGAAGGACATAGTTCAATTACATAAATACAATTACATGATTTCACCTAGGTACAGTGCACCTCTATGTGTATAACATACTATAAAACAATAAAATACTAATTGATCATGAAATAACAAAAAAACAGGATCATATATTCAATAATATATATATATATATATATATATATATATATATAGATATATATATATATATATATATATATATATATATATATATATATATCTAATATTAATAATACAATGCTTTTATGTCAATAAGAAATATGTGCTTGATGTCCCTAAGTAATTTATTTTATATTTAGACGCTCAAGGAACAAAGCAAGTCTCATGTCATGTTTAACATTTCCATCTTTTATAAGGTTTTTTATTAGTTTACAGTTTAGGCAGGAAATGCAAATACATAGAAATAAGATATTGAAAACTGCACAAAGGTGATTACCATTTTCTTGATATTGTTGGAAAATCTTCTTGAAAGAAAATCCAGAAGGAATATTTTATCATCGTCGTTCTTCCTTCTTGTTCAATGTCAATTTGAAAAATTACGAATCGTATAATAAAAATAGATATCTTAGCTAATCAAATTTCTCCATATGCAAAATTGGAAAATACTTTTATTATTACTCCACACTAAGTATGCTCCAAAAAATTGTTGGCTGTATTTCCATATATCCATTATTCGGAATTCCTAAATTTTTTTTTTGTAGCTCAAGACTTTTTGAAGTGGAAGTTAAAATATTTTTATTTAGATCGTGCATACTTGAGTGAAGGCCATGAAGTAAATAAAATATATCTAGGGCTTCAAACGAGACTAGAAAAGGCGAGAGTTTAAAAAATTTCGTCCCGGTCTCGTTAGTGGTAAAAAAATTACTGTCGTCTGTCTCGCTCTCGCACTCGTAGCCGCTTTTCTCTTCTCACTCTCGCTCTCGTAACCGTTTGTCTCGTCTCGTCTCATCTCGTCAAATAATTGCTAGAGCCTATTGTTAGGATAGTCTAAAGTCTAAAGCAAGGCAATCATTAATTTTATTCTAATTAATAAATTCTTGATTATTTGTTATACAAATAATTATATAATACAATTCAACTTTACAAAACGTATTCATATTATTATTCCTCGTTCATTAATACAGGTTACAATATTTGAAGTTACAGGTTACGAAACAATGAGCTTTGATTATTAACTGAAATTTTACTCTTTAAGCCAGAAGAATTTTTCACCAAGAATTCAAACTTAATTATGCTGGCTTGCATTACATCAATCTTTAAGGATGTGCGCTTTTTGATCATTATAGGCACCTGCTGTAGAGAATAATCTTTCAACAAGTACTGATGTTGCCATTATGCTGAATAAATCCATGACCATCTAGGGAAGAGTGGGGAAAATCGTTTCATGAGACTTCCACCAACTCTAAAATATTTTGATTTTTCAGTCAAGTTTTTCTTTTTTTTCAGTAGTAAATACTCATCAAAATCAGCTTTCCAACGTTTTCACGTTTTTTTCAAGTTTTTTCCAAGTTTCTGCTGAATTATTGTAGAGCTTATCGATATAAATACACTTTTAGAATGATTTACTTCCGCTCGGACGACTAACTTTTCGGATTCTCTCTCAAAATTCGTATTATTTACAAAATGTCTATAAACTTGACCGGAACATTGGACAGCTTAATTTTTCATTTCCTTGCCACATTCCAGTCTCGTCAAATGTCTCCATTTTATGTCGAGAGTATAAAATAAACAATAAACCCAATTTGATTTTCGATAATGTTTTAACATTTTATCTCTTGATACTTGAAAAGCAATCAAAAGAGTTTCATTCACGACAGTACGGTTTGTCTTATTATGTAATTCATACAGTGTAGGTTCAATTTCGGATATAAGTAAATTAAAAAGGCTTCAAAACATCTTCGAATAAAATCGCAAAAAATATGTACTACTATATATTTATAAAAATATCTCTCATAAAAATGTATTCGAACTTCGCCTTGTTTCATCCACATGAAAATGTAGCGATAACAAATCATAAATGCCTATTTACATAAACCTTCTGTTTTGTTGACTATTTAAAATTCATAATAAAAACGAACGAAATAATTTGAAATTGTCATAAATGTAAGAAATATTAAGAAAACATTACGACTGGCCGTGTCAGTGTCGAAGATTTAGGAAGGGTATGAACGAGATCGGAACGAGACTTTCATATCTCGCGAGACCGAGATCACATACTGTCTAGCTCTTGCGAGAACAAGACCACATACGCTCTCGTTCTTGCATAAATAATTTTCAAAACTGTCTCGTCCCGCTTTTACGAGGGAAAACGAGACGAGACGAGAAAAATATCGTTCTCGTGTGAATCCCTAAATATATCTGATAGGCATGCTAATTTGATACACCATATTTCATCCTTAAAAACGCACAAACTCTTTTTAGCTTCTATTATTTGAATACAACAACAGGAATAGTCTTATCTGAAGGCAAGACTTTGATAAAAATAATTTGCAGAGGTAGAAAGCAACGTGTTAACCCTTTCAAGTGAAGTGGTTCCACCATGGGACCACGAATAATTTTCTTTTTCTGAGCAGTCTATTGATCGTAAGCTGGAACCACCACTGGCTATGACTAATTCAACCGACAAGATCTGACTTGTAACTACGTTTCACGCGCATTTCCCATACGACTCCCATTAATATTTATGTGTGTTTTACATGTGAATGGTTGTATTTATACTTGGTGTTGTAAACAGTAAATTTAAAGCGAACGCACGCTAAGTTCTGCACTATATTATAGCCTTAATATATAGTTACAAATATAGTTAAATGAGTGTTTCCTATTGAATATGTAGTTTACCTCTTTTATGATCTATGATTATAAGTGGTTCCATATGGTACCACTAGGCCTGAAATAATTTTTATTTTTTTAGGCTATCAAAATGAATAGATTTGACGTTAGTAAATTGACTAGTAATCAAGCTTATGCACTAATAGAAGAAATTCCTTCAGATCGTTTAGATACTGGCGATAACAAACCATAAATGCCTATTTACATAAATCCTCTATTTTCTTGACTATTTAAAATTCATAATAAAAACGAACGATATAATTTGAAATTGTCATAAATGTAAAAAATATTAAGAAAATATTACTAGCCGCGTCAGAGTCGAAGGTTGAAGAAGAAGTATGAACGAGATCAGAAACGATACCCTCATGTCTCGCGAGAGCGACATCACATACTGTCTCGCTCTTGCGAGAAGAAGACTGTCTCGTCTCGCTTTTACGAGCGGAGACGAGACGAGACGAGACGATAAAAATATCGTTCTCGTGGTATCGCTAAATATATCTGATAGGCATGCTAATTTGATACACCATATTTCATCCTTAAAAACGCACAAACTCTTTTTAGCTTCTATTATTTGAATAAAACAAGAGGAACAGTCTTATCTGAAGGCAAAACTTTGATAAAAAGAATTTGCAGAGGTAAAAAGCAACGTATTAACCCTTTCAAGTTAAGTGGTTCCACCATGGGACCACGAATAATTTTTTTTTTTTGAGCAGTCTATTGATCGTAAGCTGGAATCACCACTGACTATGACTAATTCAACCGACCAGATTTGACTTGTAACTACGTTTCGCGCGCATTTCTGATATGACTCCCATTAACCTAGCATTTGCTCGTAGTGTTTTACATGTGAATGGTTGTATTTATACTTGGTGTTGTAAACAGTAAATTTAACTAGAACGCACGGTAAGTTCTGCATTATATTATAGCCTTAATATATAGTTACATATATAGATATATGAGTGTTTCCTATTGAATATGTAGTTTACCTTTTTTATGATCTATGATTATAAGTGGTTCCATATGGTACCACTAGGCCTGAAATAATTTTTATTTTTTTAGGCTATCAAAATGAATAGATTTGACGTTAGTAAATTTACTAGCGATCAAGCTTATGCACTAATAGAAGAAATTCCTTCAGATCGATCAAATACTTCAGAAAGTGAAAGTGAAAGCGAAACTGAGTATTATATGAAAGAAAGTGAAGAAATAGCTACAGAATCAGGGGTAGGTATAAATGTAGAGAGTGATTGGGACAGTGAAGATGAATTACCATTACAAAGAAATATAGTATCGAACGAAGAACAATCTGTAAAATGGAACAAAAACATTTTTAGCAGTGCCAATGTTCAACTATTTATGGAAAATGTAGTTTGGAATGTTTGGAACACAGCAACTGGATATTCCAAATTATCTGGAAGGTTTGGCCCTTCCAGATAATTTGGAATACCCAGTTGCTGTGTTCCAAACATTATTTTCTGAAAATCTTTTAGAAACTATAATTTTGCAAACTAATTTATACATAACACAAAAGCATGGGGAAAACCATAAAACTTCTGACTGTAGACGAACAGGTCCCTGTACAGGGACCATTGGTCATCAAAATACCTTCGGATATGTGTCGGAACCGATTTGAATATCTTCTAACGCACTTACATCTAAACAATAATATACTAGAACCAAAAAGGGGAGCGATCAATTACGATAAGTTGTACAAAATTAGGCCAATGTTAGAAAACTTATCAAATACATACGAAATGTATTATCATCCCTCTAAATATATCTCCGTAGATGAATTGATGATCAAATTCAAGGGCAGAAGTAGTTTCAGACAATATATGCCGATAAAGTCCATTAAAAGAGGCTACAAGATTTGTGTGAGGGCGGACGAAACAGGATATGTTTCTCAATTTTAAATATGCATAGGAAAAATTAAAAATATCACCGAAAGAAATTTAGACTTAAGGGTTATAAAGGAGTTAATAATTGATTTTGCAGGGAAATATTATCAAGTGTATTTTGATTATTATTTTAATTCCATTCCATTACAAAGGTATTTTTTGAAAGAAGACATATGCATGTGGAACTGAGTGGAAAAGAGGAGATTTTGATTGGAGGATAAGTCAAGATAGTGTCGTCTCGTCTCGTCTCGTCTCGTCTCGTAAAAGCGAGACGAGAACGAGACGAGACCGCATGTGGTCTCGCTCTCGCGAGAGCGAGAACGTATTTGGTCTCGCTCTCGCGAGATCGAGAGCGCATGTGGTCTCGTTCTCGCGAGACACGAGAGTCTCATTTCTGATCCCGGTCTTACTTCTTCTTCAATCGTTGATTTTAATACGGGCAGCCGTAATATTTTCTTGAATAAATTTGAACTGCGGGCTCGGGCAAGTTACATTTCATTATATAACAATTAAAAGAGTAGATTTCGCAATATGAAATAGATGTCGTAGACAATTTCAAATTATGTTCGTTTTTATTATGAATTTTAAATAGTCGACAAAATAGAAGGTTTATATAAACAGACATTTATGGTTTGTTATCGCTACATTTTCATGTGGATGGAAGAAAGCGAAATTAGAAGATATTAATAGTAACCAAATAGAAAATTTATGTAAAGAGACTGTGATTAGTTTACAATAAAATGAATGATTACCTCGTTTTGGACTATCTTAACAATAAGTTCTAGCAAGAACGATATTTGGCGAGATTAGACGAGACGAGACAAACGGTAACGAGAGCGAGACGAGACAAACGGTAACGAGAGCGAGACGAGACTAACGCTTGCGAGAGCGAGAGCGAGGCGAGACTAATGGTTACGAGAGCGAGAGCGAGACGAGGCTAACGGTTCCTTGCGCGAGAGCGAGACTGAAACGAGAGTAGTTTTTACACAACAAACGAGAGCGAGACGAGATTTTTGAAACTCTCGCCCTATCTCGTCTCGTGTGAAGCCCTATGTCTTAGTATTTAAATGGATGGATAAGCAGCCTATTTTGTTTTTAAGTAATTTTCACAGTCCAAGCGATGAAAAAGAAGTTCACAGAACACAAAAAGACGGAAGTAAGAAAGTAAAATGTTTAAAATTAGTAAAGGATTATAATTGGCACATGGGGTATGTGGATAAATCAGATATGCTAAAAGCATGTTACGAAATTGACAGAAAGTCTAGAAAATGGTGCCATAGAATTTTCTGGCATTGTTTGGATTTAACTGTTGTCAATCCTTTTATTCTCTTCAAAACACGATCGCCCGGAACAGCGACAATGTCATTGAAAGATTTCAAACTGGCCGTGGTTTCTGGACTAATAAGAGCCCAAACTGGTATTCCACAGAAAAGGAGAATTGCGAGTATTCTAAATCCTGCCAGTAGATTCAAAGTCCAGGCTCATTTAGAGAAAAGAACTGATAAGGCTGCACATTTGCTGGAACAAGGCACAAAAGTGCGATGGACTAATTGTAGCACAAAGGCCAAACTTCGCAGAACAAGATGGCATTGCAGTTCTTGTCATGTGGGATTATGCCTCACTGATAAACAAAAGTATTTAAAAAAAAATCATGGGGAATAATAATATAGGGGTAAATAGTACAGTTGTTGATCAGACAGTAATGATTGGTCATATTTTGAAAACTATATAACCATAAGACAATCTTTTGGTGACATAATTGTTTATTAACAGAAGAAAATTCTATATTCTTTTCTATACTGGATACATCTCGTAACTTTGTTCTAACTTAAAGTTTCATGTATGTATTTAATTAATAAAATGACCAGTCCAAGATTTACGTCATTTTAGACAGAAATGTACAAAAAGTTATTCTACTATTTCTAGATATTTCCATGATTTAAAAATGATTTTTGTGCTGACTTTTGTTATTTGTAAATGAATACAGGTTTAAATTATCGAAATAAAAAGTTTTTTGATAAAAATAAAGTACTGATTGTGAAAAATATGTTAAGAAAATAAATATCGCACGATAAACAGTTTTTATAGTGATAGATCATTCGACCAATCATACTATTTTGAGGTTAGATTAACTATGTGACAGTTATTACTGACAGTTAAAAAACAAAAAAAATTTCAAAAAATATACGGAGAATCAAATTGAAGAAGCTATTATTGCAGTTAAAAATGGGATGTCGCAATACACAGAAAGTGTCCAAAGTGTCTTCCGAAAAGTTCGGTATTCCTAAATCAACAATTCAATTTAGAGTTAGTAATGCATTCATCAAAGCTACTCCAGGTCCGTCTCCTGTATTAGGATGCTATGCAGAAGAGGACTTAGTACGTTGGATAATTGATTGTCAACGAAGAGGATTTCCCAGAAAAAAGATCAATATACAAGCTATTGTCAAAGAGTTTTTGGATCATAGTAAAATAAAAAATCCTTTTCGTGACAATGGTCCAGGAAATGGGTGGTATAAAAATTTTCTTAAAAGGAATCGTATTCTTACTGAAAGATTTCCAGAAAGAGTAACTAAAGCCAGCTTTTGTGTAAGTGAGAGTGAGAAAAATGGTTTAGTGAAATATATGATTATTTATCAAAAATGAAATATTTAGACATATTAAAAGATCCGACTCGTGTTTTCAATGGTGATGAAACTAATTTTATGGTATGTCCAAAAATGAAAAACGTAATAGCCCCTCGTGGGGCCCAAAATGTTTATGAAATTGATGACGGTAATTCTAAACTTAATTTGACCGTACTATTCACATTTAGTGCAAGCGGAGTAACTACTCCACCAACTGTTGTGTTTCCTTATAAAAAATTACCTTCTCTGGTTGGAAAATCAGTACCTGACGATTGGGGAATTGGTGTTACACCAAGTGGATGGATGAGTGCAGAATTATTTTGTGAATATTTGAAAAATATATTTCATCCTTATCTTATTAAAGAAAAAATAACATTTCCTGTTATTTTATTCATAGATGGTCATAGTAGTCATGTCACTAAACGTCGAAGACGTCAGAAATCTTTGTAGAGAATTAAAAATAATTCTCATTTGTCTTTATCCTAATTCAACTAGGATTTTACAACCTTCTGATGCTTCAGCATTTAAGCCTATGAAAAGTATGTGGAAAAAGAGTGTGTTAGAATGGAGACAAATGGAGAAAAATCCAACACAGTTATTAACGTTAGATATAATGGTTCCACTTTTAAAAAATGCACTTGATAAGTTTTCAAAAAATGGAGATGCTGTCAAACACGGTTCTAAAGCTTGTGGTCTATATCCTTGGAATCCAAATGCTGTAGATTATTCAAAGTGTCTCGGTGTAAAGACTGCAAAATCTGAACAAAACCCTATTCATCGACCATGTGCTACCGCAACAGTAACATTTGAAACATATACCAAAATCGTGGTAGAGGATTACTTAAAAGAACTAGAATTATTTTCTTCGGATCTAGTTAGCAGTGAAAATAAGTCAAAAAAATTATTCATCAATTACTAAAAGAATATGAAAAAAATTGTAATCCTATTGAAAATAGCAATAACTTACACTCTGCATTAGATATATGTGTTGTGAATAATACGGATAAAAGTGATATGATAATTACAAATAACTTAGATTCAATTAATTGTACTGATATTGTATGTAATGATGACAATAATATATTGGAAATGGATTCTGTCATAAATAATGTAGATGATAATAATAATATTTTAGATGAGGATTCTCAATTTTATGAAGTTCTCGATTTATCCCTGCCTCATCGCACAAATAACTCAATAACGAAAACCCTCAAAGATTTTCTTCCAAAACCGGAAACACCAAAACGTAAAGGAAAAAAAATTACAGAGAGAAAATCCTATGTGGTTTCTTCATTACAATTTAAATTGCACGAAGATAAAAAAAACTCACACAATTGAAAAAAAAAACAAAAAGAGAAAGATGCGAAAAACTGCAAACTATAGAGAGAAAAAAAAAACTAGCGGATAAATTGAAAGAACAAAAAAATGCTGATAACATTGAAAAAGCGACAGGAGAAATTGCAGAAAATCATAGAGGTGATTGAAGACAAAGAAAACATTGGTAGCAATTAAAAAAAATAATTAATAATAATCATACCTAATGTTAATTATAATTTTATGTTGGAATTATTTTTTTTAACAATAATTAAATATTTTTCATTTATTAGATATCTGAAAAAAATGTAAATTTAATTTAATTAAAAATAAATTAGTTCATTATAGTTTTTCATATTTTTTAATTACTTTTATTTATTATAAAGCGTTGACTAATAACTGTAAACCCACTGGACATTCACTACATTCGTATGATCTATAACTATGTTTCTTGAGCAATCAAATACTTATCTTCTTATTTTCTATAAAGTTATAAATTTTTGATTCGAATTATTATTTAAATAGAAAAGTGACGTTTTTTACAACTACTAGCACTATAATAATTCATAAATTCATTTTATACAAGCATAAAATTTATTATTTTCATTGTTCAATTTCTAAAATGACCTATCACTATACTGTTTACCCCTAATAATTCAAGGGATAAAAATAGTTTTTATCTCCCAGTGTTGCTTCGGTGGAACCACCCATTTTTGAAAAAAACTACAAATAAATTTAACAACACAAATTTGTGTTTTTATTTTAGTTTTGTTATAAAACCCCAAAAAAATATGATTTTTTTAACACAGAAAGTTCTTGGTCCTCAAAGGGTCAAAATACAATATTTGGATTCTGTTGTTTTGCGATTGTTGTGAATCTTTTTATAGAACAATAATCGAAGGAACTCCGTCTATCCAAGTTGCAATAGATGAATTCCATGTAATTATAAATTTCGGTAGATACGCATTAAAAGTTTCTTCATTACAATTTAAATTGCACGAAGATAAAAAAAACTCACACAATTGAAAAAAAAAACAAAAAGAGAAAGATGCGAAAAACTGCAAACTATAGAGAGAAAAAAAAAACTAGCGGATAAATTGAAAGAACAAAAAAATGCTGATAACATTGAAAAAGCGACAGGAGAAATTGCAGAAAATCATAGAGGTGATTGAAGACAAAGAAAACATTGGTAGCAATTAAAAAAAATAATTAATAATAATCATACCTAATGTTAATTATAATTTTATGTTGGAATTATTTTTTTTAACAATAATTAAATATTTTTCATTTATTAGATATCTGAAAAAAATGTAAATTTAATTTAATTAAAAATAAATTAGTTCATTATAGTTTTTCATATTTTTTAATTACTTTTATTTATTATAAAGCGTTGACTAATAACTGTAAACCCACTGGACATTCACTACATTCGTATGATCTATAACTATGTTTCTTGAGCAATCAAATACTTATCTTCTTATTTTCTATAAAGTTATAAATTTTTGATTCGAATTATTATTTAAATAGAAAAGTGACGTTTTTTACAACTACTAGCACTATAATAATTCATAAATTCATTTTATACAAGCATAAAATTTATTATTTTCATTGTTCAATTTCTAAAATGACCTATCACTATACTGTTTACCCCTAATAATTCAAGGGATAAAAATAGTTTTTATCTCCCAGTGTTGCTTCGGTGGAACCACCCATTTTTGAAAAAAACTACAAATAAATTTAACAACACAAATTTGTGTTTTTATTTTAGTTTTGTTATAAAACCCCAAAAAAATATGATTTTTTTAACACAGAAAGTTCTTGGTCCTCAAAGGGTCAAAATACAATATTTGGATTCTGTTGTTTTGCGATTGTTGTGAATCTTTTTATAGAACAATAATCGAAGGAACTCCGTCTATCCAAGTTGCAATAGATGAATTCCATGTAATTATAAATTTCGGTAGATACGCATTAAAAGTTAAAAATATATTTGCCCTTTTGTGTATTCTGACAATTTTCTAAACACAAAAACGTAGCAAGAAGTAAGCAATAAGAAATCCCAATTTCCTGTACGTAAAAACAAATGAATTCTTACTGTGAAAATAAGGCGTATATAACAATTGTTAAATTTTAGGAAACATATTTCAATCTACCAAACTATTACGTTTTTCCTGGCTTTTGTATCGATGGAAATGTGATGTAGCGACGAGGCATGCCGCAGGCTGCGAACCCGCAGAAACTACGGAAAACTTGTTTTCCTATTTGTCTTTCCTTTTGTCTGCTTTATTTTATATTTATACGGGAATTGATGGGAATTGCTTTTGATCGGGGCACGCGGATTCAACCAAACCCTATACATACATATCGACTGTCGTGGATAAATAAAATGAAAAAATAACTACCTCAAAATTGAGAGATATAAAAAATGTATAGAGATGGGAAGAATTACTGATTTTCCACCGTAAAATAAATTGTTCATTCAATCAATATATGGAAGACATTTTCCTTTGCTGCTTTTTCATCATTCCGGTAAACTATTTCGGTCTACGCGTTATAATTTATCCTGGCATTTCAACTAACTCGTCCATTTTAACTATTTATAATGTCAATCATTTAGTTAAGACCGCAGGTGACCAACCTTTTTATTTCAATGGGTCACATTGGAAGAAGTCGTGGAGTTCTTTTAGCAATATGAAGAATGAATGAATCTTACATTCCGAGACTTGTCAATACCTCTGCGTATTCGATTACTAAGGTGCTATGTATTTCCAATTTTGTACTATGGAAATGAAGGATGCACTTTAACAAAGGCAATGTGTGACCGACTAGAAGGGTTCGAGATGAGGTGCAACCGCCGCCTGGCGCGAATATCATGGGTAGACAGAGTCCGAAACACCGAGGTGCTTGCCCGTCTCCAGAAGCAACTAGAAGTCATGTTTACCATCAAAAAAACGCAAGCAGGAATATTTTGGACACGTTATGAGAAGGGAAAAGTACCGTATTTTGCAGAATACGGCAAAAATGCATGGCAAAATCCAAGGTGGAAAAGGTCCACGAAAATGACGCACGTCCTGGCTAAAAAACCTGAGAGAGTGGTATGGTGTCAGTTCTACTAGCCTGTTTCGTGCCGCTGCTGATAAAATAAAAATCATTATGATGATCGCCGACGTCCTCGGAGGACATGGCATGTAAAGAAGAAGAAGTGGAGTTCTGTTGGGTCACAAATATATGTCTGGTCTTCTCTAGTAAAACCTTCCCTGGTTTGCTCTTGTTTCTGCTCTTGTCTGGTCTTGACTGCTCTACACTGGTTCTGTCTGGTCTTGACTGGTGCTGTCTAGTTTTGTCTGGTCATATCTGGTCTTGTCTGGTCTTGTATGGTATTGTCTAGTCTTGTCCAGTCTTGTCTGGTCTTTTCTGGTCTGGTCTCGTATGGTCTTGTCTGGTTTTATATGGTCTTGTCTGGTCTTGTCTGGTCCTATCTGGTATTGTATGGTCTTGTATGGACTTGTCTGGTCTTGTCTGGTCTTGTCTGGTCTTGTTTGGTCTTGTCTAGTGTTGTCTTATATTGTTTGGTCTTGCCTGGTCCAGTCTCGTCTTGTCTGGTTTTACGTGGTTTTGCCTGCTCTTGTCTGGTCTTGTCTGGCCTTGTCGAAACTTGTCTGGTTTTGTCTGTTGTTGTCTGGTTTTGTCTGGTCTTATCTGGTCTTGTCTAGTCTTGTTTGAACTTGTCTGGTTTTATCTGGTCTTGTCTGATCTAACCTGGTCTTGAATAGTCTTGTCTTGTGTGGTCTTGACTGATCTTCTTTGGTCTTGTTTGGTCTACTCTAGTCTGGTCTAGTCAGCTCTAGTCTGGTCTTGTTTGGCCTTGTCTTGTCTTGTCTGGTCTTGTCTGGTATATCTGATCTTGACTGGTCCTGTCTGGTGTTGTCGAGACTTGTATGGTCTTGTCTGGTTTTGTCTGGTCTTGACACGACTGGCCTTGTCTGGTCTTATCTGGTCTTGTCTGACCTTATCTGGTCTTGTTTGGTATTGTATGGCCTTGTATGGTCTTGTCTGGTCTTTTGTGAACTTGTCTGGTTTCCTCTGATCTTGTCTGATCTTACCTGGTCTTGTCTGCTCTTCTCTGGTCTAGTTTGGTCTTGTCTGGTCTTGTCTGGTCTTGTCTGGTCTTGTCTGGTCTTGTCTGGTCTTGTCTGGTCTTGTCTGGTCTGGTCTGGTCTTGTCTGGGCTTGTCTTGGCATGTCTGGTCTTGTCTGGTCTTGTCTGGTCTGGTCTTGTCTAGTCTTGTATGGTCTTGTCTGGTCTTGTATGGTCTTGTCTGGTCTTGTTTGGTCTTGTCTGATCTTGTCTGGTCTTGTCTGGTCTTGTCTGGTCTTGTCTGGTCTTGTCTGGTCTTGTCTGGTCTTGTCTGGTTTTGTCTGGTCTTGTCTGGTCTTGTCTGGTCTTGTCTGGTCTTGTCTGGTCTTGTCTGGTCTTGTCTGGTCTTGTCTGGTCTTGTCTGGTCTTGTCTGGTCTTGTCTGGTCTTGTCTGGTCTTGTCTAGTCTTCTCTGGTCTTGTCTGGTCTTGTCTGGTCTTGTCTGGTCTTGTCTGGTCTTGTCTGGTCTTGTCTGGTCTTGTCTGGTCTTGTCTGGTCTTGTCTGGTCTTGTCTGGTCTTGTCTGGTCTTGTCTGGTCTTGTCTGGTCTTGTCTAGTCTTGTCTGGTCTTGTCTGGTCTTGTCTGGTCTTGTCTGGTCTTGTCTGGTCTTGTCTGGTCTTGTCTGGTCTTGTCTGGTCTTGTCTGGTCTTGTCTGGTCTTGTCTGGTCTTGTCTGGTCTTGTCTGGTCTTGTCTGGTCTTGTCTGGTCTTGTCTGGTCTTGTCTGGTCTTGTCTGGTCTTGTCTGGTCTTGTCTGGTCTTGTCTGGTCTTGTCTGGTCTTGTCTGGTCTTGTTTGGTCTTGTCTGGTCTTGTCTGGTCTTGTCTGGGCTTGCCTAATCTTGTTTAGTATTGTATCGCCTTGTCCAGTCTTAATCAATTCTTATATGATCTTGTCGAAACTAGCCTTGTATAGTCTGATTTAATGTTAATATTATACTGTCGGCTCAGAACTGAATCTGTAGTCTAATTTGTTCAATATTTTCTATCCTAGTCCTGTCAATTCCTCGAATATAATACGATTAATCTCCACTTTCTCCATTTAATTTTAGTTGTCTCTACGAAGTTTATCATTTATCATTTATTGATATTAAGATTTATGATATTAAATAATCCCGTGCTCCCCTATTTTTCTATTCAAGGAATTAACCAGGAGTCAAGCATTCTTATTATAATATAAAGGGGAGGGCGGTTTCAAGTTTGAAGGAAATTTATATATGCATCAGGGTTTTTCTATGTGGCTTCCGAGATGGACGGCAGCAAGTGAACGATCCAGACGCCCACATACATCTTGGCCGGATCCCGCGGGACCGTGCAAACACCTCCAATCCCCAAACAACTAATCATTTACGCGAAGAATAATAAAACGAAATAGATCTAGTTTAGCATAAAGAAACTGAGGCTAAAATGAATCTTTGTAGGTTTTTTGGTCGAGTGAGATTGAATGGATTTTTAACCCGGCACATTCACCAAAAAATTGAAAACAATATATTTTTACAATTACATAAAATCTTATACCTTTTGTAGTCTAATGTGTTAATAATACTTAAATATATTAATACTTTGCCGAATAAATAGATAGATATCTTGTCTCTTTGTAACTATATATAATGCAGATCACAAGTTAGAAAAACTAATCAAATAAAATAAACAAAATTTAATGAATAATAAGATTCAAATTATAACATTTTTTATACAACACAAATTATTTGTATTAATATTAATCTCGGGAAACACAAATTAAAAAGACTAGTCAAGTCAATTCAAAACGATTCAAAAGAAACAGAAAATAAATAAGTCATATCTTGACAATCAATGTCTACTTTATTTAGTCCGTCTTCTTCACGGTATGCTTCAAAAGTATTGCCTTATAAAAGTATACTTTTTTAAATTTTGGGTTTCTGTTTTACTATCTACTGATTATATCAATGGAACGATTTCTTCTCTAAAAAGGAATGCTTAAACATTCTTGCAATTATGTAAGAGCGAACATTGTTTAATACAATTTCCTTTCCTCGCCGAGCGAAGTATTCCCTTTTTTTTAATCAAAAATCGTTTCTTTGGCCTAATAACCGGCAATCCAACAAATTAGTTTGAGTTCTTCCTCGAGTTCAGCTTAAGATGATTCATTTGTACCTATGTTTGCATATTGTAATTTTGTAAGCGCAAACATTGTTTCATGTAATAGCTTTTAAACAATATTTTTTTGTGTTATCTATACAGGATGTTAGGTTCTTTAATTTAAAAATATGCGGCAAAAATGCAAGGGGTTATTTAAGACCAATCCATTGATCTCCACATTTTTCTGTTAAAAAATCGCGAGCAACCAAACTGAAATGTGGTGGTACACCATCGTGCATAAACTATATTGCAATTCTTCTCGCTAATGGTACATCCTGCAGAAACTCTGACAGTGTTGCTTCCAAAAAGTTGCCATACATCTCTCCAGTAAGTCTTGCTGGTAGAAATACCGGTCCAATTAGATAGTCACTAACAATTCCAACCCAAAACATTTAAGGATAACTGATTGAAATTGATCTGCACATACCCCATGCGGATTTTCATATGCCCACACATGGTTGTAATGAAAATTCCTTTTTGCATTTTTTGGGAAACTGCTTCATCGGTGAAAAAAATCTGTGTCAGGAATTGAGGGATTAGAACTAATGTTTGCAAAAGCCATTGGCATAACGCAATACTTAGATGATAATGAGCAGGTAGTAGTGCCCGAAGACAATGAATTTCCAGCACATTCTGTTCCAGTTGTATCGTTCTTACTGTTACTAATCTTCCTGGCCCTCCATTTCGTTTCAATGTGCCTGTTTGACGAAGACGTCGATGAATGTTTTCCAAGATTTTTTGGCTAGAAAACTGTTCAATGTAGAATCGTCTAGCTTGTAATGAATTTCCATCAGCAAGTCCTAGGATGAAATGCATACCAGTCATATCGGCGTTCGTGTACATGGTAGAAGACTTCATACTAACTATTAAAGACGCGTCAATCAGCAAAGCTTCACTCAATGTAAACAACTGCGACCGATACAACTGATGATCACTGACGAGACGTATTGAAATTAAATCCGCCTGTTCGCTAGTATATAAAGCAGCCGTTCCAAGTTATCGTCAACAATTTTTGTTGACCCATACGCCATATTTTTATTTACATTAATGATTTCAATAAATATCGAATATACAATAGTTGTCCCAAATTTGGTTCACCCTGTATCTTCGAAACAAAGGGGTTTTTAAGAAATTATCATAGGACAAAATATTCTTAGAATAGGCCAAGGAACAACCCCTTGAATTTTTGCCGTATGTTTACCTAACACCCTGTATAGTCTTATCTGTTTAATATCCTCTATCCTGTAATGTCTTTCCAATATTGTCTGTCTAGTGTTGTTTGTCTAGTCTTTTCCAATATTGTTCTTCTAATACAGTTGTAGTTTCCTAGTTCATTTTTTGTAGTTTCTTGTACATCTATTATATAGTACTTAACTGCCAAGTAATTATCCATACTATTTTTTGGTAATTATTTTCTAAGATTGTTTATAGATTGAATGTATGTTGGGATATATATGAAATATTAGTCTATTTAAATCAGAGTATAATAACCGATTAAGATTTTCTTGAACGTAATTCATATGTTAAGTATGGGCAGTTTAAGGTAGCTACGATCTTTTTCTTTCTGTGGGTGTTTTACGCCAGCAATGTACATGCACGGGTGTGTGTAAAATATGAAGGCAATTTTTTAAAATTCGAACATTTAACCTGCGGCGCGAGCGGCGCGCTCTCCGCATAATCGGGTTCCGGGCGCAAATGAGTTATTCATTCTGGATTTATGACGGCATCACGTCGAATTTATCTCCGGGCGGGCTGCCGCCGCCGCCACCGCTGCCGCCTGCATTACACGTACACTATATAAACCACATACACATTCAACTCGCTCGGCGAAGGAAGGACCGAACACGCCGAGGAATATTTCGTTAACGCCGCCGCCACCAAAATGGATTACATTTTAAATTTAAAAATGTTACCGTTTCCATTCACAAAACGCATTTTACGATTATTTTTCTATCTAGGATTACACTTAATTTACAGAATGTTCCACTTGACATATACCAATATTTCTTACTATCATAGATTTAGCGTGTTAAGGTACAAATATTGCCAAATAGTTCGATTCTTAAAATTGCCAGCTCAAACAAATAGTCTTGTGAATGAGCTTTCTGCTTCTTCCGACTTACTTTTTGTAGATTTTGAAGCGAAAGGCTAGTGTACTGTGACCATAACTTATGGTGCCATTAAGGGGTTAGGCCACTCTAGAGGCCGAAATAATATATGTATGTAGTATAAATAATTCTGTGATTTTTTTTTTCAGGGAAAATATCAAATAAAGCGAGATTACAAAGTTATAAGATTTTTGTACATATGACTAACTGTAAAATAATTCTTTTATAAAATCATATATTTAAAAATGGCGGATGTGCAGCATTTCTCAAATGGATTCTCTATTTTAGAATGATCCACGGCCGTACCAACAGCAAATATTGAATTATGATGAAACATTACAACAGCTAAAGAAGTATGTAGGATGTCTTTGTTATATTGATTTTTGGCCGAATGGCGCACTTCCAAAGTCAAACTTTATTACAAAATTTACCAAATGTATTTATTTATTCATTACAGAAGTACAAAACATGAAAGATACATAAAATAGGCACAAGAAGACAAATAAAATTTATAGTTTTAAACAGTTCCTGTCCAAAATTTCGAGAGCACTTGGATTAGCTTGAGTCAAATCTTTCATTGTACAGCTGGATGGGCACAACGGACAGCATAAGAGGTGTTGTGTAGTTTCAACTGCTACACAATCGCGTAGGACAGATTTGGATGGAAAATTCCACTTAAATAAGTGGTCCCGTGATTTTTCAACTTCCACCCGCAGTCTGTTCAGGAACTTCCAGATTGGCCAGTCCTCTGTGTGGCCAGGAGGTAGAGATTCCTTAGGTTCCATACATTCAGACAGATTGCTAGTTCTCTCCTTCCACATGGTAACTCGTGCTGCTGCTGCTGTTCCTTGCGATGGTTGAGTAGTTGTTAGGAAGCTCTTCCTCGATTTTAATTTCTCTTCAGCAGGTTGATATCCGAAGAGTGGGTGTGAGGTCATAGTAGATGAATTACTCCTTTCATTATTTGAAGCCACTTCACGTCTGATATCAGGTGGAGCGATCCCTGCCAGATAGTTCACTTTATTGATGGGAGTTGGCCTCAAACAGCCTGAAATGATCCGTTAGCTCTCATTTAAGGCAACATCAACCAGCTTTGCCTGAGCTGACTTGTACCCTACAGGACTGGCATATTCTCCTGCTGAATAGCATAAGGCCAGTGCTGTTGTTCTTAATGTTTGAGGATGCGTACCCCAGTTCGTCCCTGACAGTTTACGTCGGAGGCAGTGCCTCGGAGAGATCTTCTGCTTCAAGTTAAGGCACTGCTCCTTGTATGTAAGTGTAAGGTTCAAGGTAACACCAAGATATTTGGGAAGGAAGCAATGATCTAATAGAGAACCATTCCAGAATACTTTTACTTAAGTTTTCTACTAGCTTGCTTATGTTTCAGCAGGCACATACTTCAGTCTTACTAGGATTGGATATGAGCTGGTTCCTGGATATGAACTGGTGGCACGGCAGGATACCAATCAGTGGACAATACGTCTAATAAAATGGCGGCCAAGAATAACAAAAAGGAATATCGGAAGACCCCAAAAGGATGACTCGACGACGTCAGGGAGTCTGTAGGCCCGAACTGACACCGATTTGCCATGGTTAGAACCATTAGAAGCAGTTTTTTTGCAATTTTAGCAATTCCTTAAAATATAGCCTAACATCTTCGACGCCTTCAAAGATACACAATTTATGTGGTCAACATAGATTAGACGTTCATTAAAATAGATGCCAAGATCTTTTACAGTTTCTGTATTTAATAAAAATAAATTTAAAAAAATTAAAAAAAAAAACTTATGAAACAACATTTCTCTACATATAGTTGTAGATTGTTCAGATTACACCATTTGACAAAGCAATTTGGATCATCTTGAAGTAGCAATTGGCCAAAGTGAGAGTTTTAGCCTAAACATTTTTAGATCGTCAGCGAATAGTAAATATTTACTATGACTGAAGCAAGTCCCTATATCGTTCATTAACCAGTTGAAGAGGAGTTTTGCACAGGGAAAGCCCTGTGGAGCCCCATATGTCACCGCAATTTTCAACAAACAAATATATAAAAGAGCCTATTTTGACTCTCTGTTTGCGCCCAGACAAAAAACTACGGAACTGTTTCTGTAGTACATCACCAAAACCGAAACAATACAGTTCTCTAAGTAGGATGTTATGGTCAATAGTATCGAATGCTTTAGAGAAATCAGTATATATGGAATCAATTCGGTTTATATTTTCTATGGACTAATAGGTTTGTAACCGTATTTCTTTTGTGAGAAGCCATGTTGCTGATAATCGATGTTTTCTCTGTAGGAAAATGCAAGTTCGTCATAAACAAAATTATCCAACAGCTTTGGAATGGCATATTTTGTTGCTATACCTCTGTAGTTCTTTACATTGTTTTTCTCACCAGATTTGAATATTGGTAAAATACGATAAATATAATAAGCTATTTTTACAATAGTTGGGAAAAACTCCTGTGTACAGGAATAAGTTGAATATGAAATTGAGAGTATTGGAAATAGTAAGAGAGCAGTTTTTCAGGAATAAGTTGAGGATTCCATTAGGACCTGAGCTTAGTGTGTTTCTATTAGTATTTTATCTTATTTATTATTTTGGGACATGGATTGTCGAGGTTGCTTTAATTTTTATATTGAAAGGTAGAGTCTTCTTGATTACTGTAAATTGTTAAAAAATAGTCTGCTAGATTTATTTCTGTTTGATCTTTGTAGTAGACTTGATCTAGAATGCTGTAAGTAAGATAAGTTTTTATTATTTACAAACTTCCCCAATGATTTTGAATCTCTCTGCAAATAGAGAATATGCATCAATTTTTTTTATTTGCATAATTCAGTTTTTACTTCCTTTTAACATAGTAAAAAATATAAATACTGTTGAAAGTGTTTCAATTTATTTTTAAAAAATTGTATAAAATACCGATTAAATTTGACCTGTTTGAACGGTTCCATTGTTCGCGCTCTGGATGGCATCACAGCTCTCTATTGTCATTGAGTGTTGTTTACTATTTGCAATGTTGACAGTTACTTACACTTTTGACAGTCAAGTATTTTCACTTTGAATCGCTATTTCGATAATGGAAAAAGCTAAAAAACCATGTAATAGGTATTGTTTTGTACCAGAATGCAAAACATTATTATAAGTACAACAGATAAAGTGTTTTTTTTATTCCAAGTAATGCGAAAATGCGTAAAGAATGGTGTAGTTATAAGAAAAGATTAATTATCTCCAAAATCGTGTATATATTGTTGTGAAGATCACTCTAATGTAAGTATTTTGTTTTCGATAGTTTAAATGGTGTGAATTTCTTCCAGGGTTTTACTAAGTGTTGAATTTATTTCAGATGGAGGAAGATACAACAAATTATGTTTAATACATCATGAAATAACAAGGAAAGAGTTGTGCCTCATATATTTCATTGCCAAAAAGAAAATATGCCACCACCACAGGAGGGAATATGTGCTATTAAAAGACAAGGATTGTCACTAGTAGCTGTCAAAAGTACAAATGCTTTAGAAATTGAATCACCAAAAACAAGTTACTATGAAGGCGGGCAATGTAGTTATCATATTGAAGCAAGTGATGATTATCGAGCAAGGCCCAGTACCTCTGGCATGGATGTCTCTGAAACAGAAGATTGAAGCCTCTATTAATACCAATGACAAAGCTCTGCAAGTAAATATTAAGTCAAAGTACAGAAGTAAAGGTGTTCAAGTAAATTTAAGAATGGAAAAATATTTCTGTATCTCCTCTTCGTCCTTCATTACAAAATATTGCAACGTCACTAAAATCAGCTAGGAAGTTATTTACAGATAAACCAGTTGATAGTGGCATGGTATCTATTTCTTCTGATTCTTTAGTGATATCCCCTGATTATGCATCTTGTAGCTCATCTGAATTAAGTTGGATGCAAGATGATTTGGAGGATGAAAAACATTTAAAAAATGTAATGCGAATGTACAATAACTGCCATAGGAAAAGAGCCTAAAATTTTGATATTATTACCCAAACAATCATATCATTTAATAAAACTTCTAAGTAAAAGCATCCCACTTCCAACTATAGACATACTAATTACATTAAAGAAATTAAAATTAAATGAATCATTTAACATATTAGCAATGCAGTTTGGTTATTTGGTTAGCCTAAAATTTTGATATTATTACCCAAACAATCATATCATTTAATAAAACTTCTAAGTAAAAGCATCCCACTTCCAACTATAGACATACTAATTACATTAAAGAAATTAAAATTAAATGAATCATTTAACATATTAGCAATGCAGTTTGGTTATTCTCTGAGCACATCATAAATGCATCTATTTTTGGTAAATCACAATCGGACAGTGCTTTAACAAAACCACTTTCCGTCATAGTTCTTGATAATTTCTAATGTCACTATAGACCAAAATGGCACTAGGTACTAACACACAAGAAAAACTACAGTAATATTGCACAGCAAAACAACACAGTGAATATTGACGTCTATAAATGTCATAACGAGTGCGTCACAGTTCTTGGTTTCGGTTCGACCAATGGTGATGCGTTTCGCAAATTTGAACTCCGCTCGCATATTTTGGACTTTCTGATTATAATTTTGGGAATTAAATACAGACTAAATAAGAAAATAATGGTATAGGTGTAATTGCAAGATCATAAAGTATCGGTGGTAAAAAAATCAAGTAAATCTAAATCTCTTGCATATTCCCTATTGTCATATATTAAGTAACGTTTCAAGTAACGTTCATAATCAGTTTCCCATAATTGTTTGCATTGGGTTTTTTATTGGGCACGTAAAGCTACAAACTAATTGAAGCGGAGCGAATTATTTTATACTTTCTAAGAGTTATGTGCTATTTTTCTACGTTTTATTATATGCTTTAACTCTGAACTAAACCACTTTGGGAAGGTTGAGGTTCGGTAGAGCTTTAACGGCACGAATAAGGCCACTGCCATTTTCTTGATAAAATGTATGGACAACCGCATTCACGTTAGCTGAGTTTAGAAGAGATTCCCAGTTTATTGGGAAGAAGTAATTATTGATTGCACTATAGTCTGCTTTCGAGAAATCATAGTAATAAGGCCAATACCATATTCAAGACTAGATAAAATGTATCGACAAACGCATTCACGTTAGCTGAGTTTAAAAGAGATTCCCAGTTTATTGAGGGATAAGTAATTATTGATTGCATTATAGTCTGCTCTCGTGAAATCATAATAAGATTCAGATTAGTATAATTTGAATCAATATGAAATCTCTCACAAAAGGTATACATTAACTGGATGCTCGTCCTCGTCGTCAACATAATGAGGGTAAATAATCTTATGACTAGGTGACCTCAACTGTGAGAAACATTGATAATTTGAATCAATAGGAAATCTCTCATAAAAGGTATACATTAACTGGATGCTCGTCGTCGTCCTCAACAAAATGAAGGTAAATAATCTCATGAACAGGCAACATTTTAGAAATATTTTCATAACCATATCACATTTTCTTGTTGTTAATGTTAATATTCATATCAATAAAATATCAATACGATAAGTAATGTCAACTAATTGCAATAGTTTCGTTGGCACTCTAAAATTTTGGAATGTTTATTTTGGCAAATTTGGCCATATCCTTGCTCTCTTTTATCGCTGATTACAGTCTTTTTCTTTTGGTTTTCCTCTTTTGTCAAATCTATTTCACTATTTCTCAAAAGTATTTCTTATTTACGTCACTTTGACAGTAATATGTCAAATGAAATTCACTATTTGTTAAAACTTTTTCTCGTTATTGCAAATGATTTTCTTCTATTTTTTAAATTTAAACAAACAAGAACAAAAACAGTTGAAGACATAATTTTATTAGAAAAAAGAGGATAACAAAAATAATAACTATACTAATACTAACGTAATACTTGAAAGAAATGTTTCATAATTAGTTCAAAATTTCAGTTCTCTTGAGGCAATCCCCTAAATATGTCTCCATATGTCGAACATAATTTTGGCAATGCTCTTGCGTTATAGCTTCAGAAGCATTATGAATTTGTGCATACAGTTGATCTTCATCCGTGGGCTGACTTCTCTTTCCAATTTTTCCATTGGTTAAATAGCTCTTCAATGGGGTTTAAAAAAGGACTGTACGGTGGCAGAAATACTGGAACATGTCCATGTGCTCTTATCAATTGTTGAATTTCCTCCGTTATATGAAATCTGACGTTCATTACAAAATATGCTCCTCCTATATGATCTTCGCCGAAGTGGTCAATTAAAGTTGTCAAGAGTTCCCCAAAATGTTCTCCATTGTAAGACCTATTTTGAATAGTGAACAAATATAGTGAACTCATACACATTGCGGCAGCAATCGAACTATTACGACCTCTTAATTGGGCCTTGAATTTGTTGGTTCTATTATTTTTCTGTGATCTTCCATACGATCTCCTAGAATTCACTTGAATTCCAAATTCATCAATAAAAAATATTTTTTCTCTGTCAATCATTATTCTGTTATATTGAACAACATAGTCAAACCTACTTTGCATAGTATCTGGGCTGTTACGCCTTTCTGGCACAAAGGAAATGCGTTTTACGGAATAGTGAAATTCTTTTAACGCTTTAGTTCTTTTAATGGTCGATAAGCTTACCTCTAGTTGTGAATTTGGCTCCAATAATTTGGTTTTTATTTGTTTTAGTGTCAAGGTGCAGTCCTCATCAATCAAATTGCAGATTTCTTCTTGCTTCTCTCGAGTAAATTTTTTGGGGCGATGCCCAACACTTTTCTTATTCATCTCGTTGCTTTTTTTATACACTTAGTAAATTTTTCTTACTGTGTCTGGCAAAACATTGAATTGCCGTCCTATTTGTACTGCCGAACTACCATCGTTCATTGCTCTAATAATAAGAGTACGTACCTCGTTTGAAATTTTGTTGTTCTGTCTTCTTTCAGCATTCATTGTGATTTAATAATAACGAGAAATCGATTTAACAAATAAGGAAACACTTCTCACAAAAAAGGAAATTGTTTGACAAATACAGCACTGTTTAATATAGATAGGAAATAGTTTTGAGAAATTGGGAAATACATTAATATATTACATTATTAATACATTAATACATATTGACAAAAGAGGAAAACCAAAAGAAAAAGACTGTAATACACAATATAAATAAATCACAATATTTATACCTTAAAATCGTTATAACAGGTCCGCATGTACCGCTTGATAACTACTGCGATATAAATGAATCCATATAAGAAGGATTCTGCCTTTTCATTTGACTATTTTCTATAGTGATATTTGGATTACAGTAGGTTTTGTTTTGTAAGTCAAAATTTGACAATCATGAGTGGGACGAATCATTCAGGTCGATTTTCCGAAGCAGATGTTGATAATGTGCGCAGAGGGTTTTCCAACGACCATGGAAGATACATAGCCTTAATGGACTTAAGCCACTTTTTAAGTAGTGATACCGTGGAAGGATTACTACCCGCAAATGAAGTTGTACTTCCCAGACCTTTACCAGGTAACCTTTTTTGCTAGCTAAATCTCTTGAATATTGCTTTATGATTTCCAAATAATGCTCCAACATAATGTAAACAGAGATGAGATCTTGTTTATCTTATCTTTGGAAATGACAAGATTTCAATTTTAAATTAACCATCGTTTTGGCTCCCGATGAATATTTCAACATGAGTTTTGAGATTATTACATCAATATATCGAACCCGTGCAAAAACCAAAAAACAAATTACGATTTAAGTTAGAACAGTCACAAATTGTTGGCCTCCACGTGCTAAAATATCATTTCTCTAACCCTATCTCTAACCCTATCTATCATTGTAACTTTAGTTATGCAAGAAGACTGAAATAACTCAAGAAGTTCCCACCTTAATCTACCTGTTAATTTTAAAAGAGAAGCAAGAACTGATTGTGACATCCATAATAACATTTTATAAAGTCTAATCGAATCTACTTCGAAAAAATATTTTCTGAGAGAATAAAGATGTTAAAGATTGTATTTCGAGATTTAATAATTTTCCTAAAATCATTGTGAATATTCTGTGAATGTGTTCTGTGAATATTCATTTTTAGTTATGTCATTATTCTTTCCTAGGTATGATATTATTTACCAGATAAAAATTTAGGGTTTGTTAATATATTCTGTGACACAAAAAATTCAACACCAAGAAGGGGTAGGAATTTTTGAACAAAACCTGGCAGAAATGTTTTACTATTCAAAGGTAGTAGTATTGTTTAACATTTCTAAGGAATTTAAAGAAACAAAAAATTTAAAGGAAGGCATTTTTTATTAATAATGTGTTCGGCCAATAATGTGTTCGACTACCACCATATTAGTTTCACACTCCCGCACCCTTCTGGGCATGGATTCCACCAGGTTGTTGATTTACCCCTGAGGTATTGCATCTCAGGCAATCTGCAGTTCCTGCCGGAGAAGTTCTAGTGTATGTGGAGGATGGGCTAATTGCTTCAGTCTTCTACGCATCATATATGTCCCACATATGTTCGAAGTGCGAAAAGTGGGCCTCTTTGTTAGCCTCTTTGAAGCACTGCATAAAATGCCTTTCAATGTGGGAACGGGCATTATTTTGTTGGAAAATCGGGTCCTCCGGCTCCTGAAGAAAGGGAACGATATGGGGTTCTACCACTACATCAATATATCGGTGGGCATTCATATTGCCTCGGATGAATACCAACTGAGACCTGTTTCCATAAACTATAGCACCTCACACCATAACCCCAACTGTGTGGTGCACCTGCCGCTGAACATAAAACTGCACATGGCGACGTTCTCCACGTCTACATCTGCGCTCATGCGACCATCGTGCATTCCCAAGAAGAATCGAAATTCGTCACTGAAGATAACTCTATGCCATTCCACGTCGCAAGGTAGACCACTCCAAACGTTGCTGTCGATGACGAGCCGTCAGCGGAAGCACAAGATGTGGTCGATAGGACTGCAAGTCAAAAGCTCTAATTCGTCAGTAAACTGTACGAAGTTTTACAGGACCATCTTTTGGTTTACAGAACCTTTGTTTCCAAACCAACGATCGGTTATTGATCCTGTACTAGAGAATGGGCCTCTTAATACCATTAATCGCAGATTAAGACGATTAGCAATGTCTCAGTATGAAAAAACACCTTCACGTAAGCCAATAATGCGACCTCTGTCGAATTCACGCAGCTGTCGATAATTTTCACGTTGCCGTACTCTAGGCACAATCGCAACCTCAAAACGCAAAGATCTCAAAAAGAAAAGAATTGCAGCCGAAAACAATATCGAAATCGAATTAATCTTGCAAGAAATACACCCGATTACTTCGATTCTAACAACAAGTAAAACCATTATTATGCCATGACTACTTGATTATTTTGAATGAAATTTTAATCAATTACTACTTTTGACTAGTAAAGCATTTCTGCCATATTTGGTCCAAAAAATTCTACCCGTTCTTAGTGTTGCATTTTTATGTCATAGAGTATATTTATGCAAACTATTCTTGCATATAACGTTCTTATTTGTTGTGCTTTCTATACGTTCCGATAAACTATTTACTTTCTCTTAATTCTTAGAAATAGTAAACAAATTATTAACTTTAATTCTGACTTTTAAAACCTTGATTTTATCATTGCTCTAATAGACGCCTTATCGTGCTGTTGTTCTTATCAATTATTATATCAATATCTATAAAATTTAACTATATTACTATTATTATTAGGTCCATTAAATCCATCAATGGTCGAGTTACCATCAACATCAAGAAACTTGGATTTCCAGGATCTAGCTCCGCCTGCTCCACCATTGCCAAGAATGATGAAAAATCTTTTAAAAGACCGACGAAGATTTCAAAGGCAATTTGTACCCGCTCCAAGCCCTGTGACCCCCGAGTTTGACGGAGAAGTTATTGCCGCCGCTCATCGGGCAATGGAGAATTACCAACTAGCCGAATTGTTTAGAAACGAAATGCGCAACAAGAAGCCGAAAAGAACAAGGGCTTTCTGTAGGTCTTTGTTGTTGGGGACTATGATGGAAAAAGATTGCTGGAAAGAAAATAAAGATGAAAATTTATGAAAATTTTAATATAAAAAATAATACAGCCAAGATAAAATATGCAAGGAGTACCTTAATGTAGTTTAGACTGTTTGTATAAGATTAATCTAGCTATATAAGTAAAAAACAAAAGTCGCTTCAATCAACCCAAGAAGGCTTTCATTCTACATTATTAGTGTTCGTAACTTTTTTTGTGTAATATAGTTTGTCTTGCTTATTTAGACTTGGTTATATAACTAATCTGTCAGTCTAACTAACTAATACCTCTATAAATATAAACGTAAAATGGTAGTAAAAAATATAATAAGGGATAATATTAAATCAATGATATTATAGATTTACTGCATAAAATAGTAACAATTGTAACAAATTCGAATTGAAAATTGTATATTTATTCCATAAATACGAAATGATTATATAACGTTATTTTATATAGAATTCTAGATAAAATGTGTGTATGATCCGTAGGTCTGTGATTGAGCGTTGCGTCGGTCGCCGGAGGTATGAATAATGAATAAAGTTATCGTTTAGTTCATATTTTTGATGGGGTACGGCAGAGCCAAATAAAATTTGCATTTGTAAGAGATATGGCGAGATCAAAGGACGTCGGCAGCCCCGTTCCCTCAGTCTCCTCGGCGGGCCGTAGTGCTGCCGCCCCCCGACGCTCGATGCGTCCCCTAAACCCCCGCCGGCTCACGCTACCGGCACAGCACACACAACTGCTACGCGAGAGCGCGCGGCGATTTCCTTAAAACCCTCCCACGATGAAAACCCCTCTCACTATTGACTACCAAAAAGAAATATGATAAATATCTCAATATGCGATCATCTTCTAGATAACATCTATTATAATACTTATTATAGTATTCTTTCATAATCTAATAGAATATTTATAACTTACTAAAGATACAATATAGTCTACAATCTATAATTTTTAGTAGAACTACTTTCTTTAGTTCTATCTTTTTAGTCATTTTGTTCAGCATGTTCATGTCTAGGCCTCCAGTATATATCCATACAACGATATTTCCCTTGAATGTTCATGTTCAGCATCAGTTGTCCGCAACGTTCGTGCCGATTTTCGAGGATTTTCGAGTGGCATTAAAACAGTTCTAAATATATGATTGGCAATAAATTCAATAATAATGATATTTAGGGAATTCCAAAGAATTGATTATATTAGATTAATTTTTGTCAGTTTTAAACACTCTTAAATATATAAACAAGGTGCTTTGTATGCATTTGATGCTTTTCTTTTACCGGAAACTCGTTTCCAACCTTGAAGATCATCTGAGAGGTCCTCCACCACTGTTGGAAATCAAATCAAAACACATATTGAGAATAACCTAGACTATATAACTCGTAAATTATCAGAAAAGTTAATATCAAATCCACCATCTACGAGCAATTTACGAAGCTTGAATATATAAATCGTTTTGATATTTGGGTTCCTCACGATTTAATGAAAGAAAATGTGGTTCACCTTTCCATTTGCGACTCGCTCTATAAACGCAACGAGTAGACATAAATTTTGAAGGAAGTCAGTACAAGGGAAGAAAAATGGGCGACTTTTAGCCACTTCAAAAACTGGTCTTCATTGGAAGAATGTCATGCTGTTTCTAGGCTGACTGGTAACTGGTGGGACTGCGCCTGGGTGGACTTTATTGGGGCATGCTACCGCACCCAACGAATTCACCAAAAATTGCTCTCTCATATTTTCACGTATTTTGGTCCTATAAAATTCCCTTAATGGTAAAATATGTTTGCTCGACTCCAAAATCTCTTTAAAATGTTTTTTGCAGAAAAATATTTTGGAATTGCAGGAAAGATGGAAATTCAGGAAATGCAGAAAGGCAAAAAGATTATGGAACAAAATGGCAGCTATGTCATTTATTAAATAGTATTCCTATATCGAAATCTAAACGTACTGAATTTTTCTTAAAAATATTCAAAATCTTTCTGGACATTTTTAAAGACCTAGCGTACATGTATAACAAATAGTCAGACAATTTCTCAACTCGGCGTAAGAGAAACCTGTTGAAGATGTAGTACCGTTATGTACTAGACAATATTATAGACTGTAGATTCGGTGGTTACTTGTTGTACTGCGACCTGTATACATCTATTACAATCTTCTTTCTATCACCCTTCTTCCTTCTTCCTATTCATTAAAGGATTGCAGCTCCTTCTCGTTCCCAAACAGTAGGCCCCAAAATACATCTCAAAGGGAGCAGTGCTTCGCAATCGCAGAATCCCCTTCACCAACCACTTGAGCAGATGTACGGGTTTCGGAATCTGCAATTACCATCTTCCTCAAGGCCAAAGCTCTTGAGTCTGTAGTGCCCCATAAAGATTCCTGTTAGAATTAAAGGTTGTAATGCCAGCATTACTTTAGATTGACTTAACCCTGGAGCTCTCTCTAGGCTTTTATCCACTGTTTCCTAATTATTCCTTCATCTAAGCTTTTGTAGATGGTGCTCATACTCACACCAAAAAAGGGTTTAGGAGCAATAAAGAGATTAATAGATCCCTTGTTTGCTAGGTTATCAGCTTCTTCATTTCCCTCTATACCAGTTTGTCCTGGTACCCATTATAGTGTTACTTTCTTGTCTCTGCCATACTTTTTTGGCTCCCCCACACAGTCCCAGATTATGATGGTGTATGAGCTAAAGCCTTTATGGCCGATTAACTATCTGATAAGAGCCAATTCGATTTTCGCAATAGTTTCTGTCTAGGTTAAATTGTGCACAACTATCGATTGCATGTCCTTCTACTTGGAAAATACGTCGGTAGATTCCCTTGAATTCGAATCACTTGGTACTAGGTCCAAATACTCCTGCACCAGTAACTTTCTTCGACTTCGAACCATCTGCATATCACTTGATGGCACTTTCTTCAATGTTTTATGCTTAAGATTCGTCGCTCCATTCGCTTTTACTATTACAAATTGCTGTATAGTTTTGCTCGAAATGGTATTTGAATACCATCTCGTCCTTTGTTACCTGTCCCGCCGTACGTCTCTGCTCTCGATAATTTTTACTCTACCTATTTTTTCCTTGCTTAAACTTACAGACCCAGCAGCAATTCCTTCTTAGTCCCAGTCTTTGACATTTGACATCTATTAATTACTTTGAGGCCTCTGTGAGATTTCACAGAGCTTTCCCCAATCCTTCTTCTGGCTATGATGAATATGTCATCGGCCTAACCTTGCCAACGTGGTAGTGTACCAGTAGATATTTTTGGAAAGACGGTTCAAAAAAATCTAAAAATTCTCAAATATTGTTTTTCTCAAAATGCTGTGGAACTAATAAACGACCTTACAAAAAAGATTTCCTAAAATCTCCACTGATAATCTTTATTTTAAAATCGTAACTATTTAGTTCAGATTTAGCTAAGATTGCGATGTAATTAAATATTAGATATGCAATAGAAAAAATCGATATTTAATAAAATAACTATAGAGATAAATGAATTTTAATAATAATAATTAAATAAATCAACGTTATTAAGTATTTATATATTTACTCCATTGTATCCACAAAAAATAGTGGAATAATTAACAAAATACCGCAAATAATTACTTCAATTAATAAAAAAGAGGTTAATTCAAATTATTTTGATATTTTTTTGAATGATAAATTATTGAAAGAAAATTACGGTTGGCATTATTAAAAAAAACATAAAAGGTTGGAGAGAGTGGAGAGGGAACGGGAGCTTTTGCTGTCTGAAAATGCAAATGTAATCCGGTGTAAAAGATCTAAAGCAAATGGTTAATTGGTAAAAATGCACCACAAACGGCCGTCAATTACGGGAATTACGTCAGCCGGCACTCGTTAATTCAATACAGGCACCCTTAACTTTTATATCTACTTATGCATAATTTATATTAAAAGCAAGCATCACGATTTCACGTCGCTACTAACACCATAAAGTGCACACCACTGATGCCGCCGCCTCCAGTATATATCCATACAACGTGCCGGATAATGACTAATGTTATTAAAACATTTGACATCTCAGCTCCATTGTATATTTCAACGAATACATTACAATATCTTGAAATAAGTTATAACTAACTCTCAGCATAACTACATAAAATAACCATATCAAACATTGAAGTACTAAATATGCATAATATTAAATATACTAACCTAGATAAATAGTGTAGAACCAGGTTAAACTTGTAAGATATTGCAAATAAAAATATACAAACAAGTCTAGACAAACAAGCAAGAGTAGACAGTCAAGTGTAGATAGACAAGACTAGAGAGACAAGACTAGACAGACCAGACTAGACAGACAAGACTAGACAGACAAAACTAGACAGACAAAAATAGACAGACAAGACTAGACAGACCCGACTCGACACACAAGAGTAGACAGACAAGATTAGACAGACAAGACTATACAGACAAGACTAGACAGACAAGACTAGAGAGACAAGACTAGACAGACAAAACTAGACAGACAGGACTAGACAAACAAGGCTAGAGAGACATGAGTAGATAGACAGGACTAAAGAGACAGATTATATAGACAAAACTAGCCAGACTAAACTAAACAAACAAGTAATTAAGCTATTCCGTGCGGGAAGCTAATATCTTGAAATCATCTTAAAAATATATTTACAACTAGAATCTACTTTATGTCGAAAACAATTTACTATACGTTCTTATAACAAAATATAGCATATGCAGAATATTAGACAGACTAGACTAGGCAGAAAAGACCAAGCAAACAATATTAGACAAACAAGACTAGAAAAACAAAACTAAAGAGACAAAATAGACAGATAAAACTAGACTGAGAAGAGTAGACAGACAAGACAAGACATCAATATTAGACAGACAAGACTAGACAGAAAAGACTAGACCGACAAGGCTAGACAGACAGGACTAGACAGACAAGACTAGACAGATAAGACTAGACAGACAAGACTAGACACACAAGACTAGACAGACAAGATTAGAAAGACTCGAGTAGACAGACAAGATTAGAGAGACAAGACTACACAGACAAGACTAGATAGACTAGACCACAGACGACTATACAGACAAGACTAGACATAAAAGACTAGACAGACAAGACTAGACAGACAAGACTAGACAGACTAGACTAGACAGACAAGACTAGACGGACAAGACTAGACAGACAAAACTAGACAGACAAGACTAGACAGACAATATTATACAGATATCATTTTATTCCTTCCTCTATTCCATTCTTGACAAATTTGTCTCACCCCGCTCCTCTGGTCGTTCCACCTATCCTACTCGGTTTTCACCTGCAATTATTGATGGTCCTCGCAACAAACGTGCACTTCATCGTGCCTATAAGAAATCTAAATCTTTACAGGACTATTCTAGGTTTAGACTTGTCAGATCGCAGGTCAAGTTTCAGATAAGACCAGCTTTCTCCATCTTTATCAAGGAGTCAGCTAATAACATCTCTGTTAAGCCGAAACTGTTATTCCGGGCCTAATGTTTGGGAAGATTCCACCTATAACTTTCCTCAAACTATTGTTGAGGACTTTGCTAATTACTTTAAAGGTGTGTACAAACCCTCGTCCCTTGGTACTAGCGTTTCAGATATCTACGGCTTGAATCTCCCTCTTATTGGTATCGCTAGCGTTTCCGAGGATGAACTATTATCAGCCCTCAAGCATTTCAAATGCAACTTGACCAGCGGTGCTGACTTGATACAAGCTTTCTTACTTCATGACTATGTACATATCTTTGCCCCACCACTCACGAAGGTATTCAACCTTATCCTGCACCAAAGCACCTTGCCAGCTATTTCAAAATCGACGATGGTTTGTCCTATCCATAAAGCAGTCTCCGTATCTGATATCGGGAACTATCGTCCCAAATCCTGTATAAGCCCATCTTCCCTCGTATCAAGCTTCTGCTCTCCATGCAGCAACATGGGTTCATGAAGGGTGGCTCAACTTTCACCAACTTAGTTGCCTTTACCCAATATACGATATACGATATAACACCAGTTATATCTGATAGGGGACAGGTTGATTGCATTAACACTGATTTTTCAAAAGCATTCGACTGCATAGATCACGCAGTCATTATTAAGAATCAGCACTCTTTTGGCTTTGCAATCAACTTAATTGACCTATTCGCCTCCTACCTTGCAAACCGTTCTCAGTTTGTTTTTCATTGCGGATATGCTTCGACAGAATTCGTTGCCACCTCCGGTGTTCCTCAGGGGCCTAGCTTAGGTCCACTGCTATTCAATATATTTATTAATGACTTGAGTTCATCTCTATCCGTACCTCATTTACTTTTCACTGATGACCTTAAGATATTCATGACTATTAAGCATCCCGATGATTGTTTGGTTCTACAAGAAAATCTGAATATACTGGCAAAAAGGTGCGATGGCAATTAGTTAGATCTTAATCTCAGCAAATGCAAAATCGTTAGTTTTAGCCGGCTTTAGCACCCTTTCCAATTCAGGAATACCTTGTGATGTCTGGCTTGATCGCTTTGAAACAGTGAAAGACCTTGGTATTATGTGTGACTGTCTTCTTTCCTTTGTGCAACATTTCTCATCAGTGCCCAAGGCCGCGAAAGTTCTTGGAATCATAATTAGCAATTCTCTTCTACAGTAACGTGAGATCTATCTTAGAAAATAGTTCAATTATTTGGTATTCTCACTCCAAAAAGTATATTTTCGCTATGGAAGTTATTCATAGGTATTTCTTTTAATTTCTCTGGTTTAAGACGTTCGGAGTTTCTCCTCCGCTTCACATTGATCACTCATCGCTGCTTGATGAGTTGGGGTTTCTAGCTTTAAGGTCAGGACGTTCTCTGGTAGGTCTTGTCTTTTTTATTAAGGCCGCTCACTGCGTCCTTGACTCTCCTGAAATTGTCAACAGTCTTAATTTCCTAGTACCTAGAGCCGCTAGTAGACGAACACATTCCTTTTATAACCCGCCATCGAGTGGACCAATAGCCTTGATTCCGCTCATGTTTAACATCTGCTCTTTGTACAATTCAATTAGCCTCCAATGTGACTTTTCAATCTAAAGCCTTCAAAAGCCTACCTGACTAACCTACAATTCTAATTTTCTACTTCTGAACTCAAGACATATATATTATATTTTGCATTTGAATGCCATGTTTTATGTATATATTGATTGATTATTGTTTATTATTTATTGACAATTCTTATATTTTATATGTATAATTGTTCTATGAGCGCAACATGTATAACCTCGATTGTATATTTTTTGTCTGCATTTATTATTGTGTATTCTAGTTTTAACTCATCTTATATTTGCTCTGTTTTTGGTCCTGTATACCGTTGAGCAAAAATCGTTAAATTAAGACTAGACAAACAAGACTAGAGAGACAAGAATAGACAGACAAGACTAAACAGACAAGACTAGACAGACAAGACAAGACTAGACGGAAAAGACTAGACAGACAAGACTAGACAAGACAAGACTAGACGGAAAAGACTAGACAGACAAGACTAGACTGACAAGATTAGACGAACAAGGCTAGAGAGACAAGAATAGACAGACAGATGAGATTAGACAGCCAAAATTAGAGACAGATTAGACCGACAGACAAATTAGACTAGCCAGACTAAACTAGACATACAAGACTAGACAGAAAAGATTAGACAGACAAGACTAGACAAACAAAACTAGAGAGACAAAATATCCAGAGGACATAGGACTAGACTGATGAAAGTAGAAAGATAATACTAGACGAACAAGATTAGACAAACAAGACTAAACAAACGAGATAAAATAAGACTTTACAGACAAGACAAGACTTGACAAACAAAACAGATCTAGATAGACATGACTATACAAACAAGACAAGACAGACAAGGCTAAACAGTTAAGACTATAGGGACAAGACTAAACAATCAAGATTTAACAGACAGGGCAAGACATGTAAGACAAGGCAGACAAGATTGGACATAGAAGATTGGACACACAAGAATAAACACACAAGACTAGAATAGACTAGAGTAGACTGCATCCTTTGAGATTATTCCAATTTCAACGCTAAAAATGTAGACTAACATTCAATTGTGAAGATACTTTAAATTTGATATTCAATACAAGAAATGCATTAATGTATATATATATATATATATATATATATATATATATATACATATAAGAAGATTGTGTATTTGTTTGTTTTTTATCGGCGCACCCCGCGAGTGATGTGAGAATAGAAAATGTAATAATAGCGCTCGATACTTTCTAGTAATGATTAAGTTGAAGCCGTCTATTGTAATATGAGGGTTATTATGGAAATTTTGTAATAAATTTCGATGCATTACAGAGATGCGTTTCAAACTAATTTCCTCCGAAACAGATGAACGAGCGCCATCGAACAACATACATTACCATAAAATAATGAATTTTTTCAAGTAGCAAACCCCTTGTTTTTATTTCAAACTAGCTACAAGGTGTAGGTATGTAAGTTATAAAGTAGTATCTAATTCCAGTACTTAATAGTATACAATTAATCTGAATAATTAAATGAACTTTTTCTTTATGATTTATAATCATCGTAATGAATAATTCTTCATTTGTTATTATAAACTCTATATTAATTTATCAAACTCTACTTCAATTTATAATATTCTATAACATGCTACTGTTACTTGGGTGTTCAGATGTGTATCTACCTTGGTTGTAGATTTGCCTAGTCCTTGCAGATGACATGGCACTGATTGCTAATTGTCTTGAGGGGGCAACAATGAAGGTAAATTTCCTCAGAAAACAGGCTGCCAAAGTGGGTCTTCAAGTGTCGCTGGAGAAAACAGAATTTTTCACCAACATCAAAGAAGCAAACAGTGATGTTACTAGGCGAAGAGATCTCGGCGAATGGATTGAACCTAACTTATCAGAAAGAGCATCATCATCTATGAAAGTCAACATGTTAGAACTAGCATGTCGACTGACTAAGAACACCTACAACAAGAAATGCCTGTCACAAAACCTGAAACTACACATCAGTCTTACGAACAGAAGCTCTGTATGCCATGGAGTGTTTCTCCTTGCACCGAAGAGGTCTGGTAGAGAAATTGGAAATCAGAGAGAGGAGAATCTTCAGGAAGATCATAGGCCCGGTAAAGGAAGATGGAGAATTTCGAAAACGACATAACTCTGAGCTCCACGAACATATTGAGAGGCTCCTCTTACTGTGCAAGGAAAAGAAGGGTAGCTTTCTTATGGCCATCATCATAACAGATCTCCAAAACAGATAGTCTGTGAAACGCACCCTGAAGGAAGTCCGTGGATTTCAGGAAAAACCCCGAAGGAAAGGTACCCCCCGGACAGAAGAGAGAAAGGAGTTACACCGGCAGAAGATGCGACAATACTGGGCAAAGATCAAAGCCCAACAGTTGAACAAGCGTGGTCCAAGATAGGCAGGCCTATTCGAAACAAGAAGAACAAGATGCTACTGTTACTCAACAGCTTACAATTGATATTAAAAAAAGAATAGGGTATATAAAATTTAAATATTTATATAAAATATATAAAATTTAAATATTTTAAGTGAGCCGTAGTTAACGATCCATTTAAGCTATTGAAATGACCCATTGAGATTACATTTATAAATTGTGAAATTTGATGAAAAGGATGGTTGCTACTGTTACTACGTGGTAATCTATATTTTTACCACTAATTTCTGTGAAAATATTATATAACTTGTGAAGGTCAAGGTTCGAGCCCTTTCAAGACCTACAGCAGTAGAAAGTCGAGTCATTTTCAAGTCCTTTCAAGACCGTCAACTGTCGAAACTTGAGTCGTGTAAAATGTATAGACTTATATAACTTACAAGTTATATAAACATTTTCTTGAATTTGATACGTTAAGTCACAAGTGGTTTAATTAAAAAAATGAATAGAGATCTCATACAAAATATTAAGAATTTCAACGAATACAATCTTAAAGTAAATTAAAAATAAAACAGAAATGTTGATACCTAATACGGCAATATTCTCAATTTGCTGATTTGCTCGGTTTTTTTAACTAGAAATATCGTGAGCGGATAAAAGATGGAATAATGAAACTACAAAATATTAATAAAAATGCAACAATCACATAGCACACTTTTAATTATACAATTATTATTTCTTAATGAAACCTTTCTGGAAAATAGCAGAGGTTGTTGTAAACCCGTAGAAAATGTTATATTTCTCAAAAATTGGTGGTAGAAACAGGAAATTTGAATTATTTGAATTGTTATTTTTTTTCGAGTAAGTCAAATTTGAATCCGGGATAAAATGAGAATATAGAACAGGGCTGTCCAACCAGTCGATCGCGATCTACCGGTCGATCGCGGAGTGATTTTGTCTATAATTAATAAGACAAAATTTTATTACATCATAAATTTAAAATTTAAACAATATATTGTTTCAAATTCTATCTAATCATTAATTTTTTACACATCTTGATTGTCAATTGTAATCATCCAGGATTATTGAAATTATTTTAAAGTAGTATTCAAATTTAGAGAATGTTTATATACTTAGCAAACTGAGAGCTGAAGAGAGAAAAAATACAGAAACATAATGGGCAATTAAGCGGTGCATAAGCGAACCAACCGTAACAGAGAACGATTGGTGGATCTGTGTAGGACTTTTGGTTTGCTCATGAAGTCATGAGCCTTCAAGCACTTGCCAAGGAAGCAGAAGACTTGGATTTTACCTAATACCAACTTGAGTGAATTCCAGATAGATCATGTGGCTATTTCACGAAGGAAATACAAAACGTGACGGTACTAAGAAGCGACAATCTGGAATCAGACCACTACCTCTCAAAGATCAGAATAAGACTCCAGCCTAGAAACACTAGATTATATACACTATATAATTCTTTATTTACAGAATGATAAGAACATACAAAAGAAAGCGGGAAGGTACAGTCAATGAAGAGGATGTACAAGCAGCGGTTTTAAACGTCATCAATGGGTCTATGAAACTTGCTGATATATATGGATTGACGCCAAGTCCACTCTTTTATCGAGTTAAAAAATATAAAGATAACGTCGCTCCAAGAAATGAAAGTTTTTCAAGTAAGTATACCGTTGCTCAAATTTACAAACGATGAGCAAAACTGTTACAAAACTACATCTTAAAGAGTTCAAAAATGAACTATGGCCTCAAATACAAAAATGCAAGATCATTAGCTTTTGACTACGCGAACGCTTTAAATAAATGTCCAGAAAAATGGGCCGAAAACCAACAGGCAGGCGTGGAGTGGATGAAGGGGTTTACGAAAAGGCACAAAAACTTATCACTGAGAAAACCAGAGAACACAAGTCTTTCACAGTAAGTTGTTTGCCTTTTGTAGAAGACTTCAATTTTGTATGTGGCTTGTTTTCATTTGTATGTGGACAAATAGAAGACCTTTTTAATTGTTTCATTCGATTTAAATGTGCTGCTTCTATTACATTCTTTTCTGGTGAGTCAGTCAAGATTCGCGAACTTCCCTTGTTTCGTCCTCTTGCGACATTTTTACGTGGAGGGGCTTTTGGATAAGGTTTAATCATTTCCGGAGCTACGGGATCTCTATGTACAGTATCTACTGACCTAGGATCTTCTGGCCTAGGTGATATAGTCGGTGGCGTTTGTAATCCTCTTTGTGGAGATACTGTTGGTTGCAATTATTCATCAGGCATTTTATGTGAAACATTAGTCGCCATGGAGCCCTCTTTTCTTGTAGTTACATCAGGTTGAGGACGATTTGTCACCTCTGCACAATGAAAATCATCATCAGTAAATGTATTACGGTTAAATGGATGAATTCCTGGTTTTAAAAAACCTGAAATTATGTTACTAGGTGTATGAGATTATTGATCTATATGAGACATTGTATGCTGGAGTTACAATGGCTGGCAGATCATGAATTGTTATCGTTCTACCAGGATGTTCTAACAGCCAGTTATTTTGTGCTACTGAAAGTTTTTGTCATAATTATCGAAAAACATTGTGACATTATGTTTATTGAAACTTGTTGATTGTGAAAGACTAGTGTTCTCTGGTTTTCTCAGTGATAAGTTTTTGTCCTTTTCATAAACCCCTTCATCCACTCCACGCCTGCCTGTTGGTTTTCGACCCATTTTCTGGACATTTATTTAAAGCTTTTGCGCAGTCAAACGCTAATGATCTGAGAGATATATATATATATATATATATATATATATATATATATATATATATATATATATATATATATATATATAGGGGCGAAGGGGGCACCCTAGCACATTTTTCACATTATGTCTTACAACAAAACAATTGTAAAGAGAAATTGAAAAAACAGATTCTTGATGTGTGAATGTGAAAAATGTGAAAAATTTGCTAGGGTGCCCCCTTCACCCCTATATATATATATATATATATATATATATATATATATATATATATATATATATATTTATGACATTACTAGGGCAACCAAAAATATGCTCTTAAAAAAGCTTAACTACTTTAAGCGCTTAAAATATGCTCTATAAAAATGAAAATATGCTCTATAAAATTAAAAATATGCATTTAAAAAAATATATTCTCTTAAATCTGAAAAAAAATATGTGAAAAAATATTAAATTCTAGGTACGAAAACATAAATACAACAGCTAAACTTCAAAATAATTTAAATTTCATTTTTTTTTAAATTGCAAATTTTTAAATTTTTATTGCAATAAATGCCAAACATCTCATTTAGGTTCTCTAAGAAATCTATTCCTGTTTGATCATAGGACATTTTTGTACATTGAAAAACTTCGTTCCACATCAACCAAAGTTATCGGCGCAAATTTAAATGCCATTGCTTCAATAATACTATATTTATTGTCTATTGTTGTAGAACCTCTAGACAAACCTATAGACCTAGAAAATTTTATTGCAATTTCTTTCCTTCATAATGGAAAACCATAATTTTTTTAAATAAGTTTTTTTTCACAAAGTTAGGTTTTTCGAAGTTGGTGGCATAGTACACTGCGGCATCAATTCATGTTCCCCATCTAGTAGTTATTGGTAGCGAAGGAAGTGCGACGCCAGGTGCCAAATCACTAAAAATCGTTACCCTTGACGGTGATTTCAAAAATACTTTTTTACATTGGCCTATTATACGATCGAAGTAAACCATAAAAGATTTATAACATTTGATCATCCTGGCATTTGATAGTCCAAATATGGAGATAATGCAGCAAAAAAATCAGTAATTTAGTTCGAGATTGTGAACTGTTGTTCTCCAGTATATAACATCATATTTTTAACATACAGTTATTAAAATATTCAATAGGTACATATTAAGTTGTGTTAATTTGTCTACTTTTAAATTATTGATTAAAATATCATTTCATTAGAATAACAAAGCAAGGTTGACAAGTTTTTGTCACTATAAAATTCCGTAGGAGTTTCCTAGCTTACAATTAGTTACAATTATATCATATCTTGTTAAATCTGTTTATCAAGCTTTATTTTTATTGTTTACATATTTTAACAGTTGTAAAACGGTTTTTACAAGAAAAAATTATGATAATTGGGTCGACTAAAACATATATTTTTGTTGTAAGTGCTGAAACAATGGGGTTTATAGCACTCGAGCTGTTATGACCATGACCATAACCATCACCGAGTAAACTTTTTGTATCTTTAAAACCAATTTTTTTGAGACGTGCTTTTCCTGTTACGTATTTGACTCATAAATGTTAAGTCTAAGCCTATTAGGAAATGGAAATTATACTTTAATTTAATCCACAAAATTAAATTATTTCCTGTCCATTATCTAATATATTACGAAATAAATTTAAAAATCATGTTTATGTTAAACCAACGTAGTTTATATTACAACCAAGGGCTTACTCTCAGTTGCCTATATTCAACCCCTTAAAAAATATATAATCATAACTTCACTTTATACATTTTAATATACACTTCAGTTCGGCAGGAAGTCTATACATTATAAAAGTCGTTAATTTAGTGCAATTTGAAAAATGATGATACATCCGCTGCATGGGCTGAGGAATGTTTTAAATGAAATAAAGCTGCTGCGGGTCAATGCATCTGGCCGCAGAGATAATTCGTCTTAAAATTTATTGTACAGGGCAAGTGGAAAACATTAAAATTAATATAGATGGTTTCGGATAACTTAATATCTAATATAGGCAATTAACGGGTTATGTAATAATCTGTGGGATGCCTGCTGTATTTCAAACTCGTAACAATTAACTATCATATTATCATAAGATTAATATTTATCATACTGGAAAAAATTTCATTATTTAATTTAGATTAACTGTTATACATGTCAAATTATTAAATTATATTTTACAAATGTAAATTGCATATTCGGCATATTTGCATATTCGGAATAAATACCGCATAGGGTCTATCTTAAATTTGGGATAGTCTGGTTTTTACCTGTTATAACTGCTGCTAATCGTCTTCTGCAGTGCATTGCTAAACTCGAAAAGCTGAAACGATGTTTCTACGACGACTGAGTCAAGAAATATCAAGGTTTTTGTGAAAAAATATTGACATTTTCAAAACATCTCATGTCTTCATTGACAGCGAAACTTCTGTCTAGTCATTTGACAGAAAATGTATGAATGCAGCCGACTCGACGTTGCCAATTTTAATTATTTAAAAAAATATATGGAAATTGAGATCTTGGCAAAATATTATAAACAAATTCAGCTTTTACAACAATTGTTACGAAAACAATTGTAATTTGACAATTCCGGAAAACATTTCCCAAAAAAATTTGTAGTTTTGGCAAAATATTTAAAACAAAGGTTCTGCCAAAAGTATAAGTAATTGACATTTTGAAAAAAACAAATAAATTGAGACTTTCTAAAAAAAAAAAAAACAGAAAAACTTACATATTGGAATTTTTTAGTTGGCGACATTGTTGGCATGGAACACTCTATTTTCAAAATTTAAAACAAACGTCAAATATAATTAAAATTGACAGTAATTAGAAGTTGAATTCTCAAGAATCCACTATAGCTTTAAAAATATGTCAATTTTGTTTAATAACAAAAACCCGGATATTTCTTGAATCAGTTGACGTTGATGCTTCATTTTAGCTTTCCATGGAAGACGAACAACAATCATATCAGGTAAAAAACCGAAAATCCGAATATAACAAATGAGGGGCCTAGGATCAAAACCGGCAATCTCCCTTTCATAGTTTCGCGATATTAAGGAAAAACTGCTATGACTTTATTATTGGTATTAAAGGGAACGAGTTTATATTATGCTAAAGTTAATAGGAGTAGAAGCAATAATGCATTATAATTATACCTAAAACTCGTAAGTATTTGTCAAAATTAAATAATTAAATATGGACATTGCCGCCTTTGTTTCCAAAAGTAGGAGATTGCCGATTTTATTACTGAAATGGATAAAGTTGCGATAAAATAAGCAATAAAATTTAAATAATTTACATTTAAATTTTCATAGAACAAAAATAAAAAATAATAGAAACTTCTAAATTAACAATACAGAAAATAGTGATTAAACAAAATCCTGTTTATATTAAAACCATTGGAATTTCTGATAACATCATCTTCATTGTGGAGTTCTTGGGTTTCTAACAATTCATCTGGATTGCCATTTTGATTTCTTGGCATTTCGGCAGGAATAATATCATCATAAAATTGAAGTTCTTCCAAATGTCGCCAATTATTCCCAAAGTGTTTGGTAAGATTGTTTACATCAATTAATTTGAGGTTGTTAAGCTGCTGAAGACCGCTGCTTATTTGATCAGGGTTTATCATTCTTAGCTGTTTTCCCCTTTTTGTGATTCCTTTAAAGACCTGTAGATCGTTTTGGTAATAAAGTTCACCTTTTACTAGAATATTACCAGTCCGACACCTCTTAAGATAAAATCGTTTGGTTTCTTTAAATTGAAAGTGCCATGTTCCCGGGAGTTTTAAAACATCTTTAACACTTTTTTTCCAATCATAAACAATGCATTCCTTACCCAAATGGGTAACTGTTTCAATTTTTGAAAATAGTTCTAGATATTTTTCAGGTTGTGTTATTACTTCAAGTTTTTTTATATTTTTCTCAATGTGGCCAAACACCCTATCAGCAGGTAAAAAGGAGTGGCCTACTACTGGGAAGACAACTTCCAACTTGTCAACATTCAATGGAGCATCAGCTGCCAACCACTTACAACACATTCCAATACGAACACTATTCTTGTTTTGGCCGCTGCATCCATCTGCCATTAACCTAACAGTAATACTTTGGTTACTTCTGAAATCTATTTTATTAAGCCTATCAAACACAGCGGATGCTATCTCAATGGAACCTTTACCATATTCATGTTCTGTCCAGTAATAGGAGAAAGCATTTTCTTTGCCAAGTTTAGATTTTGATGTACCCTGTACAATTGTAAAGTTGTACAAGTACAACTGCCTTGAGTAGTAGGCCCTTTGATCTGGTACTTTTGGAAGAACAAAGTTCTTTTGGCAGTCAAACGATATTGTCACCAAGTCATCTCTATCTTCTCTTAACAGTTTCTCTTAATAGTTTAAAAAAGCATCTGCCCTTAGTTTGTGAATTTTTTTATCGGTTGAGAACTTCTTCTTTTCTTCTTCTTCTGCACAGCGTTTTATTTTTTCTGTAAGTTGTAGACAAGCAGAGCACACATCAGTGCGAGGTGTTGTAAAACTCAAATTGTACTTTGTGTTAAAAATTGTTGAAATTTGCGAAAATACGACAGCTTTACTTTTTCCTCTGGAGGAGACTGAGCATCATACATTTTATACTTTTTTGGATAGATGAATCTGAAGGAAGGTATGATCTCTTGGTAGATGAACGGCAGTAATGAGATTCAATGCACTTAAAATTGTTAATCAACTTTTGAACAGCCGCTTGTTTTATTTCGAATTTAGGAGTTTTCCTGTCTCCCCCTCTTTTTTCAGTTGGTGCTTGGCCGGTACTCGCAAAATGTTTCATGACGTGTGACAAGCGATGTTTTGTAATAATTAATATTTTTAAAAACGACGACTGGCAAACAGGAACCTTCTCTTTTAAAGAATTTCTTACAAAGCATTTTACAGTTGTAGCTTTTGTCTTGTGTTCCTCATTTTTGGGACGACGACGTTTGCACACCTCAACCGTGCAATACTTTAAAATAAACGCATCTTGCAAAAGTTTATCTTTTGTTGCATAAAATGCGGTATGAAATTCTTTAATTTCTTTCATAGTCAACGATGCACATTGATATGATTTTGTATTATGGCCGCAGGTTGGATATTCTGGTAATTGTTTTGAAGAGTATCTATAATGTAATAGATTTCATATTTTTTAGTTTACTATACCCTTCATGAGCCATTGTATGAAAGTATTTACTACAAGATAAATAATTTACCTGGCACTTTTACGCACATTACTTTTCCATGTCGTTGGATCTCGAATTCTTTTTCGAGCCCTATTCGGCTCAACAGGAGACACAAACACTTCCATTGCAGCATTCAATTCCATATTGTTCACTAAACTAAGCATAAACAAGGTTTGTAACACGAAACATAACGCACGTGCAGAATTGGTGATCACTTGAACTCCAACACCATCTCTGATTGGCCAAAATGGAGATTTCCGTCTTTGATGCTGAAAGTGTCACGGAGATTGCCGGTTTTGTTTCTGAGCAAAAGTTTTAAAGCCGATTTTACATAGGATTTTGCTATATTTGGTACTCACTGAAAACATATTCTAGTAGATCAGAAATGTACAAAAAACTTGACTTATGCAACTTTTTTTAGTCAAAATTGGAGATTGCCGGTTTTGATTCTAGGGCCCTAAAATATCTGCATTTTACCCCTAAAATTTATTTGTTGGTTATAAATTAAAGACATTAAATTGAATTCCTCACTTTTTATTTTACATTGTTTTGTCTTAGTACAACAAACCACAAATATTGGTTAAGCGCTGGAGTTACAAATAAATGTGATGTCATTGTATAGTACAAAATAATCCAAAATCTAATACACAAATCAATGTGTAGCGTTTTGAATAATTATAAGTTTAATACTAAACGGGCGTTCAAGTATTGCGAAAGCAATGATTTTTGACCACTGTATAAGCAAAAATAAGAAAATCGTGAAATTTTTCATCCAATAAGCCATAACCATAATAAAAATTACACTGAGTTGTTACTGACTATAACTTGTTACTGACTATAACTTGTTATTCACAGTTAAACATTTAACTAAAACTTAAGTATAAATTTAAACAATTAACATGAGTTTCGACGGGTTAAGGACATTTTCAAGTCAAAATAGTATTATCAATTTAAATTCCAAATAGTATTTTTTTTTTAATAATTTAAAATTATTTAAAAAATATATATTTTCTACTTTTACGTAAGATTTATAATATACCCTGGTCTACCTAATAGGGTATTGGCTTCCTAATCTTGTCTGCCTAATCTTGCCTGTCCAGATTTGATTGCCTAATCTTGTCAGTTTGGTCTTGGCTAGTCTAGTTTAGTATAGTTTTTTCTATATAATTTCTCTCTATATAAATTGCTCTCTGCTTATATAAATTTTTCTATCTAGAGATGTCTACTCATGTATGTCTAATGTTGTCTAGCCTGCCTAATCTTGCATTCTGCAGTAGGTTGTCCAATATCGCCTGTCTATATTTGTCTGTTTAACCTTGTTTGTCTAGTCGTGTCTGTCTAGTCCTGTCTGTCTCGTCTCGCCTGTCTAGTCTTGTCTGACCATTCTTGTCTGTCCAGTCTTGTCTGTTCAGTCTTGTCTATCCAGCCTTGTCTGTACCATCTTGTCTGTCCAGTATTGCTGAGCAGTTTTGTATGTCCAGTCTTGTCTGTCCAGTCTTGTCCGTCCAGTCTTTTCAGTCCAGGCTTTTCTACCCAATGTTTTCTGTCCAGTTTTGAAGTCCAGTATTGTCTGCATAGTCTTGTCTGTCCTGTCTTACCTGTCCAGTCTTGTCTGTCCAGACTTCTGTGTCCAGTCCTGTCTCTCCAGTCTTGTCTGTGCAGTCTTGTCTGTTCAGTTGTGTCTGTCCAGTCCTGCTGTGCAGTTTTGTCTGTCCAATCTTGTCTGTCCAGTCTTGTCCGTGCAGTCTCTTCTGTCCAGTATTGTTTGTCCAGTCTTGTCTGTCCAGCCTTGTCTGTCCAGTCTTGTCTGTCCAGTCTTGTCCGTCCAGTCTTGTCTTTCCAGTTTTGTCTGTACAGTATTGTCTGTCTAGTCAGTCAATCAATCAATCAATAAATCAATACATTTATTTCGTTAAATATAAACACATGTAAGAATACAGAAACTAAATCAAATATGTCTAGAAAAAATAACAATAATAATATATACAATAGAAAATATATAATACACACAAAGGTATATTTAATTAAACATTTTGTTTTCTGGGGAGATTTACTGCAGCCCAATATCATCCATTATAAGGTTCAATGTTCATAATAAACAGGTATAGTTTGTTTTTCACTTGATTTAAATTAATTTTCCTTGAACCTATTAGGTAATTTGTTATATAATTTTATGAGGTTATATGGTTTATTCTTCTCCGTTAGTGTGAGCCTATTCTGAGGAATATCGTACCTACATATCGTAGATTTTTGTGTATTAATAAAAACAGTAAACTTTCGAGCACATATATACCCGTAGTGGTTAATATGTTTGCTGCTTTAAATCTTCCGCTGCAGGACTCTTCAAATTTAATGTTTAGAAGTATACGGAGAGCCTGTTTTTGAATTCTGAAAATATGTAGGATATGTAATCCATTACCCCAAAAAGAGATTCCGTATCGAAGCTGGCTATAGAAATTTGAAAAATATACGAGTCTTAACGTCCCAAAGTCTGCATAGGGTTTTAGTATCCTCATCGCATATACTGCCTTGTTTAGCTTAGTTTTTAGTTGCAGGATATGTGCCGACCATTCAAATGTATCGTCAATGAAGATACCCAAAAATCTTACAGATTCTTTAGTTTCCAAAATATCTTCTCCTATTTTGCATTCTTTTGGATAGTTTATTGTACTTCGTTTTGTCTTGAATGTTATTATGTTTGTCTTTGTTTTATTTACGATTAGTTTATTTCTCACAACCCATTGCTCCAGGGCCTGCGTCATCCGATTTGTATTGTATGGCAGATCTATTACTTCTTATCAACTTCTCCACATCCTTACTTCTTATTATCAACAATCTGGTATCGTCTGCATACTGAGTTATTTTATTCCGTGTTCTTGGTGCTATGAGGTAGATCGTTTATGTATAACGTAAACAGTATTAAATATTCTATATAAATTATATTATATTATAATTATATTATATATAAAATCTTCAATATTAATTATTCTTGTCAATTGCTCCCGATTATTAAGGAACGATGCTATCCAGTTTAAAGCCACTCCTCGTGTTCTATATTTTTCTAGTTTCTTTAAGAGTATTACGTGATCTACTAGATCAGGGGTCCCCAAACCTATGCCCGCGGGCGCCATGGCGCCCACAGACCATTTAATGTGTGCCCGCCACTACCCGAACACGTTAACACGTATGTCAATACTCGGGTACCCGGGTACCCTTTTGCATGTTCTTACTTACATATCTTTTTTATTTACCGAAAAATTATCAAATCCTTTCAGATCCTCGTTATTTGAGTCTACTGAAATCGACTCATATACATAAATAATAAAATATGCCAAAAAATATATAAAATTTTTGGACTTAAAGTCAAATACCCCGTTGTTCAATACCCGGGGTACCCGGGTATTATTATGTTTTATTATGTATAAATAATACATAAATAATATATAAATAATAAATAAACGGATTTATTTAACTTTTAATTAGTTTTATTTTAAAACTTATTATAAATTATACATAAAATATTTTTATATTCAATTTATTATTGGCAACATGCGTCACATTTTACAATTGATTTTGAATGTTCATCGCAAACTGGTTTGTTACAATCTTTACATAATTTTCGCGCTTTTTTCTCCGTTTTTTTAGACATCCTGGTAACAAATATAACATGATCCTACAACAATTTTTCGTCCAGTGAAATCTGTCTGTTCAGTAGACCCGCCTGGCTCACTTGATGTTGTTGCCCTGCTTGTAGAATCTATTGGTTTTCCATATATGCTTTCTATGGCAATCCTAGTGGTGAAATTTCTCATAATTTGCATATTTTGAGATCGTTCTTGAATAGCTGTCATACATAATTCTTCACTAAATTTTCGTAAAAATACGTTATTTAGATGATAGATGATAGCTGGCAAGACTGGCGACATCCAAAATATTAAAAAAAATGCGAGAGGCCATCGGATAGTCCGTCTGTGGATTGTGTAACGGCCCAACATCTTATCCATTATATGCACACCAATTTTTGTTTTATTATAATACTGAACAATTTCTGGTTTCCTTTTTTGTCTTCGCTGCAAATCTGAGTGCATCGTATATAGAAGTATAACAACTTTCTTTTTTTTAGGAACATAAGAGCATAGAGTAACTTTTTCAAGAAACCCAAATAGAGAAAAGAATTCTTCACGATCTTTAGATGCTTACATGTCTACTAGAATATATATTTTTTTCAATATTCCTACAATTGTTAGTTTCCAAACAATAAATGCTTTGCTAAAGGTAAAGTAGTAAAAAAAATATCCATTGCAATATTTCTTCCGGATCCTTTATATTTTGCAGCTAAATCTTTTACTCTCTTCCATTCTTTCGCCTTGATTTATTTCACGGCCAGTTGTTATTTTACCAGTGTAAACTTGACCTTTCAATGGATATGAATTTTTGGCGTCGCTTATCCACCATATTTTGATCCCATACTTTCCCCACCCGGCGGTTTTATTTATAGAAATAGGGTTTTTCGGGTAGTGGAATACTCTATGGGTAATCCTGAGTTGTAATGTGAAAGTCTCCGGGTATTAAAATTATTTTATTGAATGAAAAACCCATGCGGGTACACGGGTTCCCGGGTATTGAACAACGTAGTAACGACTGGGTATTGACATAAGTGTTAAAAAATTATTTATCCGATACAAATAAATTTAATTTTAAAAATTTCTTATAAATTATTGTATTTTAATAATTAATAATTATATTATATTCAAATTGTAGGGTATACTATTTTTACAGTGTTAAAGAATCTCTCGTGCGAAAAATGCGGCCTTTCTCATTTTTGCACTAGCATAGCATATCTCTTTGTTTTGCGTATGTTACAAATGTTGTATCTGCGTATTAAAGTTCGTTTGAGAAATACTACGGAGTCTAAACTGAAATACAATCTATATTTCAAAAATCAAATTTCGAAAATTGTAACCCCAAAATAATTGTTTCGTTAATATTAAAGATAAAAGTGTTTGTTTGTTGTGCGGCAGTAGTGTTGCAGTGGCGAAAAAACATAATATTGAACGTCACTTCCAGACAACCCATTCCACTTTTAATACCAACTATCCACTTAAATCTGAATTAAGAAAGAAGAAAATATCTCAACTAAAATCGACACTGTCTGCCCAACAGTCAATTTTCACTAAGCCTGTGGTAAAATCTAAATATGCCACTATTGCTTCTTTGAAAATTTCTCACATGCTCGCAAAGAAGAAAAAGCCTTTCTATGATGGGGAATTGGTAAAAGAAGCATTTTTGACTGGTGCCGATTGCTTATTTGAGGGATTTCAAACATGCGTGTGATTATATCAGCAAGACTTATAGTTGTCTGATAACACCGTCACAAGAAGAATATACAATGTTTCAAAACTTTCAAACTCAATTAAAGAGTGATTTGGAGATATGCGAATGGTTCTCACTACCGTTTGACGAGTTTACAGACATAACAGGCACAGCACAGTTATGGGGAGAATGATATTTATTTTAGTGTTAAAGAAGAACTACTAAAAATATTACCAATGAAATGACGAACAAGAGGCAAGGATATTTACAACAAATTCGTAACATACATTCGCAAAATCCATAGATATGCTTTGCACAAGCTGTGGGCGATAACCACTGATCTAGCACCAGCAATGGTTGGTAATATCAATGGATTTATCGCCCTCTGCAAGAAAGACAAATCATTTCCTAACTTTATGTCTTACCATTGCATTATCCACCAGGAAGTTTTGTGTGGAAAGATTCTCCCTTTCGGACACGTCATGATAGTGGTTATTAGAATATTAAACCTTATGCGAGGAGCCCCTTTACAAGACCGCCTTTTTAAATATCTATTGGAAAATTCGGAAGAACCGGATCTTATTCTTCATAGTGAAGTACGTTGGCTTAGTAAGGATAATACTCTTACACGATTTGTCAATTTAATTGAAGAAATAAAATACTATCTCAATTCTAAAAATGCAAATTTTGTTGAATTAACGAATTCTTACTGGCTTGTGGAATTGGGTTTTATCACAGATATAATGGAAAAATTGAATAATTTAAACTTGGAGTTGCAGGGGAAAAACTTACATATAGCTACAATAATAGGATCTGTAAACTCATTTAAAGCCAAACTGGTTTTGTGGATAACACATCTTCAAATAAAGAAACTTGTATATTTTCCAAATATGAAAAAATTGATAAGAGACGCTGAAATTGACTTTTCATCATTTGTTTGAAACACGATTTAATCAGTTTAATATCATTGAGCCAATGCTCACCTTTTTTGTCATTCCTTTTACTTGTCAAGTAAATGTAACCGATATAGCTGCACAAATTGCAGAGCTTATTCAAGTTAGCGCAGAAGAATTGGAGTTAGAAATTTCGGATCTTCAGAACGACATTGTCCTAAAATCCAATGTATCTGATGAAAACTTCTGGAATATAGTTGACAGAAATAAATTTATATTCTTGTAAAGAGTATCATACAAATTAAAATCGTTTTTTGGTTCCACATACTTATGTGAATCATTGTTTTCAGCCATGATTATTATAAAATCAAAATATAGATCTCGACTGACTGAGGAACAACCGGATGATTGGTTACAAGTAGGATTATCATCATACACCCCTAATTAAGAAGCGATTGCCAATGATATGCAGTGCCAAAGATCACATTGACTTGTAACATTATATATAATTTAGTAATTTTCATAATAGTATATTTTACAAGAGATGAAAGTGGCGTTTTTTTGTTAAGGTGAGAGTTTGCTCACGTGCGCCAGCGAGTTAGTAATCACACCGACCCAAAAAAAAGCTTTCATCTCGAGTAGTAAATGCAATTTTTTCTACCGATTTCGGTTTGCAGAATCCATAATTCGAAAGAAAGTCCATGCAAATTTTGTTATTTTAGTGTTTTATTGGTGTTTAATAGGTGAAACCATTCTACGTTATAGATAATCATACAAACTTAAAACAAACGGTACACAGCCTGAATATATAAATATATTCAGCCTTTCCGGAGCTCTATAACAATGATATTACCATATTATATTTGTTTTGGTAGTCCTAAAAAGACTCAATAATTGTTATAGAGCTCCGGAAAGGCTGAATATATTTATATATTCAGGCTGTGTTCCATTTGTTTTAAGTTCGAGAAAATCATAAATTTAAAATTCTCATTTTCATCTGTAGATATGAAAATATTTTCATCTCTAGAATGACAAAATGTCACATTCTTGTAGTGTAAGCCGTGGAAAAATTGCCATTATCACATATATCAGTTGAAAAAATATAAACGTTAATTATGGGTTAAAATTTTATTTTTTGAAATAAATGGGTTTTGTACATTATGTGTATTATCAACAAAATCCACTAATAAATTTACATAGAAAAAATAAATGGTGCCCGCCACCTGATCGGTACTATATAAAGGTTGGGGACCACTGTATTAGATCATAGGCTTTCATTAGATCTAATTGAATTCCAGTTGGGATTATATTTTTTTCCATGCTTTCTAAAATGTTTTGGATTAAACAAAAATATGCCGTGTCTGTATATATTCCTTTAGTGAAACCGTGTTGTGTCATACTTAGACAGTTATATTTGTCTAAAAAAAATGTTATCTTACATTCTATTAGTTTCTCAAAGAGCTTTGAGAAATTTGACAATAAACTAATTGGTCTGTAGATATCAACACTGCTTTTATCTCTGGATTTATATACTGGTGTTATTATTGAAAGTTTTAGCATATCTGGGAAAATTGCATATTGAACCGACTTATTAAATATGTGTATATAGATGTGATATATGTTCTATCACTTTTTTTTTTAAATTGGCAGTATTTGACACTATCATAGCCGGAACTTTTTTTATTTTTAAAAGATTTGACTGTAGCACTCATTTCTTCTATCGAAATCGGATAAAAGAAAATTGAATTTGCGTTTAGATCTACGTTATCGGCGTACTTTTTTTTGAATTTCTTCTTGTAACATACACGCTCTGTCAGCGTAATGGTTATTTATCCAAGTAGCGGTTGTGGTTGGATCTTGGTCTTCGCTTGCATATGTCAGATGAGGCTTTTTAATATTAACTTTAGTATTTGTATGATGACATTCCATATTATTTTTTGCGGGTTTTCTGCCATATCAATTTTGTTTTAATACTGGGCCCATTTTCCTTATATTTTCTTCGCAACTTGTTATATATCCTCTTATAATTATTATCAATCTTTGAAATAGTTTGAAATAACTTATAGGTTTTTCTCAATTTCTATAAATCGAGGATTAGATAGGATTCGTTGTTTTTTTTGAAGTTGATTCTTTTGCGAGGGAAACATTCGTAAGAGTATGAGAGGAAAATTTCCATAAATTCCTTCCACTGAATGTTCACATCGCTTTCTTCAATTTTAAAAATGTTGCTCCATGTCTCCTTTTCCAAGTAATTATTAAACTGATTCGTACGCTCTTCGTCGAAAATTCTCACAAAATTAAAATTCTGTTGGATTGTGGAATTGCAATTGCAATTTTCTGGGCACAGTGATCTGATAGATGGTATTGCATTGTTTGTACTTCGAAGTTTTTTTTTTGTATTTACAACAATGTTCCATGTCAATACATGACCCTGTGCCTGGATGGCTTATTTCTTTTACTGTTACAACAACGTTGAAGGATTCCATTGTTAATTCTAATTGCTTCCTTTTCTTTTTTTTATTGTCCTTTCCTCGTCTAGATTTCGTCTTTCGTCTTCTGTCATATAAGTTATGTAGTCGTGTGCTTAACTATTTTTCGGTCTTTTCGTCACATATCTAGTCGTCCATGTTGCCTTCCTTGTATGTCGTGTGATATTATGGTCGCCTTCCATTCCCTCTCCATTGTTTTTTTTTTCTCATCATGATTCAAGTTATGTAAGCTTGTACTGCATCCCAGTTATGCTCGCTTTCTAACATAACGTTTATGAAGTTCTGTTCTTCTAATTTTGTACCGCCTAATGTCTCCGCGAGTCGAGTTCTTTCATTCTCTGATTCTGTACACATGAAGATAGTGTGTTGTGCGTCGTCTGGGATATGACCGCAGTAGAAGCACTCCGCAGTGTCTCTTTTTTTAAACCGTTCGAGGTATGGGTTGAATCACCCATGTCCAGTGAGCGCCTGTGTAAGATGGTAACTCATATGTCCGTATGACCTTCCGTACCATGCTGTTACGCTAGGGATAAGGCCGTGTGTCCACCGTCCACTGGTGTCGCTATCCCATCTTGTCTCTCATCGGTCCATGAGTCTCTTAAGTGCTCTCACCTTGGCGGCCGCCCTCTCCGTTTCATGTCCAGTGTTGTCTGTCCAGTCTTGTCTGTCCATTCCTGTCTGTCTAGTTTTGTCTGTCCAGTCTTGTCTGTCCAATCTTGTCTTTCCAGTCTTGTCTGTCTAGTCTTGTCTGTCTGCAGGCAGAAGCAAACTTAAAAGTCCTCAACTGCTGCGTCCTCAACTATGACGTACGGGGCACTAATCTGGCCACAGGCGCTTAAATATTCCTTGTACAGAAACAAACTAGAAGCGCCGAACAGAAAAATGGCTCTTAGAGTAAGGTGGCCACACGTCCCGATTTTGGCGGGACAGTCCCGCTTTTTGGACGCCTGTCCCGCGTCCCACCGATTTTTAAAAATGTCCCGCTTTTTAGAAAACATCTGCATTTCTGATTTTTAATGTACTGTAATATAAAATATAAAATTTTTCCACATATTCCCATAAAATCTCGTTTTTTAGTGGCTACCAATGAAATTTTTGAATAGCCTCCAAATGAACTGTCCATTCTTCAAGATATTCCAAGCAGTTATTATAAAAATTTCTAAGTTCTTTCAGAAAACCCGGTCATTTAATGGCACCCTGATCTGAAATGTTCATTTGGTTACATTAAAAAAGGAGATTTTATGGGAATACGTGTAAAAATCTTTTGAATATATTAATGTGGTGTTATTGGTAAAAGGATACGTTACTGATGAAAAAATTAAATGTTACTGGTTTGTATGTGTCTGTACTGTACTGGTCAAATTTACACCAAAAACTGACGGAGTAATTGCTTCATTTTAAACAGAATAATATTCCTTATCAATATGTTTTGAAAATTGTAGAATACTCGATCTCCATTCCATGAACAAATGCAGCAACAAACAGTGTTTTTCCAGTATCAATAAAATATGGACAACTGAAAAAACGCAGTTGAACATTAAACTTTAAAATCTATATTAAGCGTAAAAATAATTTGACCAATTCATGTGAGAAATTTCACGACATTTTAATAAATGATCCGAGTATTCACTCGGATCAAAAATTTGAACGTGAAAGAAAATCAATTTTTTTTTAAATAAAAAATTTAAATCATAATGTTCAAATTATGGTTTTTTACAAATATTTTTATAGTTACCTATACTTAATAATAAATCCATTTTTGTATATTTATAGACAAGTATACGAGTAATAATAGTTTATGATTCTAGTGTGTTAAGAAGGGCTTTTGCGCATGAGGGCATTAGATCGCTGACACGATAAGGTTAGAACGTTTAGCGCCTCCGTGGAAAAAATTTCCAACTAGTAAGAACACACAGTGATGGGAACACTATTTGGTCGTTGTCGATGTAAACCAGGTTAACCTAGATTTAATCTAGAATAGGTTATGGTTAGGTTGAGTTATACTAGAACCAGATAAATCCAGACTGCAGGCCGAGAACTCTTGATTCCAAATAAGAAAAGTTAATTCAATTCTAATAAACGTCAGAAAATTTCGTCAGACGCAAATTATTGCCGTAGTAACAACAAATAGAAATCGTTTAATAATGAAACTCAATTTGATTTACATTGGACTTTTACGCACGATTTGGATACTTTTACAAATGATTATAATAATGGTATCCTTCACATAGAATAATGTATTTATTAATGTGTTCATTTTTGTGTGTGAGTAGGTAATATATATATATATATATATATATATATATATATATATATATATATATATATATATATATATATATATATATATATATATATATTTTAATTATTGGTCCACTTTCGAAACTAAATAATAATTCTCATTTCATCCCATTTGTCCCGCTTTGTCCCAATTAAAATGTGGTCACTTTATCTTAGAGTGATATCGGCATATAAAACCGTATTCACTGCTGCAGTAACAGATTTAGCCTCACTTCCGCCTATCGAGCTGAAGTTACAACAACAAACGTGGCAGTCTTAACTAACTGCGATGATGAGGGATATAATGAAAGGAAATAAAAGACCCGAAAGAGAGAACCGAAGTTAGAACTGATGTCAATGTACAATTTTTTTACCTCAATTCTTACCTTTGACTGATTAAAGAAGTTACAGATACGAGGTTAATACAAAACAAGTAGAAAATCTAACAGACACCCCGAAGTAATGCCAAGTGCGGATCCAGAGTATTCCTGTCGGAATTATATTTACCAGCTACAACTAGTTCATGGGGACCACTTGTCTGTGCAATTATATTTTGCCAGCTACGCCCCATAAAAAAAAGTCTTGTCCGTCTAGTCTTGTCTGTAGAATCTTGTCTGTCTAGTCTTGTCTGTCTAGTCTTGTCCGTCTAGTCTTGTCTGTCTAGTCTTATCCGTCTAGTCTTGTATGTCTAGTCTTGTCTGTCTAGCCTTGTCTGTATAGTCTTGTCTGTCTTGTGTTATCTGGTTAATCTTGTTTGTTTATCATTGTTTGTCTAGCCTTGTATGTCTAGTGTTTTATGTCTAAATGTGTCTGGCTAGTATTATGTGTTTAATCTTGGCTGCCTAGTCTTGTCTCTCTAGTCTTTTCCGCCTTGTTTTGTCTGGCTAACAGTATAGTTTTGAAATATAAAAACACATTTGATTTAATTGCTATTTGCATTGATGAAATGTTGACGATCTAATTGTCTTAAATCATGAATAAAATGTTAATTTTAATAAATCTAGAGCGTCTATTATATTCTTATTCTTCTTAAGTACGTCCTATTATAAACTATCCGATCCAAATATTTCATTATTATCCAAACTTTTTAGTTTTCCAAAAACTAGCCTGTTAGTTTCCTAAACAAATTATATATTTTAGAAAATGTTAAACTTTTATGCGTGAACACTTCTGAAGTTATTTAAAAAATAAATAACCTATTTGTTAAGAATAACTTATTATTAATAGTCTAGGCATACCAGTGTTTTATGTCTAAACGTGTTTTTCTAGTAATATGTTTCTAATCTTGGCTGCTTAGTCTTGTCTCTCTAATCTTATATGCCTGGTTTTGTCCGGCTAGTGTTATCAGTCTAGTTTTGACATATCAAAAACCCAAATAATGTATTTGCTGTTTGCATTGATAAAATGTTGACTATCTAATTGTCTTAAATCTATAATAAATGGCGAATTTTAATAAAGCTTGACTGCCTCATTATAATAAATTCTAATAAAAGAATCTTAACTAAATATTAACATTTTGATTTTCCTAAAACTAGCCTGATACAGTTTCCCTGACCAATTTATATAAATAATAATAAATTATAGGCACTGGATATAAGTTTCACAAATTGATTTATTTAACACTTTATCGATTTCGGCTTCTTAGGCCTTCTTCAAAAGATTATGTACAATAAAAGATGTTACATGTTTATATATATATATATATATATATACATACATATATATATATATATATATATATATATATATAGATATATATATATATATATATATATATATATATTTATATATATATATATATATATTTATATATATATATAAATTTATATATATATATATATATATATATATATATATATATATTTGTATATATATATTTTTTTGAAACGACAGATTTTTAATTTTTCTCCCCCGAAAAACTGGGCAGAAAGGAGTAAATAATAATGCCAACCACAGCAAAACATCTGCTGCCGTACGGACTTACTACCCGTACGATGATACTCAACGGCAGTGAAGGCAGAGATGAAGATCATCGGTATGGCAGATCTGGCGGAAGAGGCCCCCCTACGGTGGTAGGCTGGTACCGGGCAGCAGCGGGCACTGGTATTGACTTGATGCACTGAGCAAATGATGCTTTTGTTGGATCAAGATCGGAGAGTCATGGGAGTAACCAATCATAGTCTGGTCCTCGTCCTCACCCTACATAGCCTACATACCCTACATCCCCATAGTCCTCGCCCGTGATTCTGTGATGTGGAAAGGAAATGGAAAGACTACCACATTATTATATTTCCTGAACGTCGGAAGACGGAGAATGATGATGGCAGTTCCTGGAGTAATGAATTCCGGAGGTAAAATACTCCCCCTTTCGGATCTCCGGGTGGGGAGTACTTCGGGGAGACTCATCAAAAGAGGCGGACATTTTAATTTCAGGATCAGGACATGGAACGTAAGAACACTTAGAAGAGCAGGGAAACTGGAAAATCTGAAATGAGAAATGGATAAATGTAAAGTGAACATTATGGGTTTAAGTGAAGTGAGGTGGACAGGTAGTGGTGAAATAGTGTCAGGTAATTACACAATGTTTTACTCAGGTGGAAAAAGTCATGAACGTGGAGTAGCAATAGTGATGGGAAATCAATTAGTGCAAAGTGTGACTAAAATGGTTTCATAATGATCGTCTAATGTTTGTGAAAATAAGTGCAGAACCAGTGGCCATTCTGATAATTTAAGTGTACATGGAGAAAATATACGATGAAATAGAGGACATCGTCCGCTCTGAAGGCAGAGGAAAAATAAACACCATAATAATGGGTGACTGGAATAGTGTGGTAGGACAAGGTAGTGAAGCAAACATCGTGGGACAATATGGGTTAGGTGGAAGAAATGATAGAGGAGGGATGCTAGTGGAATTCTGTCAGCGTAACAATTTGCTAGTGATGAACACTTGGTTTAAGAAAAAGAAGAATAAGGTGACATTAGTAGATATCAGATAGATTTCATACTTGTAAAGCAGAGGTTTAGGGGCAGTGTGAAAGACACCAAGACTATGCCAGCTGCCGATATAGATTCGGATCACAACCTTCTCGTTGCAGACATCAATACAAGGTTGAAGAGGATCAGACAGTGTGGGAAGAGAAAGCAGAGATGGGACTTGGAAAAGCTAAGAGAGAAGAATGAGGCAGTAAGAGAATCCTTAGAGAATGTCTTTTAGTGAATTGAGAGAGGAAAATGTAAGTGCAAGTGCAGAAGAACAGTGGAGAAATATTAAACTGGCCTTGTTGAATACTTTAGAGAGTAAAGTCGGGAGGGAAGCAAAAAGAGCGAGGAAACTCTGGATCACCAATGAGATCCTGGAGAAGATACTGGAGCAAAGGAGGAAATCTAAAAATGTGAACGAAGCGGAATACAGAAGACTTAACAATGCACTCAGGAGATAAACAGACAAAGCGAAGGAAAAATACCTAGAAGAAATGTGTGAAGAAATAGAGGAACTACAAAGGAGAGGAAGGTACGACCTGATGTATCAGAAAACGAAGGAGTTGGGAGGGAGTGAGCATAAAGGAGTAAGGAACTTCGGAATAGAAAACTCTAAAGGACAAATGGAGACAGAACAAGGGGAGATGCTGAAAATATGGGAGGAATACGTAAAAGAACTCTACGATAAGAAACACCGCCCGCAAGTAATTAAAATAGAGACAGAGGAGGCGGTTGATAAAGACGAAAAAGGGCCAGGCATATTGAAAACAGAAGTAGAGAAGGCAATTGGGGACATAAAGAGGAGGAAAGCTACAGGAGAAGACGACATACCAGTGGATTTGCTGAAGGAAATCGGAGATGGAGGTTTGAAAGCGTTGACACAACTCATCAACAAAATCTACGAAACTGGCGAATGGCCTAAAGACTTTTTAGATGTCACAATGGTTGCTATAGAAAAGAAACAGCAAGCCAAGAAATGTAGTGATTACAGAACAATTAGTTTGATCTCACACGTGGCGAAGATCATTGCAAAAATACCAATGGGCGGATAGAACATAAAATCGAAGAAGTAATGGAAGATGATTAGTTTGGATTTAGGAAAAGAAAAGGAACCAGGGACGCCATAGGCATGCTGAGGATATTGTCGAAGAGTTTTCACTGTTAACGAAGAAGTCTGCGGGTGTTTTGTAGATTGGCAGAAGGCTTTCGATAGAGTTAACTGGACAAAATTGATGAATATTCTTAAGGAGATTGGTGTCAACTGGTGAGACCGGAGACTAATTGGCAATCTGTACATGAGACAAGGAGTAAAAGTACAATTGAACTACGGAGAAACAAACAGCGTAGAAATAGGAAGAGGAGTCAGACAAGGATGTTGTCTATCGCCGAGTCTCTTCAATTTGTATGGTGAATGGCTGGCGATAGAAGCTTTGAAAAGATGTGGAAATTTCAAGATAGGGGGACGCCTCATCAACACCATCAAATATGCAGATGACCTGGTAGTAATCGCCAAGAACCAAAGACAACTACAACACATGATGAACCGGCTGGTGGAAACTGCAAGGAAATATGGCATGGAAATTAACAAGGAAAAATGTAAAGTGATGAGGATATCAAAAAGGGAAAAATCTTTGAAGATAACAGTCGACAATCAAGAACTGGAGAATGTAAAACAGTGCAAGTACTTGGGAAGCCTGCTGACAAAGGATGCATACTGCACAAATGAAATTCGAGCAAGAATCGCCATGCCCAAAGCTGCATTCAACAAGAAGAGGCCTCTACTGACCAGCAAGTTGAGCTTGGAACTAAGGAAGAAACTGGTGAAGTGCTACATCTGGAGCATTGCACTGTACGGAGCAGAGACGTGGACCATGAGGAAAAGGGAGAAAAAATACCTCGAAAGTTTTGAAATGTGGTGTTGGAGGAGAATAGAAAAGATCAAGTGGACAGATAGGGTGACAAACGAGGAGGTACTAAGAAGGGTAGGAGAAAAGAGAATAATTCTAAATACAATTCTCCAGAGGAAGGCCAACTGGATCGGACATATAATTAGACATGAGGGGCTCATACATGACATTATTGAAGGGAAGATTAAAGGAACTGCAGGTCGAGGAAGAAGAAGAATACAACATCTGGATGACATGAAAGAAAGGAGGAGATACAGCAGGCTAAAGGAAGAAGCTGAGGACAGGGAACATTGGAGGCAGAAATTCTCCGTACAAAGACAAGGACCTGCCACTAGGCAGAATACTGTATAATAATATATATATATGTATATATATATATATATATATATATATATATATATATATATATATATATTTGAAATGTGTATATATATATATATATATATATATATTTATATATATAAATATATATATATATATATATATATATATATATATATATATATACTTTTTTAGCATCTCTGCGGGAGACGGGATTATTTTAGATATTTTAGAAAATTCCGAACTAGGATTATGCCAAATCCGTTGGAATGGATTAAATCTACCTGGTCGTTTACGATGTTTGCGCCTTCATAATGGCTTTTTGAATTTCATAAGTTACTAGGGTATCCATTTTCGGGCCTTTATGTACGATGTGTAAATTGTAAAAAAACCTAGTCTATATTATTAATTATTATTTTATAATGTTTCACCTAGTGCCTACGGCTGAATCTTTAAATTTTATCAATTTATATATTTTAGAAAATGTTAAACATTTATTTGTGAATACTTCTTATGTTAAAAAATAAATAACACTAAGTTAATAATAACTTATTTTTGAATGACAAAGTTAATACTTTTAATATAAAGGAAAAGAATTAAAGTTGAGTTATAATAATGTTTTAACTTGAAATTTATATAACACGTATAATGCCAAAAACTCTTTTAATACGAATTACTGAAAATTACTAAAAAACTAATTTTAATTCTTTCAGGAAGGTGAAAATAAAATATATTGTTATATTCAACTAAAAAAAAATATATATATATATATATTAATTTGTGAATTATATAATCGGACCCTAATTACCACGAAATTATTCCAGAAATTATAATTTTGTTTATTTCACAAAAACAACCTTACTATTATACTAGACAACATATAACATATATACTATTATACAAAAACAACATATATAACACTATTATATTATTTTTTTTATCATTTTGATTTAATTAAGTTTTTGTTAAATATACTAAATTAAGAATTAGAACGAATTAATACAAAAACATAAAATTTATTTTATTTTTAGTTATTCTATTAAGTCATTTATTTAATTATATAATAATTGCTAATAAATTGCATAGATATTATATCGGCTAGTTTTTCCGTTATTTTAATTTATTTTTATTACCGATTCAATAAGTTTCTAATACCCAGTTGTTGCCATTCCACCATGCAAAAATAATGAATTCAAATTTGTTATAATACATTTTTTGCCGAATAAATTTCATAATACGCAACATATTATATTTTTCTTCGAAGTTAATTACAATTGTTGATGTTTTCTGTTGAACAATCAATCCACGGGGTTTCTCTTTTTTTCTCGTTAGATTACAAAACTTTGTCTTACACAACCGCGCCATAAAGGGAATTTCGCGATTTCATTCCGTCGTCCATATGGCGAATGCGACACAAATTTGCGATTCAAGAATTCAAACTATCTTAGAAAAGGGAGGGAGAAGATGCAAAAGCAACATTATTATTACAGAGTGGTGTTTGCAGAAGTAAAGCCAGATTAAATACAAATAAATTAAATGTGAAGGTATCAAATATATTAATTATTAAAATGAAAGCGTACTAATTTGCTAATCAAAATATATAATTAATATATTTTAAAAAGAATGTAGAATTAAAAGTTGCATGATTTTGTAGTTAATTAAAAACAGCTAAGTTGTCTTTCCAATGTATCTCTAATGAGTAATTATACAAATTGGAATTTGAGAAAGAGAGAGCATACACAAAAACTCTATTTTGAAATTTTATATCTCATGTTTTAACCAGATTAATAGATTAAAATCAAGTAAGATTACTGGGGAATGAGGATTGAGATTACATAACATGTTCGCGGAGAGTAAAAATTCCAATGAGCTGCAAAAATAGACAGTCGATTTTTTTTTTAATTAATTATGGTATCCTATATAATATTTAATACATAGAGAAAGAGTAATAGCATATTAAGGAACGAGTTCAATAAGCGCGATTTTACAGCACGCGTCCATGTATAATTTCATGTCCATGCATTAGAAGAGTTTTGTAATGGACAAGTGCGAAAAACGCCTTATGAACCAGTTTTTTATACTATTTTTTCTATTTTGCGCCCTTTTATTTCATTTCTAAATAACAAAATTGCCTATACTAATTGAGAAAATTGTATCGCACTCTGCGAGCCATTAACGAACTCATATGAGTGCTTTAATGATTTTATTATGACATTATAGACGCATTTTATTGTGACATTATAGACGCAAAATAGAAAAAATAATATTATAATGCTGAATAAATCAGCTGCCACGTACTTTCAAATACATAATAATTAAGGTAGTATAAAATTAAATGAATAATTGGCTTTAAAATTTGAATGCTATAGCATTCACGTCTGTGTACCCATGAATTGACTTTAAACATCATTATTAAATATAGTAATATTTTAGTAAAAACTTCTCAAATAAAAACATCGTTAAAACATCATTATCATTTTTTTGATAAACTGACGAAGAAAATAATTGATGCCAGAAATTATACTTTCAGGGAAAGTTATTGTGTACTTATTTAATTGTGCTTTTTTAACTGGAGTTAGGCGTCGAAAATCGAACCTGAAATGCAAGGAAAAATACAGAAAACGTATGCTAAACATAATCCATCTACATAAATTCGATTTAATAGCTTATTTCTGGCAAATTATGGAGAGTTGAAAGAAAACGATGGAAAAATCCAAAGTACAGCTTTTAACATTCGCAATATGCGAAAAATTTAAATTAGATTTGCGGTTTCAAAAATAAAATAGGAATTTTCTTTACATAAATAAATAATTATGGTAATAAGAGTGGTATTAGTATGTACACCATCCACAAAAGTTTATATAAAGAAATAAGAAAACAATGGACAGAAATCTGGAAAGAACTTCCAGGGCTAAGACAATCCGAAGTAATGCTGGGAACTTTTAACCAGAAAAGAATATAAGTTTGCCTGAAACTAAACAGGAACAAGCTTAGAATTCTGACAAGAATCATGATAGGACACTGCAGACTTAGAAAACACCTCAAGACCCTAAGCCTAGAAGAAGACGACAGTTGCAGATTCTGCATCTCAGCAGAGGAAAACCCCATACATCTGCTCAAAGACCGCAGAGTATTGCTCTGCAAGGACCAAATGTATCTTGAGGCTCACTGCTTTGACGAAGAGGAGTTGCAGTCCTTGGATCCCACCCAGATCCTGAAATCCCTAAAGGAATCAGTACTAGAGGAGGCGCTCTATATGGGTAAGTATACCAACGATTAGAGGGAGAGGGTGGGGTGCAATAGATCTATAAAGGTCGTAGTACAAGTCACTATCGAAATCTACAATCTACATACAAGTCAAATAAGGTGAATTGAGGTAAAACCGACCCAGAAATTAAAGTTTACTTTAAACTGATATATTATTATTTAAACTGATATACCTATTCCACTGAAACCTAATAATCTTCGTGATTAACGCATAGTTAATTCTTTAAGTTGCATTAACTTTTATTTCTAAAATTTAAGATTTGCTTAATAAATTATAAACAGTGCTGCTGGGGCGGACTTACCCCGGAACTGGGGCAAAACTGCACCTACCTGTTTAAAAATTATTTAATCTCATTTCCTTATATTATGGGACAAAAGCGTAAATTATTGTTAGTAATAAATTTTTATTCAATCATCGGCAAGACATGTCTCACATTCATATTGTTTTCTTTTTCGAACCTTTGTTGCAGTTTCCATAAACCCAGTTCATGCAATTAATGCCCTAGATCCACGCGTTTTTGTTACTGTAACAGCGAAAATCGCATTTACAAATGCTACATAAATTATCATCTTCTTTAGAAAAAGAATTTAGAGTTTTTTCTTGGATGTTTTTGTCAAGAAAGAATCGTAACTTCGTTTCTTCTGAAGTTATAGCTCCGGCGCCTTTCTCTCTTTTCTTCTTAACAATTTCCGTGAAATTTGATGTTATAGTTTGAAGCAGGATTTGGTCACTAATTGTATTTTTTGGTATTTTTATGTGCTTCCTAGCTCTATAAACATATTCGGCCAACATCATTCGGCCAGCTTATATTTCTGCCATAGCTTCTTGTATCATTGGTTCTGCCAAAATGCTTCTTGTAAAAAATTAAAACATTGGATAAATTCGTACTATAGTGCGGTTTTGCTCTGATGAATAGTCCGAATTTGGTCCGTGCTCAAATATTTCCTGAGTTAGGTTAGACTATTATTTTATCAAAAAATATAAAAGAACTGATATTTTATATTTTATTACTATAAAGAAAACTTACCGTCCTATACTTGTAGAATGTAGTATTGCTATACTTGTGCCAATCGAAGATAACCACATAGATTTGTAAACCGAAGGAAAATTTTTACCTTACACTTGGTACAATGTAACCTATATTGTACAAACCTAAACCAAAATCTATTGTACCCCTCCCTCCTCCAAGTGTTGGTGTACTTACCCATTTAGAGCGCCTCCTCTAGTCCTGATTCCTTTAGGAATTTCAGGATCTGGGTGGGATTCAAAGCCTGCAGCTCCTCTGTGTTCAAGCAGTCAGCCCCAAGGTACATCTGTCTCTTGCGGAGTAATGCTCCGCAGTCTTTGAACAGATGTATGGGGGTTTCCTCGGCTGAGCTACAGAATCTGCATCCAGCATCCTCCTCTAGGCCTAGGGCCTTGAGATGTTTCCTAAGTCTGCAGTGCCCCGTCAGGGCTCCTGTCAGAATTCTGAGCTTGTTCTTGCTTAGTTTCAGGCAAGCTTTTGTTCTCTTCTGGTTAAAAGATCCCAGCATCACTTTGGATTGCCTTAGCCCTGGAAGTTCTTTCCAGGTTTTCATCCATATCTAGTTGAATAGCTATCTAATTAATTTATATCTGGCTTGTATGCTTTATTAATAAATATATTTTAACTATTTTTTTATTTCTAATTTTACTATTTGACATATCATTTATACTTTTCGATTTTCCCCAATATTAGATTGTCAAGAGAATGTCAAAATCAGAATGTCAAGTGTTAATAATAACACAATATAGTCAAAATAAATCTCCTAAAGCTTGAATATCTAATTTTGTACGGTTTATTTCTCCAAATCATAACTGCCTAATCATAAACTTACTTTCTTTAAATATTGTACGGTATAAAATAATACTCCTATCAATATTTACATTTTCGTTTGCTTCGGTCAAAATAATTAATTTTAATCGCGTAAAATCCACTTCTTTTTAAAAAAGAGTTCAGGTTCTTAAATGACGTGTTCAACATTCTGAAATGTCCAGTCAGGAATTAGGCAAAAAAAACAACAACGACATTTCAACGTTCTGAAAATTCTTTCACAACTTGAATTTGTAAAATTTAACGTTTGATTTATTTATATTTATTCGGACAATGAAATTACTAAACATGACCAAGATATAAAGTATGCCAAAAATTCTCCTATTTTTCGTGTTATTGTCTAGGCTAGTGTATTTCCAGAATTCCATCATTTCACCGCTATTGTCTTATTTCAATAACTCTAGATTTTCTATTAGTATATAGTATGTAGGTATATTTTTTTCATTTATCCTGTCTGTCTAATCCAGTCCATCGGGACTTCACGAAAAAGTTTCAAACACTTTATCCCATTCTAAATATAAATATTATAATTTATTCTATAACATTACGAAAATTGTAATAATTGAAAAAAAATTGCGTGTGCATTGGAAATGTTCCATGCAACTGATCTATTGCTCTGTTACTTACCCGTTCCCCTGTAATTGACCACTGGCCTTAAAAATAAATATACTGTCTATTAACTAAAAACTTATGTAATATCTAGTCTAAAAACTTGAAATCAAACTAAATGTATAGTCTAAACCAGCTTTCCTCCCAAAACTTTTTTGACCGCCATCTCCGTTTCTCCTTTGAATTTCCATCTCCAGTTGCTATATTGGATTTCATATTCAAAGTCGTTTTTACATGTTCTATTTCTATTTATGGAATATTTTCCGATCCTACATTTTGTATTTTCCTCCCTAAAACGTCAAAATCTGCTCTCTGTAGGTGTTTTTGATTCGTAAATATAGAATATAACGAATATATAGGTATTTATAGAAATCTTCGATTATGCGTAAGATTTCGATCATGCATTCTGTTTCCTACTCTATTGTATAGCGAATGTATTTGTTTTCTCTCTGAATTTCTTTTGGGGCATTTCGTACATCCATTATTTTGCATCACTTCGTTCACTTGTTTTTCACTTGTGTTTTTGTTCTTGTTTCTTTTACGCTCCATCTAATTTTCCTGTTGACTTCCCCGTTTTCGAGAGTTGCACTTTTGTTTTCTTTGGCTAGAAGTTTTCTATCTTCTATGAGGTTCATTGTTTCTTCAACAATAAGTTGCTCCCTTAGTGTTTTTCGTGCAACATTAGTTAGTAAATATTTCACTGACTCCTTCCTGTATTACTTTTGTTAATTTCTCATTTATCTCGTCCACGGATTCATTATTCACGTTCGTTTTTGCTAGAATTGCATCTATTATTTCTTCATATATATTATGATGTTTTCAAAGTTCTTGCTGTTATCGTGTTTCTTGTCACTCTGTTGTTATTTTCGTTGATGTGTTTTTTCTTTCGATTTTCTTTTTAAAGACAAACATTGTTCTAACAAGCCTGTAGTCACTGCCTATATTAAAGGTATTTAATGTGGTGACATCTTGAATTTCATTCTTCCTGTCTGTGAGTAAGTAATCTATTTCAATCTTTGTATTCCTATCTGGGGATATCCATGTCATTTTCGTTGAGGCCTCTTTTTGAAGAAGAAGTAGAGATACTTTTCGCATATAAAGTTCATCATAGTATTATCTCTTTCATTTCTGTTACTTACACTATAATGCCCTATATATTCTTCGTCTTCTTCCTTCATGTTACCGAGCCAAGCGTTAAAATCCCCCATTATTATTTTCCTCACTTTCCATACTGCTTTTAGATGTTCGTAGAAATCTTTCATCTGCCTGTTTGTTAGCATCGATGCATATACTTTATGATTTAAAAACTAAAGTATGCAAAAGTATATTACTTATATTACAATATTTTCAAAAATATATTAACCTACTTTTTATATCTTTATCTTATTTTAAAAAAAATAAAAATTAATTAATAATGTTTTGTTCAAAATATAATTAATTAATGATACTTCGTTCGGATTTATTAAACAAATATCCTAGAAATGAAAGTTGAAATGTTTTGATTTTAATCTGAATCATGTTGGTTGCTATATGTTCGAAACATGCATTAAATAACTTACATCAAACAAATTTATTTGATAATTTATTAAACAATAAATTGGAATGAGTATATATTTATGTAAAATATTGAAAGTACAAATATTAATCATTTTCCCATAACAAATTCCTACAAATTTTTGATATTCAGAATTTTAAATAAAGAAACTAAAGCTCAAATTAATAGAACTTAGGGCCTGATACAAACTTAATTTATCTTAAAAGAAATATACAAAACTTATTATCTCACTGTTAGTGGTATAAACATGACTGTTTATGCCAGCTGACCCACGTTACCCTACGTGCAAGCGGAAGGGGATTGGAGCCTTCCGCTGTCACGACAAACTATCATCGGCAATAAGTCACAATACAAAAGTTCTGGTTACAACAGTTGTAGTGATAATGAATGCTATCGAAAATATTCAACAATAATGAGAAGAATGGCATTCCCCCAAAACCGTCCGGAAATAGATTGAACTCAACTGAAGAATCAGAACTATACGTTTTGATATGAGACAAAATAAACATATTGATATGGCGCATCAATTTTTTTTCAAGTATTTGGAAAAGAACGATATTTTTTTCTTGTGTACGATTATTCTTCGCCCCTGATATTTATATAATTCGATATTATTCGATATCGATATTGAATCGATTCTTTTCTGAAGAAATCGGTGCTGCTCATACTATACTTCTATAGCACACCGAAATACGATGGCTCTCTAAGCGCCGCATGCTTAACAGCCTTTTTCAATTGCGTGAAGAAATTATTCAGTTATTGACTAGGTCGAAACTGTGAATATGTAAAACATTTAATTTTTAAGTAAGGATGCAATTCTGAGACTAGCCTACTTAGCAGATATATTTAGCCACTTGAATGAATTGAACATGAATCCAAGAATTTGGTAAAAATATAATAATAGTTAGTGAAAAATTTTCATCATTTATTGGAAAACTAGAAATTTAGATAAGTCGAGTTGAAAATGGGAATTTTCCCTTGCTTGATTCAATTGTTGTGGAAATGAAAAAAAAAATATTATACCCGAATTGGATGGTTGATACTGTTGCTAGGTGGAAATTTATACTTATATTGAAATTGAAAAGAATTACTTGAATTGTAATCAATTCAATATAATTATACCCGACATTGCAATACATTTGAAACGATTGCGCGAATTATTCAATGAATATATTTCTACTGGAAATAAAACTCGAAGATGGATACGATCCATTTCTATATAACTTAAATTCGATGGATGATAATGAACATATTCAAATGGAATTCGAACAATTAGAATTACAACAATTCTGGTGTACACAGTTTGAACGTTAACCAGAGTTGGAAAAAGAAGCATTGCAATTACTTTTACCATTTGCCAACACCTATCTTTGTGAAATGGGATTTTCATTGCTTTTGCATATAAAAACTATAGCGAGAAATCGCTTAAATGCAAATGATGTCTTATGCGTGTCGCTTTCAAAAAAAAAGCCTCGCTTCACATGTATTATGATGAACAAGTGCAAATAGCCTAGCCCAGTGGTGCGCAAACTTCTTTCATTGGCGACCCCCCCCCCCCCCCCCCCCATTTTGTGTAAAATTTTGTCGCGACCCCTGGATCGACAGTAGACGTTTTTGAATCGTTAACGTAGGTAAAGTGGATTATTTTCTGGGATTTGCGTTTACAGGGTGTTTTTAGAGGGGTTTTGATGACGTCATTGATTAAATAAAGCCTTTTTTCATCACCATCCTTTTTCAGCTTTTTTTAGAGTCCCGTTTTTCCCAGCTTTTTGTAGTCCAGCCTTTTATAGACCCGTTTAATCTCATCTAATCTTGTATAAGCTCTTCTGGATATCCTGTAGTAATCTTGTCCATTCTTGTCTGCTTCCGTCTCGTCATGTCCGGTCTTGTGGTTTTGTCTGGCTTGTCCGACACCATCATAAAAATGCTATAAAAGTTTTGAAACCATAAAACTTCTCATAATGAATTCGCATATACGCGCAGATATTAGAAAAGTCTAGTATTAGTATGAAGCGATATATTTGTATTTAGAAATTAAAATTTGATGTAAACTAAATAAAGTCAGAACACAGCCTGAATATATAAATATATTCAACCTCTCCGGAGCTCTATGATACTAATGAGTCTTTTAAGGACTACCAGAAACAAATCTCATGTGAAATTTGTCAGTTATTTTATAGCTTTCAGTTCACCTTCGTGGTACTCAACAAAAACCAGAAAAATAACATTGTTTCTTAAGATCATGTCTTTCCGATACCTTTATACAAGTGCTGCCTGCTACGATACCTAGAAAATAGTTTATTTTGTAACTAAGGCGGTAAGTTGTCAATTTGACGCAAGAGCAGAATTGGGCGCGCGAGCGAAGTGAGTGCACATTCGCTCGAGAGGGCCATTGACAATACCTCCCACAAGTTTGGGATCCAAGGACCATCCAAAAAAATGGAATAAAAAATGAAGAATTTCCTTTTTAAATTGTCTCCGGTGGTGTGGTAAGAACTCTCCTCAGTCTCCGGTATGACAATAGAATTTATACTCATTTTAAAAAGAAAAAAATGTCTGACACTTTCACGTCACTTTTTCAATATTGAGGTCTTGATTGTGTGTTTTTTTAAAGTAACCTAGCGATATTGAATATTTGTTTGTGCTAACCAGGCTATGTGGAAATATACAACGAAACAACGAAAAGTAGCATTTCTCGTATTAAATCATTTCTCGTATATACAAACGTGCATCAAGAAGTACTTTTCGCGCATGAGTAAAAAAAAATGATTGGCATCACATCAGGTTTTCGAACGCGGTTGTAAAATAGTTTATAATAATAATTGTAGGTTTTTCATAAATTTTAATTTGTGATTCAGAATTTACTCGTAATAAAATTAATTCCTAAAGTACAGAAGTAGATTTCGTTAATTTATATTATAAATGTCTAGTTTAAATATTTCCCAAGAGCGCCAAAAGCATTGTTATGCATTATAAATAATATAATTTAATTTCACTATTTTACTGATAAATAAATTTCTTTGAATTAGGCGACCCCCAACATTTTCCTTGCGACCCCCCGAGGGGTCGCGACCCATGGTTTGCGCACCACTGGCCTAGCCCATAATAAAAATAATATTGTTTTGCATTTGATATATAAAATGTACAATTTTTTTAAATAAACAATACATTTTGCAAAAAATGTATTTCTAAACTTAAAAAATTGAAACACATTTTTCAATGGGGTGCGGAGACCTATTTTCACATTCAAAGGGGTGCGGATCACTTAAAAGGTTAAGAAATACTGGTGTAAATAAATCAAATTTAACAAAAAACATATTAAATTATCGACTTAATATAATTAAAGAGAAATCTTGACAATGACCAACTATGACCACTATGGTTAAAACTAAGTAACAACGAAATTCCAATTTTGCAAATAATTGTTTTGGCGCAATTAAATGATACATATATATATATATATATATATATATATATATATATATATATATATATATATATATATATATAGAGAGAGAGAGAGAGAGAGAGATAGAGAGATTATATAGAACAGTTATTCTATTCTCACTCTATATTTGGAAAGTAATTTACGAGAGACAGGAAATATTTCAGAAAATGAGAATAAAACTGATCCTAAACTAAAAATCAATTTAAACTAATTAATCTCATCCGCGCCACATCCAAATCTTCTTCATTCACTCATATTATATAGGACATTATTTTAAATTTATTTTAACTGAAACTATATAACATTTGCAGTACATGATAAATGAGAGCTTGATTTGTAATGTGGAATGTGTTCAGTAAGTCTACACAAAGTTTGGTACAGTTCTCTTGTAGAAAAGAAAACTTTGTTTACATATTGCTGTTTATAAAAACTTGTTTGTCTAGTCTAATAACTTTGCATATCTAGTTTATTTTGTTTTATATATTTTTAGCTTGTTAAAGTTATCGTGCTTAGCCTTGTTGGTCAACCTTGCTGAATTTAGAATTTGCTCGTTCAGTAAACTGTTTAAATATATAAATAAATAATATAATAAATATATAAATTTAATATATATATACCTACCTTTGACTTATTTATCAGTTGCTTTTTAACAAACCCACAATATTTTTCTTATATTAGATCATTCTGAGAAACTATTAGATCTGTAGTGTTTATTCCCGAGTTATAAGGATCAATAATTAATAACAGAAAAATAACTGTTTTATAAACTTTTGATAGAAATTATATTTTGTATTTGAAATTAAAAATTATATTTATTTATATGAATAAGAAATTTATAATTGGGAAATATATTTGAATGATTTAAATGCTTTATTTGGGGTTGATTAAAGGGCAAAGCTTACGCAACGATCCTTAAATACTTGATGATAACCTTAAATTCAATTTAGGGATAATATTAACAATGTTATTGCTAAAATTGAACAGGACGTATGTTAAAACTTTACCAATAATTTCAGCAAAATAAAAGGCCACTTAGGCCTAGGCCGCACTACGGCTAAACCGTATGTGCGTGTGTGTTTCTCTAGCGGTTTCGCTTGAAACCGTAGTGCGACCTCGGCCTTATGGAACATAATTTTCTACTATTAGTAACAATACCTATTATATACTTATACAAGAAAAATAAATAAAATTATAAAAATTGTTATTCAGGCTACTGTAATTACTACACAATCTTGTGTTTTAATAAAATAAAATTAAAAGTCAAATTTAGATACCTATTATTATTGTAGATTTCGGTGGTGACTTGTACTGCGAGATTCATAGATCTATTGTACCACACCCTCTTCCTCTAATCGTTGGTATACTTACCCATAAAGAGCGCCTTCTCTAGTCCTTATTGCTTTAGGAATTTCAGGATTTGGATGGGATTCAAGGACTGCAACTCTTCTGCTTTCAAGCAGTAGGCCCCAAGACGCATTTGGTGCGGAGCAGTGCTCCAAAGTGTTTGAGCAGATATATGTTTCCTCTGCTGAGCTGCAGAATCTGCATATGTCATCTTGGTCTTGGTTTAGGGCCTTGAGATGTTTTCTAAGTCTGCAGTGTCCCGTCAGGTCTCTTGTCAGAATTTTAAGCTTGTTCCTGTTTAGTTTCAGGCAAGCTTTTGTTCTTTTATGATTAAAAGATCCCAGCATTACATTAGATTGTCTTAGCCCTGGAAGTTATTTCCAGGTTTTCATCCACTGTTCTCTTATTTCCTCATCTAAACTTTTGTGGATGGTGTTCATACTCATACCGCAAAGGCGTTCCGGACCTATATAGACCTATATACCTATATTGTTTTCTACGTAATCGGCTTCTTCGTTTCCATCTATACCAGTGTATCCTGGTACCCAATATAGCGTTACTTTATTTTCTCTGCTGAGCTTGTTTCGCTTTCCCACACAGTGCCATACCTTTTGAAACTGATGGTGTAGCTAATGGCCTTGATGGCTGCTTGGCTATCTGACAGGATAATAATTCGTTTTTTTTGCGATAGTTCCTGTCGAGGTTAAATTGTGCACAACTCTAGATTGCATGTACCTCTGCTTGGAAGATACTTGAGTAGATTCCCTTGGATTCAAGTATTTGGTACGAGGTCCAAACACTGCTGCACCATTACCTTCCTTTGAATACCACTTGAAATCCGTACACACATCCGTAATCACTCGAAATCGGCTCCAATACGTCGCTCCAATTGGCTTTACTACTACACATTGCCCTATAGATTTTCGCAAAATGGTATTTGCATACCATTTCGTCTTTCGGTGCTTGCAGTCAGGGGATCTTGTTCCGGTTTCTTCTCCCAATTACTTTACCTCTGTCTATTCCTTCCTTGCTGAACCTTACAATCGCCGATCTGCCGGCCTCCTATACGACAGGGTTCAACGAAGTCAGATCCTGCAGCAGCTCCAATGCAGCTTTCGCGCATGACCCCATCGCTCGCGTGATACAGACATACGCCAGTCTTGCAATCTCCTTAAGCCGCTTCTCCATAGAGACCAGCTTGGTTCTATTTTCCCACACAACTGCCCCGTAAGTGAGCACAGGTGTCAGTATCATGGTGTACATCCATCGCAAGATTGTGGGGTTATAACCTCACGTTTTCCCTGCCAGATTTCTGCACACCATTAGAGCGCGTTTGATTTTTCCTACCACTTCTTCGGCGTGCCTGTTCCATAAGATTTTTCTTTATAATTTTATTCCAAGATACTTTATCTCATGTTTGTATTCTACTGGCCTCCCATCTAACACTATGAGCTGTATGCAGTTTAACCTTCTCTTCCTAGTAAATGTCATCACCGTGGTTATAGCAGTGCCCTGACATATTGGCATTCAATAATGGAAACAGATGAACCAAATAATGGAATAGAAACTATTTTAAAAAATATGCAAGACTTAATTAGTAGAGCAAAATGTAAGTATGTATATAAAAGTAGTATGACGAAACATTGATTACACCTGGTTTAATTAAGTCTTGTCAAATTAAAGAAATGCTGTATAAAACTTGGCAACTTAACAAAAAAAATATTGTACTGAAAAGTGAGTTAAAAAAATTGTAATTTAATCTTTCAAGTTTTAAGTAAGCTCTTATATTTTGTTAAAAAAGTTTTCCAAAACAAACTAGTTATGGGAAATTGTGATAATTCTAAGAAAATTATGAAATTTTGTAAATAATAAATGAATAGAGTAGAAAAAAAAACGTGTGCGGTCAGGAGACCCCCGTCAGGAACGAAGTTCCTGGCGTATTTTTTAACACCGAATGCAATTCGAAATAAAATCTGAATAGTTCATATATTTTTTATTTTATATTATATTTAAATACAAATAATGGAATATTGAAAAATAAGCATTCAAATCAAAATGGTTAAGAAGCCTTCAAAATGACCTTCACCATTCGAAACTCGAGTTCTTCAATTCAGTGTGGTAATTATCGATTTATGGCAACTATAATAAGATACAATTGTTAGAGATTTTATTTTATTAAGTATTTTATCTACGACCACAATTGTAAATGCCCATTATTGTACAGTTCGCGGACTATGTAAATACATCATACTACACAGGTATGTAACAGTCCGGGATTAATGTAATGTAATAATTCAAAATCACCCTTGCTTGTTCTGTTTACGATTCGTTGATTGAGAGCTGCACGTTGATACTATTTTTAAATATAGTACTCCGTGATTTCCAAACAATCATTACACGTTACATCATTCACATAGAAGCTGTCATTCATTTCGGTTTTTCACGTCTAAATCTAACGAAAACAGCAAATAAGTACTAATTAAAAAGGTATTTCATTTTCTTTTCATTTCTGTCAAGTTCAATAAGGTCGAAGGTGTTACATCAAACATATTTTTCTTATTGTAACAGCTTATATTTTGGGTCATTTCACACTTTGCAAGCGATCAATTTATTGTTTTTTCTCTAGTAGCATCGGACCTCATATTTTTCTTATTAAACATAAACAAATGAGTATGGTCCTAGATAAAGTATAGTACATAATTCGAGTTGTAAGGCAATTACGTCCTAGCGGAATTAAGCGCTCCCCGCTACGCGGGTACTGTTCCGCTCGTACGTAATATGCTTCTTACAACTATTATTACGTAATATACTATTATTTTATCCAAGTCGAAAAAACAGCATCAATTGTCGTACTTGTGTACAATTGTCGTTGTGTACTGTGCCGGATGATTATTCGTACACAAATCAAATGTTTCTGATAAAAAGGTTGTGAGTTCTTAAAATTTTTCAAAATCATTTAGGTTCAAAAGTTCAAGTCTCTAGCCAATATAAGTGGAAGTTTATAATAATTTAGCTACGGTAAATTAGAACCTCCCTCAGAATATTCGAATAGCGATTGATGAATAAATAACCTAATATCCTCAATCGTTAGAGCTGGGTAATAATAATAATAATAACCTTTATTGGCATAATTAAAATAATTTACATTTCCCTACAAAATATACATACAAAATAAAACAATAAAAAAAAATAATAATAAAAAAGTTGTGAAACTAAAACCCCATTAAAAAGAAAAAAGAAATTTTACCACCCTATAAATCTATACTTCCACACCTGTACATCGGACATAAGCTCACAAACTAAAAAAACTAAAAAACAAAAAAAACTAAACCGCAACACTCAAAAAACTACCCCGTCGCATCCGCTCTTTCCATCTTTTCACTCTGTGTAAAAACGACAGTCCCTTCCCGCTCTCGTCCATACACTCCCTCCAATCCTTTCCTCGCCTTCTCTCCTGGCCATTCCACTCCGCCATCGTGCATTCTTCCAACCAATGACTCCACATATCTTCCTTCAACCCACTCACCAAACACCTTCTACTTTCCTCCTTCATCCAATGTCTCCTTCCACGCTCTTCATTGCCACACCTAAATCTCGCCAACACTGACTGGTCGTCCGACCCTTTACTTGTCCTCAAATAACCAGGAACACGGCCGTGCACTTGTATCTGACTGTAGCCTTGGTGATATTTACTAGCCTCTATTTTCGATTGGCGCTCTTGGAAGTCCACTTCTAATAACCTCTCTTTTAGCATCCGTTTCCACTGAGCACCCGCAATTTTTCAGTTTCCAACCCCTCCGATGAATACCCGCCTCTCTCATTCAGTTTCCTTTTATTCAACCCCCAACCGCTCTCTCTTCTACCACTTAACCCCTCTTTATTCACTACTCGAAAGATTTCCTTTATTATCGTTTCATCTCCTAACCCATCCACCCTATACTCGAACTTTATCACTCTTTCCGCAGCTATTACCGCCACCTTACAAGCACTCACTTCCTGAAGCACAATGTGACCAGGCGTCGACCTATCAAGTTTCAACACTTTCTTATAAAACTTTAGCTGCACCCTTTCGATCTTGTCTTCCTCTTTCGTTCCCCAGACCTCGCATCGATACAGTAACACGCTTCGCACACATGCCTTCCATATGGTCTCTGCTGCTCTAAAGTTTCCATCAAAGTTCCTTTTCCAAACCTCCCAGATACGACCCGCCGCCACCCATGCCTTCTTTGTAACATACTCTATGAGTTCTTTATTACTGTATCCAGTCCCAAAGACATACCCCAAATACTTAAATTTACTAACTTCCTCTATTTCAGTACCCTGCCATTCAAACCTTTCTTTCTTATATCGCCCACCCCTTTTAAACCGAATCCATTTTGTTTTACCAACATTCACCCTTAAATCCCTCTTTTCGAAATACCTACAGAGCCTTTCAATCACGTCCTTCATCTCACTAGCCGACTTTGCAAATACCACCATGTCATCCGCATGTGCCAAGCTCCACACCTTCTTTTTCCCAATCACCACTCCTCCAGCTTTCCCGGCCTGTAGAACCTTTTCCATATCCGCCACATACAGATTGAAAAGGAGTGGCACTCAAAGGGCAGCCTTGTCTCAGGCCCTTCCTCACCTCAAAATAGTCCGATTCCCATTCATTCGCTACTACCTTACAGACCGTTTCCTCGTACAAATTCCTGATGTTCCTTCTTACCCTCTCTGAGATACCTAGCTTGCCCAAACACTCGTCCAGTCTTCTTCTGTTCACCGAGTCATATGCGGCTTTCAAATCAATGAAAAGAGCAAACAAGAGCTGGGTATATATAGCTACAATAACTTCTTCATCGTCATTTCTCGGTTTACGAACAACTAAACAAAAGTCACCAACTGATGAATGCCTAGTACTCATATTACTAATGTTTGTGAAATCATTATGTTCATATTTTCCATACAAATATGGACGGTATCTTCAGAGCTTTGATATATTGCAACTCCACCTGCCTGAAAATTTGTTCGTTTGTGATGAGAAATGCAATTGAAATGAGGTACAACCAGAGGCGGATTTAAGGGCCAGCGCAGCGGCCACTCCTTTAGGACATGGTTGTTGATAGCCTGCTTGTGTCACTAAATAATAAAGGATTTTACACCCAAGGCTATGCGGATGACATAGTCATTCTCATCAGGGGTAAATTTCCTTCTATAATAGCAGCGCTTATGCAAGAAGCACTGAACGAGGTGGAGAGTTGGTGCATGGGGGTCGACCTTCGGGTCAATCCCCAAAAATCCACTCTAGTACCATTCACTAGAATGAAAAAAACGGATGGTCTAAAGCCCCCAATTTTCTATAACGAGCATCTAAAGGTGAGTGATTAAGTCAAGTATATATGTGTAATCCTGGATGCCAACTGACTTGGAATCAACACCTAAACAAAGCTACCAACAAGTGTAAAATGGCACTGATGATGTCCAAAAGAACACTTGGAAAATCATGGGTACTGAAATACACAATGGTAGTTAGACCCATTCTGACATATGGCTCCACAGTATGGTGGACCAAAGTGAAGCAAAAACAGGCCATCAGAGAACTCTCCTATGTTCAAAGACTGGCCTGTTTAGCAATTACGGGAACGATGAAAACCGCCTCAACTACGGCTCTGGAGGCTCTAAGGATGGGAGCTTCAGATGCATATGCAATGGCACATGCGAATCTCTGGGGAGGTCAGGACACACCATGATAACGAATGTCATATCAGAACCGTACCTCAATATAGAGGGGGATTCGATGCCTAAAAGGCTGTCATGCGATCTACCCTTCAAAACGCATCTACGATGGATAGAAGGCAATCAAATAACCACTTGCCAAGGAGGACTGGATTGGTATACAGACGGCTCCAAGAAGAACAGTGGTACTGGTGCAGGAATCTATGGACTATCCCTGGGGTGCAGCCTATCTGTACCCCTGGGGACACATGCCACAGCATTCCAAGCAGAAATACATGCTATCATAGTCTGTGCCCGTGAAAATTTGAGAATGGACTACAAAAGTAGAAACATCCGCATTTTTACGGACAGTTAGGCTGCGATCAATGCTCTAGCGTGTCACGAAATAAAATCCAAGACAGTTTGGGACTGTCGTCAGGACCTAAAAGCCCTGGCAAAGCATAACAAGGTCACACTCGCTTGGGTACCTAGCCACACGGGACTGGTGGGTAACGAAATGGCGGATAAGCTAGCTAAAGATGGAGCCTGCAAGGCAAACATCATTGCTGAAAGCGGACCCTACATTACCAAGACCACGACCCGAAATAAAATCTGTAAATGGGTAGCAACTAAGCACCGTCTACAGTGGGTCAATTTGAATGGTCTGACACACAGCAAACGAAAGGTAGCTAAACCATCGGAAACTCTAACTGCTGAAATCCTGCAACTGCCAAGGAAGCAGATCGCAATTGTGGTAGGGCTACTTACAGGACACTGCCCTCTACGAGAACACCTACATAAAATGGATATCTGGAAGGATGAACCTTTATGCAGGTTATGCTATGAGGAGGACGAAACCGCTGCCCATATAATCTTCCACTGTGAAGCAATTGCACGAAGGAGACACAAGCTTGATATTACAGCTGAGAGAGTCTCCGTGAAAAACATGGCACATAGAATCCTGGACCTAATAGAGGGACTGGATCTATTTGCATGAACAAATCAATGTGGGGAAATACAATAGGCCAATGGGCCGCAGTATTTTAAGGGCTAACCCCCCTGGACCCACATTGGTTAGAGGAAAAAAATCAGAAAGAAGCATTGGACAAATTTATAACTAGCCCTGGTCATTCAGGCCATGATAGTTCGAGCAACAATGAAAATCAAGAACAAGGAGCTTCCATCAGTCAACGAAACGAGTTAGTTGAAGTTGAAAACCAACGTATAGAAAGCAACAATGATGACCAGAATGAAGAAACAGTCAATAGTATGACCTAGTTCAAAAACTAGTAGAGAAAACAGGCTTAGAATATAGGCATAGAATATAGTCCATTAGAAAATATTAAATCGCAAACGGAAAATATACCAATCGAAGTTACATTAAAAGATATTGTCTGGCCTAACGTTTTAATCTAATGAAATGGTTGAATTTCAAATACACCAAAAAATATAGGAGATATAACTACACTTAAATCGGTCTATAAACACGGTGACCTTATTTACTATAGTTGAAGATCATTTTTACAGAAAAATTTCGAATGGCGAAAAAGAAGAAAGGATTTTTTTCCGAAACATGCAAATCAATTATTGTTACCCATTGAAAATGTTTTCGGGCTTAAAATCTAGGATAATTTCAGGATTTCAAAATTGGAAACATATTGAAATAACTTTGTCCGAGCATGAAATGTCTAAAGAGCACGTCGATTCAATGTGTACATTATACAAGCGCTCTTCTTCATTAAATCGCATCGATGTTGAAAATCTGCAAATTACATTACCAAAATAAAATTATTTAAGTTATGCAATAAATTAGATAAAGGATATTTTACATTAAAGAAAGTGTCAGATACAAAATGATCTGCCAGGGCTGATGCAGTTTTAGCGTTAAAATGTGGCTACAAAAATAGTAAAGAGAGAGGCATTAGATGAAATATGCAACTCCACAAAAGAAAAAGATAAACCTAAATATGCAAATTATAACATAAATATTATATTGAAATCAGGAGGGACTAGTAGAGACGACTATCTTCAAGAGAGCATGCTAAATGTGGAGTATAAGAACCCTTGTGTGTTTTAGAAAGTAAATTGGTGTATTTCTGTAAAACCCCAACCAAAATATTTTCTTTAAGGACGTTCCCAAGCAGAAGTCGTGCCGCTTTATAAAATTTAGTTGAGGTGCAGTGTTTCTTTGGGTGCCGCTTATCTGCGTAGAAGTTCTAAAATACTTTCGTTGCGTCGTTTCTCCGATCCGACAACATCGCATTCTAACTATATTTTTATGCTGTTGACATGCGTAGCGTTTCGATATTTTGAAAAAAAAAAAAATATATTGGATATTGCAAATAATATATTAATGATGATCTCTCGATTGAAGAATGGTAGATTTGTTATATAGACTAGTGATGCAATAGCTAAATCTCTCGCGGGTATGTCTGAGGCTAAAAAACAGTGTAACGTTGCCAAGTCGCCATCTCCCACTCTTCAAGTTATAGAAGTAAACATGAAAACCATCAAAAGTGTTTGGCTTTTAACAATATTATAACAAAATTAATACCGCTTGTTAATGTTATTTTTACAGAAAGATATTTGTTATATCTTCATTTACTGATTCTCGGTTTATCAAAAGAATATCAAGAAAATTACTATTGATATTTAATAAAACGTGTGTGGGAACATCAATCAGGGTATGGTTTACATGTTAAACATGTACATTTTAACCGTCAATATTTACAAATTTTCCACCGCAAGGACTATTTAAACAAATTTCTACGAGTAAAGGGTACTTTTAACTATATGTATTTAAAATTGCAGAAGAATTTAAAGAAAACTAATTTTCTTGTGAACGTCTTTAAGTATTAAGAACATCATCAAAGTTTTAAGATCGGGACATAGAATTTGCAATAGACAGAATAGGCAAGTTACGTTCTACGCCTGTCCTGTTCCATAGAGTTCCTTAAATAGGTTTTTATTATTTTGGGTTTCGAAAATGATCTTTTAGCACTAGCTGTAGTCACAGGAATTATAACAAATAACATTAATTCAGTACATGCTTCAGGAAAGTTGCACGACTTAAAATGATTCTTTATTATTAATAAGTCAGCAAGTGCTCTAATACACGAAGACTTTTCTGTATCGTCTCTAAAGTTGGGCCGAAAACTGAGAATTTCCCTGGCAAATGATTCAGATGTGTCTTTTTTGTACATTTCAACAAATTCTAGTATCATTTAAATTTTTTTAAATGGCAGGTTGCGAAACACTGAAATTGGAAACAATTTCATTCATTGGAAGAAAACACGAAAAGTTGATTAATAATGATGTCCAATACTCGATAAAATATTTTCTCTTGGAACAGACTTTCCGGATCTTGGACACGCTGTGACGAGTTTTAGAAAATTCAGGGTTGATGGACCACTTTTCTGCTACACTATTTGCTTCCTTTTTCAAATTCATGTCGATACCTTCCAAATTCTTCCAGATAAATTTTTAAAAGTTTTAAGGAAGGAATTTGAAAGGTGGCTTTAGACTGAACTGCTTTAGAGGCTGCATCGATAGTTTGTAGGATTTTTCAATGGAAAATCAATAATATAATGAAATTGTTGTTCTCGGTTTTCTTAATCTCTCATCCGATTTGCAATTTAATAGAATTGTTTTCGTTAGCGCTTTTTGGACCTTTCAACAAACTGAACTTTTATAGCAAAATTGATATCATAACGACCTGCCCATCTAGTAAGGTTCAATGTATTTAATGTTATCGAAAAGATTTCCGTTTTTCATCAGATATAAAACTTGATAAGATATTCCATCTTTTGTACTATGCCCAAAAAAGTTATAAATTTGTTGAACTGAGTCAAAAAAATGTTGCATATCAATAACCTCTCTTACTGTATCATTAAGTACATGTTTAATCTATGGGTAAATTTTGTTAAAAATGTTACGATACTTTTGAGCTCGCGGCCTCCGTCGGGTCCGGGGCCCGTGGTATTTTGCCAGCCCTGCCACCCTATAGTTACGCCACTGATCAAAGTTTTCACAATACTTACGTGGTTTGATATTCAAAAAGTTATTGTAGAAATTAAAGAAAAATCAGGCGGAGTTGATGGCATTAGTAGTAAAGTATTAAAATGTATAATTAGTGATATAAGTAGTCCCTTAGAACATATTTTTAACCTAAGTAGGTATATCTAATGGAGTATGGACAAATGCACTCAGAAGAAATGAAATTATTCCTATAACTGAGGTGTTAAACACCTACCGACTATAATAAAGTAATAAAATTTCTTAATAATTGTAATATTATTTCTGACAAACAATTTGGATTATAGGAGCACCAATGATTCACTAGCTTTTGTAACAAATTTTGTATATGTTAATATTGATTCAAACAAACTTATCATACCGACATTTTTAGATCTAAAATTTTGCAAAGTTTACATTTATTTTCTTTATTCGTAAACCTGATATTTCTAATACAAAATCTCTTCAACACAGTCTTGTATTTTATTGGAATCTTGTTTATTTAATCAGGTTTCTCGTATCTTAATAAGTCTTATCTGCGTGCCTCAGATCTGCGTCGCTTCATCTACTCTTGTCGATTTGTAGACCAGGACAAGACAATTAATTATTTCAAATGTGTTTTCTCTAGAAACTGATTGACTTGATAATTTTACATAAACACATATTTTATGTTTTAATATAGATGGTCCACCGCGCAGGTGTTGCAATTTGAAAATAAATAAAATAGATCAGTCAAACTTTTTAAATATTTATTAATTCATTTATTTTTTAATTCATTGTTTTAAGTAAATCTAATGGTTTTTTTTTTTCTCTTGGTTTTAAGATGAATTCGTGTGAAGTCATTAGAAATTAAACATATTAACTATAATAGAATTATTATATCCAGTCTTGTCCAGTCTTTTAGAGTTTCAAACAGTCTTATTCAGTATTGTCCAGTCTTGTCTCGTCTTGCCTAGTTTTGTTTAATCCAATCTAGTCTTATCTAGACTTGTCTGATCTTGCGTTAATTTCTCTGGTCTTGTGTGATCCAGTCTAGTCAGGCATAGTCTCGTCTTCCCTGGTCTTATCTGATGTAGTCCAGTTTAATCTTAAGTCCAGTTTAATTTAGTATTGTCCAGTACAGTTTTATTTTGTGTATTTTTGTCTGGTCTTTTTTCCTTCTTTGGTATTGTTTTATCTTGTCTTATATAGTCTCGTTTTGTTTGCTATTTTCTGCGATTATCAAGGATCTAATATGTATATAAATATATATATATATATATATATATATATATATATATATATATATATATATATATATATAATAGCATTAAATTTATATTTAATTTTATAAATCTATAAAGATATTTAAAAAAAAATACTAATGTATAAATTATCAAATCTTAATTGTATAAAAAATAATCTAAATTAAAACTGAAAATAAATTAGAACGACATCAATATCATTCGGTAGACATAAATCTCACTATCTATTTCTAAAATAGAAAGAAGGAAAAAATAATAAGGGATTGTGGTGGGTTTGTTAACCTCGACAATAAAAATTCCACCGGCGGCGCTCTTCCTGGTCAACGCGACGATGGACTGCAGACTGTACACATGTGTTTTTCTGGTGTACACTCCACACTTCGGCTAGGTAGTAAACAGTGGGTAGTGGGGACAACCACATGTTTGGAACTATGAACTAAAAAAGAGCGCGGGGATAAGAGCGAGACAAGGCGATAGGTTGCGTTTTGTGTGACGCGCAGCAAACTCGTTGTTTCTAGACTTATGCTGTCTGTCGGCGAGCTAAGCTAGTCATCGCGCGACTACATCTAACAACTATGATGTAGATGGAGTTTGTATTTATTAAATAAAGAACTTTCTTTAATACGGGGGTTGTTGAGGTGTGCGGGGGCGCGTATGCGCCGATAGTATTATGCGCGTGATTAGTGGATTTGAATCGCAGAAAAAAAAACGTGCGTGATTTTGACCTTTGAAACAATTTAAGTAAATTTTAGTGTTTATTAACAGTTTCTAGGAGTAACTTTTTATTATATTTGGTAAGTTAACCAACATTTAACAAATTTATTTAATATATTTAACTATAAATATACTTAAGTCTGTTTACTTAAGTTTTCTATATACTCACTGTTTATTTCAAATTATGCCTCTGCACTATATATAAAATACAATTTATGAATTTGATATGATTTTATTAGTATTTTTTATGTTAAGAATTTAGAATAAGTTTGTACTTTAATATTACCCTTAAAATTACGTTTAATTGTAGATTTTAGAAGCATATTTTCAACTATATTTGTTTAGAAACATTATTCTTATGAAGGAAGAATTTCTCAATAATAGTTAGAATACCAAACTAAATGTGAAGATATTTAGTCAAGATGTTTATTTTCTGGTTTAATTAGTTATGGGAATTCTTAAACAAGTGCAAAAGACATTTATAGATCCAGTTTCTACTGAAACAAGTAAACAATTTTCTGATAATTTATTGTAATTAAAAAAAATGAGTCAAAATGAAATAACTTCTTTAATTTAATTGCTTTAACAAACTTAAAGTACAATTTAGCTTCTTCCGAATATATCAAAATATACAAAAGTAAGTTCTTTTATTATTATGTTTGATTAACATAACCTTGATTCGTTTTGTATAAATTGAAATGGAAGCGAAAACTACGACATTTAAGTAAATCATCAATATGCAATGTGATTTTTGTAATTTTAATTACACAAAGGTAATTGTTCAAGATTTTTAAATTTTATTACCTTAATAAAAAATTATGGTTAAATTACATCATATTCATATTTAGGTATTAAAATTTATTTTAATCTTGAATATTTACACTGAAAAATTATTGCTTTGTGGAATATTGATAAATTTACTAAAACGTCGCCGTTTTCACTATAGCCAACATTCTTTTCAATTATTGGAAAATTTATGTTCAACCTGCTGTATATCATGCTATAACCGAGGGCGTTGTAATTGAGATTGGAGGTAGGATGAAATTTATTTGTCAGTTAAAATGTAATAAAATTTAAGAAACTATATTTATAGAAAATGAGAAGTAAATTATTAATTAACACTTTATTTGTTCGATACAGCTAACATATTTTGTTGCCACAACACAAATTGTATTTACTCGTGCGTTTTTTATTGAAGACAAGTTCCAGGAGAAGCAATTGATCGTTATAGTCGATATAACTTATAATCAAATTAGTCTATTTATTAAAATCGTTTAATCTTTATTATTGATATTTAAATTAATTAAATCAGGTATATATAATACTTTTCTGGATATTCTTTTAGTTCTTGTTTTTCCACTATTAGTTCTTGTTTATTCACTTTTTAATGGTCTTGTAATTCCAGTTTTAATCGTGATTATCTCTATAGCTGTTCAGTTTCTACCTCATCAGTCTTATTTTTTCAACTGTTATATATTTTTACTTACTATATTCACTGCTCAAAACAATTAGCGGGTCACTAATTTATGCCTCCATAAAATTCAAACAGGAAATTACATGTATATAAAATTAAGAACATCTCAAAGACACTCTATTTAATTGTTTATATTGGTGCATTTGCAATTGTCAGCATCACGTACTTTTAAAGTACCCCTAATAATTAACAACAACTACCAAAACCAAAGTGCAAATGAATTTAAATTAATTGTTAATGTAAACCTTTGTACATAAAGTGGTAACTTAATAACGAGTATGTGCTCCCATAGCAGGAATAACGGCATTACACCGTCTTGGCATGCTTCGCAAAAGTCATCGAAGGTCTTCTTATGGTATAGCATCCCATTCTTTATTAAGAGCCGCCGTTAGCTGCTGGATGGTCTGAGGAGGATGCGGGCGACCACGAACACGTTTGTCGAGTATATCCCAAACATGCTCTATGGGATTTAAATCAGGACTTAACGCAGGCCACACCCTTGTTTGAATTTCCAGTTCTTGTAGCAAGTTTAAAGTGATTCGCGCATTATGTGGTCTTTCGTTATCCTGCATTAACAACAAATTTGGACCTATTCCATATGCCACAGGGACAAAATGTTCTCCTAACGCAATGTCAACATAGAGATTAACGTTAAGATTTCCTGGAATTACAACAAAATCGGTTCTACTGTCGATACTAATCCCACCCCAAACCATAACTGAACTACTTCCAAATCTTACGGCTTCTTGGACAGAGTAGCAGCTGCGTAGCGTTCTTCTGGGCTTCTGTAAACATGTGCTCGGCCATCGCAACGAGTAATACGGAATCTCGATTCATCCTTGAAGAGTGGAGACTTCCTTTGTCGAAGTTTCCATGCGACATATTCACGAGCAAAATTCATCCTTGCTATTCTGTGGCGTCGTGTCAAAAAGGGTTTTCGGACGGATCGTCTTGCTCTCAAATGTGATTCCCTCAACCTATTCCTAATTGTCTAATCTGATGCAGTGACCCCATGCGTCGTTCCGAGGGAAATTAAGAGGTCTTTCGCTGTAGAAACTATTGCGAAGACTCGAAATCAGTAAAAGTCGGTCTTGATTTTGAGTTGTTTTCCTTTGCGACCTTGCCCACCGGGCCTGGTATATTTATTTACCTGTATCCAAGTACCTGTTTCTCAATAACTGAATAACAGTCAGACTTACGTTGAAGTTTCTTGAAAGTTGTCGAAGGCTTTCGCCATTATCAATTAATGTTATAGCACGAACATCTTCCACTTCGATGTGATGCCTCATTTTCATATAATTTAAGTAAAATTGTCAGTTGGAAACAATTTCGTCTGTATATTGATCTGAACAAGGGCATCCTAGCTATTTGAATCAAATTTGGGATACATTATTTCACTCTAGTTTTGGTAGTACTTGTTAATTATTACGGATACTCCGGAAGTATGCGATGCTGATAATTCGATATTTGTCATTTAAAACAATTAAATAGAACGTTTTTCAGATGTTCTTATTTTGACTTGCATCTAATATCGCCTTTGAATTTTATGGGGGCACAAATTAGTGACTATTTATTTTGCGCAACGTATTTTAACTTTTTTTTTATAAATATTTTTATTAGTTTTTTAAAGCAATATATTTTATTTTAGATAGCTCCGCTAGCTTGTCCAATTCCATCCAACTTATGTTCTAGTTAAATTTAAAACATTTATAACTGAAAGTGAAGTGATTTAAATGTGAATGTTTCTAAATATTATAGCATGGCAAAGTATCAATATTATGTACTATGGCATAATCTATTTTTTTTTTAGTAAATCTTTGGTAATTATTTGGTTTAGTGGTAACTATCTGCTTTGTAGCTGTTTAATTTCTACCTGTTTAGTCTTATTGTTTCAACTGTATCATAGTTTGACGCCTATTATTGTATATTTTTCAAGTAGGTTAGAATTACGCAAATCCGCAAATCAAATTACTTTTTAATTTAGTTTAATTATAACTTTATGTTTCTTTAATTTGTATTATTTTTTAATTTAAAGAATTGAAACATTTCCAATTGCAAACACATTATAGTATATTAAAGAATGAGTTCAATAAGCGCGGTTTTTCAGCACGCAAATAATTACACGTAACTTCTACGCAGATATTAGTAAATTTAACTAGAACATAAGTTGGATGGAATAGGACAAGCACGGAGCTATCTGAAATAAAATATATTGCTTTAAAAAACTAGTGATATTTATAAAAAAGAAACGGTAAAATACATTGCGCAAAATAATTAGTCACTAATTTGTGCCTCCATATTTCAGAAAACGACGAGCGTAGCGAGGAGTTTTCTAATGGACAAGTGCGAATAACGCCTTGTATACAAGTTTTTTATTTTATTTTATATATTTTGCGCCCTTTTATGCCATTTCTAAATAAAAAAATCGTCGATACATATTAAGAAAATTGTAACGCACTCGGCGATCCATTAACAATTCCATATGAGTGCTTTAATGACTTCTTTATAGAGTCAAAGTAGAAAAATTAATTAATTATTAAATAACTCGGTTTATGCAATCTAGATTAGATTTGCAACACTTTTTAACACTTTCGCGCCTAATTGGCCATATTTGTCCCATTATATTTTCTTCGTGTCTAACAATAAGTTGCTTTCAGAGTTTCCTCACCTAAATTACATTGTAATTATAAAATAAATAATTTTGTTCTACAGTGGTAGTTGTTCTAAAATATTTGAAGAAGTTAGGTGTCTAGTGGGACTCTTTCCTCTCAAAATCCAAATTAGAAAACAAAAAACCGAAAAACCAATTTTATGTTCTATAAACTTAAGAACTAAGGTTTACTTAAAAATGTGTAATCAAGGAAGAAGTCAGTGCGAAATAGTACAGTTTAAACGGCAAGAAAGAAATTTAAGTAAATATATCATGTTACTATGCATGATAATTTAATATTGGTAAAACCATACTACATTATAGATAATCGTATAAACTTAATAAAGTCGGAACACAGCCTGAATATATAAATATAGTCAACTTTCCGGAGCTCTATAACATTATTAGGTCTTTTCCTCGGGACTACCAAAACATATCTCATGTGAAATTTGCCAGTTATTTACTATCTTTCAGTCCAGCTTCCTGCAACTCAACGAAAATCAAAAAATAACATTGTTTTCTATGATCAAGTCTTTCTATTAGCTTAAGTGGATAGCCATCTGCAGACGAGTTTCGAGATTTATCTCTCATCAGTGCGGCTTTGCTTTTATGAATAATAATTTGTTAAACAGTTACTTGAAGCCCACGTGGATGACTAGGGGTTAGATATTTTTAATTTAACATTTCGTGAGAGAAAAATGAACTACTGATCACATGAGATTTGTTTTGGTAGTCCTAAAAAGACTCAATAATGTTACAGAGCTGCGCAAAGCTTGAATATATTTATATATTCAGGCTGTATTCCGACTTTATTAAGTTGTTAGTTACAATGCAATTTTTTTTAAGTGTAATTATCGGGAGTTTTTTTTAATTTAGTAAAATACAAAATATATTTTGGAACTACTATTCATTATATTATGTTATAACCGAGGATAACCGTTCGATTATATAGTTTGCAGTGTATATTTAATTATTTACAGTGAATGACTAGTAAATATCAACTAACACAAATAAACTCGATTTGTTCGTTATAGACAAAAATAGTTTTTGTAGTTGTTTCTTTTTTGCTTTCCGTGCTTCTAGACTAGGCCTGGGCAAATAGTGGCCTTCGGGCCGCATGCAGCCCCTGGCGACATTTTAAGCGGCCCACGCCTCATTTGGGTTGTGCCAAAATATTACTTTACTGAGAACGCAATTGCAAATTTATCTATACTATATATTAATTCATATTCCAACATAAACATAACTACAAAAAATCCCGAAAGCATGTTTATGACCACTGCCACTACCTTCCAATCTTCTTCTTTGGGCATTTGGTCCATCGTTGGGCAGCGTTGTTGTCAATTGTTTTATCTTTCCCTTTTCTGTGCTAGTCGGATCCATGCTAGACCGGTTGTTCCTATGAGGTCATCATACCATCTTATTCTATAATCTCTATTCTATGATTCGCCTATCGCCTCTCATCCTATCACTCCTTGCAACGTAACCTGCGCATCTTCATTTGAGGATTGCAATTTTTGCTCCAATATTAGTGACTTTAGTTATTGCACATATTCTTTCGTTTCGCTATCTGTACCTTTTTGTGATCCTCGTCGTTGACCTCTTCATTGCTCTTTCAGCAGTTCTAGTGCCATATGTAATCACAGGTAAAATGCACTGTTCAAAAACTCTTGATTTAGGTGCTGAGCTATTTTCGCAGGATGAATGATTTGGAGTTTGGCGAAAGCCACCCATCCTAGCCTTAATCTCATTCTTATTTTTTACTTCTGTTTGGTTTGGTTGACAGTAAGTTTCTGTCCTAGGTACATGTATTCTTCCACCTTTTTGACTTCCTGTCCTCCCACTATGATTAGTCCTTCTGTTCCTAAGTACAGTATCTGGGTTCTTGAAAGGTTCATTTTCAGGCCAACTTTTTTAGATCCTCTTTGGTTGGTCTGCGATATTTGTTGATCTAATAAATATTCTCTACTATGTGCAGTTTTCTTAAAAATCATTTGCAATGCTAAAGTGAAGAGTTTTGGAGATAAGGAGTCACGTTGTCGTACTCCTCTTTCATGTTGAACAGGTTTAGTTTTTTTGTGGATTAGGTAAATTACGGTTGCTTCTTAGTTGTATTCTTTGTTGGTATTCGTCGAACTTTCTCTCTAGTCTGTTGGTGATTATTATTGTCAGTAATTTGTATACATGTGACATTAGACTGATCAAGCCTGTAATTTTCTATCTTGTTGTTCTGCATTCATATATTCATTTCGTATTTTCCTCGTCTTTAGGTATTTGTTTAGTAGTTTCGTAATATTCTTTATTAGATTATCTCTTCATTCTCGTGTCATTTCCACCGTGACATTTTCTCCAATTATTTTTTCGGATTTAATATTGTTCAAAGTAGTGTTTACTTCCTCTATTAGCTCCTTCTAATATACCTGCCACAATTTTATAGACTCTGCACATTAAAATAACTATTAAAATATAATTTTTTTTTAATGCGGCCCGTGATTAAATTTTCATCCGTAATGTGGCCCTACAGCCAAAAGATTTGCCCACCCCTGATCTAGACCGTCACGCCAACTAGTAACTAGAATGTTCATCTTTTGGGCAAAAATAGAAAAGAAATTTAAAAATAATCCTCTAGTTGTGGTGCATTATGGAAAGATGATAAATGTATTAAGTGGATAAATGCAGAAAAAATATATTTTTAAATAACTTTATTATTATAATAAAAAATAAAAATGTATATAGTTCAATAAGTTTATATTATTCATTGAATAATATAAACCAAACCCTTCAGTAAGAATACACATTGATAGAGTTAATCCGAGAATCAAAGATTTTAACATTCTTTCCAGAGTGACAGTATCACTTGAAAAGCTATTATTTAAGCAGTGGGATCAATCCGCAGCCAAATGAAAAAATAAATAAATTGAAAATATATGACACATTAAATAAAATGCATAATAATCATGTCAATGTCGATAGGCTTTTGTTGACTTTCTTGTTTCCAATAAATATTTCTTCTCTCATGTCAATGTAATAGAATTTTTATTGAATGAAATAATTTACTTAAATGTTAAGCACAAAACTAAAAATATAATTTCTGTAAAACTTTTACTTTACTTTTTTACTCTTATTCATATATCGATGGTGGTGCGCAAGAGCGGCCAATCTGCACCGCTGTACCGGTTTCTAAGGCTGTCGCGGTTACTGATCCATTTGAAGCATTTATGCTTCAGTAAAATTTGATATAGAAACTAGTTTCTACATCTAACTTTTACAGATAAATGCTTCAATTGTAGCAGTAATCGCGTTGACAGTTTTAGAAACCGGTAGCTGTGGAAATTGGCCGCTATACTTAATAAAACCACCTTTGAATGTAATGAACTAATGAGCAAAATAAAATTTGTTCAGTTTAGGAATTAAGCGGCTTAAGCTACAACAAATTATCACGATAGTTATTAATACACTATACATACACTACACTCACATTCCTAAAGGTAAGTAAATAAATAAATAGCAAAACGCAATTTTATTTATGTACATTTGCAGTTGAACTTGCGTTCAATAAATGGAATGAGTTTGACTCAACTGAAATCCATTCTCAACTTTTAAATATTGCACATTCACTTTCTGGTTTTCTCGTGAAATATTGGTAGTTTTGCACATATAAGGACACTTAATTTCTACCAATCGTTTTTGAAAAATATTTGGTCCATATACTAAAATACTGTCCGGTGAGCAACTTAACCAAGGTTGGTAAATGTTAATTATCAGTCCGACTTTAATAATTCCATTATTTGGATTGACTAGTTGTTGATATTCCTTTAAAGCTATGTTTTACATTTTTTACCATAACCTTGTCAACATCAACACGATCACCTTTCAACTTATGACTTATGACCATTACTAGAAGTTATTCGCATTATGCGCTGTTTATACCACTCTTCAGTTTTAGCTTGATGGATAGTTTGGTCACTTATATTTATAACTTGGTTAAAATCATTTATGTGTATCTTAAGATAGTATCCTTTTATTATAATTGTGGGTTATTCTTGGGAAAAGGATTTTTATAAAACAACTAATATTGTTATTTTACCAACGTTTCGGTCAGTATTTTCTTGTGACTATATTTCATCAGGGCTTATATCTAGTTAGTAGGTATATATTATCGATGATGTAAACATAAACATATAAACTTTTAGGGTTATGGTCTGAACATGTACTATACCCCTTTGTCAATTGTCAAAGGTATAGTTTATAATAATACTTTTGCCAAAAATAACCTACAGATTTTCTTGAGAGCCCTGCTTTGCATATACACCCGTCTTTGCTTACATTTCGATCATCATTTAGCTAAAAAAAAAAAAAAATAATAATTCACCTGCAATATTTTTCTAGCATATTTTAAGATCCTTAGAGAAACAGAGATATAGTGTAAAATAAATTGATACATACTGTTATTTTTACGTTATAAGTTTTTGATATACTTGTCTGTTGTGAGCTACAATATTAGCGGTTATAAGGTTACCATACCAATTGAGGGTTTCTTCTCTACAACATTCAAAACATGTCCGGACCGATACAATTTTTCACCTTCTAAATCATTTTGACCACGAAGGTATTTGTTTGTTATCGGTCGAAAGCCGTATTTTATTATTTTTTCAATTTTTTATATCACGTTTTTTGTATCACTTTAACATTAGGGCGCGCGAGTGTCGCCGATAGTGCAGCCTCTATATTTCGTGCACGGTCCCTATTGGTCGTTTTAACCAATACAATTTATAACCAAAGCCTGTACATATTTTTTAATTAGTGAACTTTATTAAATCGTCAAAATGTATCTATTGCTTCGAAATATTTTTGTTCTTCTCTTCTTACTAATTTTATCTATTTAGTCCTATATCTAGATCTATATCTTATTTATCTAATAGTCTTGTAATTCCAGCTTTAATGCTGATTACTTCTTTTGCGGCAGTTTAGTTTCTACCTCTTTCGTCTCATTGTTTCAACTGTCTGATATTCTTTATCCTACTATGCCTTTAAATCTTCTAGAAATAAGAATGTAGGTATAGATTTTTTTAATTTGTTTTCATATGCCGTTGGTTATATTTAAAACACTAAAACAAATTAAGAAAATATAATTAGAAAGGAACTAGACGCGAACGCACAGTCTTCTAATCAAACTGCACAGTATAAACTTATATATGGCTACATAGATAGAAACTATAATTCTAAAATTAGTAAATTTAATACATTAAGAGAAAATTATACTTTATTTTCTAGATTGCTAAAAGTTTGTCTAATTTCTTTTCCTTAACAAATCTTAGTTCATTTTAAAAATTAACTTGCTGTGCTTAATAATTATAAAGCATTTATAACATTTGTCATTTGCTATTTCTATATCGTATTATAATTCAATTTTTTTTAAGTTTAAATCTAATAATATTAATAAATGCTAAAATTTATTAAAAAAGTCTTACAGATAGTTTTGCAGCAAACAGATCGTTCCATATGGTAATATGTTCAGGGTAATATATTACACTTCCTTTTGTTTTAAATATAATGATGTTGGTTTTGAACTTGCTAATTACTAAACGGTTTGAATTGAACCAGTTTATTAACCGGTTCATAACCAATTTTGAATTAGTATGCACTTCTACACTAAAGTTTTTGAGAAGGAGACTAGTTTCGTCTCCGTAGTTAACCATCAGAGCTGATGTATTGTCTATTGCAGCATCCCAGTCCTGACTGTTACATGTTTAGCCTTAAGGTGTAGCCCAAAGTCTTAAGGTGTTTAAATTTTGGTACCTACAATGGGATAAGTATGAATTGAACCATTCTAGCGCTGTCCCTCTGATTCCATACTTTTCTATTTTATTTAGAAGAATAGTGTGGTCAACAGTATTATAAGCCTTCGATAAATCTACCAGAATAACGTAAGGGATGTTTTGGTTATCAATTTGCTTGTAGTCATTATCAATATAATGGAAACCGGCATGTTTCCATTATATTGATAATGTCTACAAGCAAATCCCTTCCGTCTTAAAAAATCCCTTCCGTTATTCTGATAGATTTATTTTCTACATTTTTCCCTTTGATAAAACCATGCTGGCAGACGCTAATGCTATTATATTTCTGTAAAAAGGATCATATTCTTACATGAAAGATCTTTTCTACAACCTTCCCAAAAGAAGATAATATACTGATAGGTCTATTGTTTGCCATGTCATTTTTATCCCCCTTCTTAAATATTGGAATAATTGTAACCCAAAAGCTCTCTTTGTAAATTCGAATGGGAATGTTGTCGCTTCCGTCACACTTTGTTTTTCATATTCATGTGTGTTTCATACATTTCATACACCTGTTTGTTTACGGGATGTAACTATGGAAAGGGACAAATGGGAGATTTTTGTTATTTCTCTAGCGTTATCTGTGAAGAAATTGTTAAAATTTGTCGCTAAAATTGTTGGGCTTTTGTTTGCATTTTCGATTAATTATATGGGTCTAGCTGGGGTTTATTTGCGTGTTTTTTTTAATTACGTCCAAACTTGTTTTGCTGATGTTGTCAGTATGTTTTAGTTGCTTTTCAAATTTTTCTTTCGTCTACGTTCTCAGCAGAGCAGTATAATCTCTACGCAATTTATTGTACTTAGGACTTTTTTTGTACTTAGGATTGAAATTTGATAGGATTTCTAAAAATCCAGACGTTTTCTTGCCATGTATATTTGGCGAGAGTTGAGGCTACCATCCTCTTGCTTGTCTCTTTAGTGGACTCGTGGAAAACATTCGTTAAAATATAAAATGAAAACGCTCATGAAGGTGTTCCAGTAGCTGTTGATATCCAATTCGTCATATTGCAGAATTTTTGTTCATGTTTCCTCACGCAGACGTTGTCTAGAAGTTGCTACATTGGCCTGCGAGGAGAGACATGAATTTAGACGTTAAACTTTGTTTAAAATTTTCGAAGGTAATCAGTTGAGGGTTGTGGTCGGAGATATGATAGTTTATAGGTTTGGTTTAAAATATTAAACCAGATTTTATTATAATATTACAGATGCAGGTCAACAAGTGACTCGTATCTTTGAATGCCAAAGGAGTCTACGAGGGATATAAGTTACTTTTTAATTTTTGTCGTTTTTGAAATATCTATATTAAAATTCCCTGCAATGAAAAATTCCTTTTTTCTTCTTTTTTCTCCTAGTCTCGTCTGTATAGTCTCGTCTGTCTAGTCTCGTCTCTCTAGTCTCGTCTGTCTAGTCTCGTCTGTCTAGTCTCATCTGTCTAGTCTCATCTGTCTAGTCTCGTCTGTCTAGTCTCGTCTGTCCAGTCTCGTCTGTCTAGTCTCGTCTGTCTAGTCTCGTCTCTCTAGTCTCGTCTGTCTAGTTTCGTCTGTCCAGTCTCGTCTTGCTCCCGAAAAATCTGAAGCAATGTTACTAACCGGCCGAAGGAGTATACGAGGGATATAAGTTACTGATTAATTTTTGTCGTTTTTGAAATATCTATATTAAAATTCCCTGCAATGAAAAATTCCTTTTTTTCTTTTTTTCTCCTAGTCTCGTCTGTCTAGTCTCGTCTGTCTAGTCTCGTCTGCCTAGTCTCGTATGTCTAGTCTCGTCTCTCTAGTCTCGTTTCTCTAGTCTTGTCTCTCTAGTCTCGTCTGTCTAGTCTCGTCTGTCTAGTTTCGTCTGTCTAGTCTCGTCTCTCTAGTCTCGTCTCTCTAGTCTCGTCTCTCTAGTCTCGTCTGTCTAGTCTCGTCTGTCTAGTCTCGTCTGTCTAGTCTCGTCTATCTAGTCTCGTCTGTCTAGTCTCGTTTGTCTAGTCTCGTCTGTCTAGTCTCGTCTGTCTAGTCTCGTCTGTCTACTCTTGTCTGTCTAGTCTCGTCTGTCTAGTCTCGTCTTTCTAGTCTCGTCTGTCTAGTCTCGTCTGTCCAGTGTCGTCTTGCTCCCGAAAAGTCTGAAACAATGTTACTAACCGGCCTAAGGAGACTCAACGCAATACAGTTTAAAGTGCAACATACATATATAAGCAAAGAGCCTTTCCTTTAGTCCACACCTCACGAAGGCAGGTAGTAAGCCCAAATAAGATGAATCAACAACCATCTTAACTACAACAACCACGCTGAAGATATGCTATCTGCGGTTGCGGCGTGATTGGTGATTTTCATAGGGCCACTTGTCTGTTCAGCTCTCAGTTCTCTCTCTCAGCCAGCTACTTCCGTAAAGAAAGTCTCGTCTATCTAATCTCGTCTATCTAGTCTCGTCTGCCTAGCCTCGTCTGCCTAGCCTCGTCCGTCTCGTTTCGTCTCTCAACGGGTTCGATTCCCGGCCCGCGAGGCAACAACTAGGGCGGTTTTTACTAACCGTCCGGGCTGACCACCCTGAATGAATGCGAAATATGCGATACCGGTGTGGTGCATACTAAAGGCCAACGTGGAATATCGGGTTTAGTGGCAGTTTCCGCCAAACCACTTAAAAAATGCATCTTTCTAAGCTCATCTAGCTACTGTCTGTCATTGTATCTGACGAGACTTATATTAAAGTTTCGTTTCTCTAATCCCGTCTATATAGTTTTGAGCCCCTAGAATTTTGTTTATTTAGAAACCCTCTTCCCGGTTTACAGGACCCAAAGGTTTGTAAAAACAGGACTCGTGTTTGTAAATAATCGATCCAAAAGAACGGATTTTAAAGAATTATTTTGGCAAATCTAAAATTAACATAAAAAATACTAGACAGAAATGTATTAAGCTATGTCTAGACTTATAGGACTAGAAAACAACATTAAACAGGTAATATTAAACAAATACAAAAAAAAACAGATAAGACTAGATAAACTAGAGCTGGCAGGTTGAAAAAATTAGACTTAGCTGATTAAAACAGGCTAAACCGAACAGAACAAGTCTAAAAAGGCAGTATTAAACAAATAAAAATAGCGAGGCTTAACTTTACAAGTAAATTTAACACAACATATTAAACTGGATACACTAGATCAGGCTAATTCAATAAAACTTTGCAAATAAGACTACTGGACGAGATAATCATTACTAAACGGGTAAAACTGGATAGACAATCTGAAATAAAAAATACTATACGAACAATAACCGATAAACAAGATTAGACAGACCAAACTGGAATGACATGACGTAACCGTACAGATAAAATTAGAGGGACAAAACTAGAACAGTAGACTGACAAGACTATATAGACAAAGCAAAACTATATAGACAAGACTAGACAGACAAGCATTGACAGATAATACTAGATAATGTTTATAAAAGGCTATACGGAACACTAAAACAATAGGAATATGCAGGGTGGGCCAATTAACGTGACCACCTCAAATATCTCCGTTACATTTAGAGACGAAAAAATATCAAAAAGAAATTTTATCAATTTCGAAGGTCTGACAGTGTGACAGTGGTTAAAAATAATTTTTTGTCAAGGTTATAGTTTATGCGTCCTCAAGGTCATCAATGGTTTTTCAAATGGAAACATCTTATTTTTTTATCACATGTATATTTATTTATTCAAGACATTGTAGCCACTATTCAGACGAATCCAACGACCCATGATATCATGACCTGGAAATGGTTTTTCACCAAAATAAACGTGTGAAAACGGGGAATAGTGATTTTATTGATAATATCCGAATAATAGGGTAGTTGATTTTTTCAGCAGAAAATTTATAATAACAAATTTTCGAAGTGATTATTAACCTCGTGACTATTAACCTCGCCACATTTTGAAAGACGTCGGAGAAATGATTCTCTTGAACTTCGAATATTTTCTTGTGTGATAGCGGCACTGGCTCCTCTAATTCTTTCTCGAATGTTCGCCGGCGTCTTTGGAACATCATGGTAAACACGATCCTTTATAACTCCCCATAGGAAAAAATCATGTGGCGTTAAATTTAAACAAGCAGGCCAAGGGATTACTGCACCTCTTCCAATCCATCGTTTGGGAAACTTTCGGTTTATCACTTCACTAGCTATAACTTGCCCAATGAGCTGGACAGCCATCTTATTGATACCACATTCGGCATCGCTGTGCTAACGGAATGTCTTGTAGTAATTCTCCTAAAGTGCTGTTCAAAAACTTGACGTATTTTCGTCCATTCTAATTGCCGTCTATGAAAAATGGTCCAATAATCTGGTCCTCAATTTTGTCACACCGCATATTAACATTCCAAGGACGCTGGTGTACAATTTGCCGGAGCCACTTTGGATTTTCTATTGATCAATAGTGCATGATATGCATAATCAACTGTCCATGGTTATTAAAAGTTGACTCGTCAGTAAACAACACGTCGTCGAAAAAAATCGGATTCACCTGTAGCTTACGGGGCTCTGCGTCACAGGACTGAATCCTATTACCAAAATCAGCACCATGAAATTCTTGATGCAAGGAAATATAGTACGGATGGAATTTATGACGTCTTAATATACTTAAAACACTCGCCTTGAAAATTTGTCTACTGCCGACTACTTAATTGCGGATCATGAACTACTGCAGCTAGAACGGAAATCTCTGCTTCTTTGTTTGTTTTAATCTTACGACGTTTCTATTTGCGTGGATTAACACTGCCTGAATAATTCGATCTTAACATCGACGGGAAGGATGATTTCTGTCAGGATAACGTTGTGCATAAAGTTCCTGCTTTCGCACAGAGTTTCTGCCGGTCTCACCATAAATCAGAATCATATCCAATTTCTCTGCTTATATAAACATATATGATAACATTTTCGATACGGTTATTCAAAGTTATTTTCAATGGATTCTTGTCAAATTATTTCAAGGTCATGATATCATGGGTCGCTGAATTTGTCTGTATAGTGGCTACAATGTCTTGATAAAAAATAACAGTTCCCATTTAAAAAACCATTTATGACCTTGAGGACGCATAAACTATGACCTTGACGAAAAATAATTTTTAACCACTCTGTCTGTCATCCCTTCGAAATCAATAAAATTCCCTTTTGAAATGTTCTTCGTCACTCTAAAGAAATATTTCGGGTGGTCACGTTAAATGGACCACCCTGTATAGTTATATAGACAAGATTATAATATGGACTGACAAGACTATTATTAGTCTTATTACTACATTTATACTGTTAATAATATTACTGCTTATTATTAGTTTTACTTGTTATTATTACTCATACTGGTTTGTGTGAATTTTATTGATATTCTAACATTTATATTTTTTGGGGCAAACTTGATATAGATGTTATCTTAACCAGCGTAAATGGAATAATGCAAATCTTTATTTAGAATGTTGAAAGTCTACAAGGATTATCGACAATTTAGATAATAATTTATGATTTATTTTTAAATTACTAAACGACGTTAGAACTTCAATGTCACCCAAATTAATAGACAAGATTAGATAAATCCAGTTAGATATTGGATTAATTATTTAATGTGGATTATATTCATCGTACGTAGTAAGAAACAATATATTGATAAAAAGTGTCTCATAAAGTATTTTTGTGCTACAAACTTTTCCTTAAAGTTGATATCTATAAATAATTAATTATTTTATATTTTCTTATTTAATCTTGTGGACATTAATTCCTTATAAGTATTTTTCTGCAACAAACTTTTTCTTAAAATATTTATAAATCTATAAATAATTCTAAAATAATTTATTTCGTATTTGTTATTTAATCTTTAAATAGGATTATATATTATTATATAATATAGTATAGGTATATTAAATATATTATAAATTGAAGTGCAATTGATATGACCAGTATTTTATTTATAGTAATTAATAGTTAATTCAATGAGAAAATCTAATCACAAATAATTAATTACATATTATGACAAGTTAGTTACTTCTCGTTGTCTCTTTTATGCAAAGCGAAATCAATTAGTTTCGAAATGCCAACGCGAACCGACAGAAAATAAATTATTTCTGGAATGGAAACATTTTACAAAATTCTATCTACTGTGTAAATAGCATATTGTTTACTTTCTTAAAATGTTAATTTGCGCTATTTTTCTCGCTCAAAATCTTATCGTAGTTTTATTTATGGAAACTTAAACTTGCTATCTACATGTGCACTTATGCAAGATTCACTAACCATTCTATCTTCATTTAGTTACCAATATATTGTTATCATATTATTGAACTATTAATCAGAATGTTATGTTTATAAAACATCTACCTTTTTGTGTTAACTAAATTTAATTAATTTGAAGTCAGAATATTCAAAGCGAGGCAAATATTTTTATGTCTATTTTATTTATCTGTCTTTAAGTCCTTAGTTTAATCTATATACCTACAAACACTAAATTCTTGTTTATTTAGTCTACCGAAAATGAACTACGTTGCGTTTATTTATTTGCCCCGTTTAGCCTCCGGTCTCTTCTTCAGTATTGAATCTCTTCTTCTCTCTACCCTTGTCCGTCTAGCCTTGTCTTGTCTGCTAGTCTTATCCATCTAGTTTTGTCTATCTAGTCTAGACTGTATAGCCTTGCCTGTCTAGTATCGTCTGTTTAGTCTTGTCCGCCTAGTCTTATTTATCTGGTTTTCTCTGTGTGGGCTTATCTGTCTAGTCTTGTCTGTATGATCTTGTCTGCCCTTGTTTGTCGTATTTTTCCTATCTGGTATTCTCGGTCTTGTTTGTCTGGTCTTGTCTCTCTGGTCTTGACTGACTGGTCTCGTCTGTCTGGTCTTGTCTGTCTAGACTTGTCTGTCTGGTGTTGTCTGTGTGGTCTTTTCTGTGTGGTCTTGTCTGTGTGGTCTTGTCTCTGTAGTCTTGTGTGTGTGTTGTCTTGTCTGTATGGTCTTGATTGTCTGGTCTTGCCTGTTTGGTCTTTCTGTCTGGTCTTGTGTGTCTGCTCTTGTCTGCTTGGTCTCGTCTGTCTGTTCCTGTCTGTCTGGTCTTGTCCGTCTGGTCTTATCGGTCTGGTCTTGTCTGTTTGGAATCGTCTGTCTGGTTTTATCTGCCTGGTCTTGTCTCTCTGGTGTTGTCTGACCGGTCAAGTCTGTCTGGTTTTGTCTGAATGGTCTGACCAGTCCTGTCTGTCTGGCCTTTTTTGTATGATCTTATCTGACTGGTCTTGTCTGTCTTTTTTTTATGGGGACGTAGCAAGCACTAGCGTTAACGTGTCAAGTGACCCCCTTGGAATTCACGAACATCCCGGTACCGCTTTTCGCATGTCGTCAGGATGGCGCTGTCTTTGTTATGTCACGCGTTTGTTACCCCCCCATTTCACATCATGTGTTTAGGGGTTCAGACATTTTTTTAATTAGGTTAGTTCCTGGCTTTCTGCCCGGCACGTTCGTCTGTCTCTTTCATGCTCATAATACTTCTTATCATATCATCCGTTGCTCTTCAGTTGTCTTCGGACTTTAACATGACCTCCAGCAGTGTCTTTCCTCCTAGTTCTAATTTTGTCTTAGCTGTCCAGTCGTCCCTCTCCGGAATCCATCTTTCGCATTCGAAGACCGTGTGCGCTGCACTGTCCGTTTATCCACAGTAGATACACAAATTGTCAGAGGCCCTGCCGATATTGTGCAGGTACTCTCTTAAGCATCCGTGCCCGCTGAACGCTTGGGTGAGATAGTAGTTCATCTCCCCATATTTTCGTTCTACCCAAAATCCCACTTGTGGGATTAATAATTTTGTCCACTGTCCGTTTGTACAGCATGTTCAGTGCTTTTTCCACTGCTGGAAAGAAGTTGTTTGGCAATTTTGCTAAGTTCTCTCTTCTGCCTGCTATTCCGCTTTTTGTACAGTTATTTTCTTTCTTTTATCAGGAGTTCTACGGGTGATATGCCTGCCAACACTAGCACTGCATCCGTTAGGACCGTCTTGTAAGCACTGCACACACGTAATTCCAGTTTTCGCTGCACTGTGACCAGCTTGTTTTTAATGGTCTCTTTCTCGACTGCGTTTGGGCAGACCGGGGCACCATAGAGCTAAATCGAGTGAGCGACTGAGCATAGAATCTTTCTCTTGCTACTTTTTGGTCCGCTGATATTGGGCATCATCTCTTCCAGTGCTGCTGTTACCTTGAGGGCTTTAGTTGCTGCTCGCATGATATGTGGCGTAAAACATAATTTCTTATCAATAATCACACCAAGATATTTAACTGACTCCTTGGGCGTTACAGTTCCGTCTCTGCCCTTAAATACTATCGGCCCTATATGCCTCATTCCTGTCAGTAGAACAGCTTCTGTTTTTTCAGGGACCAGCCTTAAGCGCTTTTTCTCCATCCATTTATCAATGTATGCAATCGCCCTATTTTCGTGTTCCATTGCTCTCTCTTCGTCTTTTCCTGCTACTACCAGAGCTATATCATCAGCAAAGCCTATTATCACAACACCTTCTGGTAGCTTTAGCTTAAGTACTCCATCGTACAGGATGTTCCACAGTGTAGGACCCATTGCTGAATCCTGTGGAACACCGCTGTGCACTTCTCGCTCCACGACTTCACCGTCTGCATCGATTATGATCTTACGATCATGTAGATAACTGCGCAGTAGTCTCAGCAGGTATGGGGGAAGACTCACTAACCCCATAAATGAGGTATGGACATATGGTGTTGTCTGTCTGGTCTTGCCTGTCAGGTCTTGTTTGTCTGGTTTTGTCCGTTAGTCTTGTCGGTCTGATCTTGCTCATCTAGATTTGTCCATCTAGTTTTGTCCTTAGTATGTCTGCATTGTCTGTCATGTCTTCACTGTCTATTTGGTCTGTCTACTCCTATCTAGTCTTGTGTCGAATCTTATGCATGGTATTATATGTTTATCTTTGTTTGTCAATTCTTGTTTGTTTCGAATTCCATACCTTGACTGCTCATAATCGTAATCGTTTAATCTTATCTGTCTGGCCTTGTCAAAGGCTATAGACTTTTTTGGCCAGACTTTTCTGTTTTATCTAGTTGGCGAAATTGTGCCTCTTTACCCTCGTTTGTTTAGTTAGTTTCTTTTAGTTAGTCTTGCCTATATGATATTACTTGTATCCTTTTTCTGTGCAGTGTGGTGTAACTAACTTATCGTCTTTAGTCCCGATTGTCAATTCTAAGATTTCATTTAAAATTACCATTAACCTAAATTTAAATCTGAATTTGGATTGATGTTTAGTTTTCAAGCGCCCAAAGTGTGTTGTTTAGATATATCCGAATCTTATTTTGAGTATCTCAAAAGAATGTTTCACTTTCATCAGTGTTTATTTAACCAATTATTCGACCGTTTAGTGTCAATTCTCGGACCGTTTTACGTACACAAATTAGGTTTTATTATTATTATAACCGAGATTGCGTAACGTCGATGTATCCAGCGTTCATTTCATCTCTGTCCGTGGTTCACAAAGATGAACTCGGCTCGTCCAACCGCCTGTCCGTCGGCGCATAAAAATGTGCGAATTGAACAGAATTAATGCGTCTCTCTTTAGTTAGACGAAGAGCTATAATGATATTAACCTTGGCTGGCGCCCGTATCATGTAAATTGCCCAGTTTTTTTCATTTTATTTATTTATAAATAGAATACGTTTGGAGAGTTATTTTACTTTTTTTTGTTAAAATAATGGTGTGTGTGTGTTTGGTAGGCGTTCAACGTGCTCGCGCGTTCTACAGGTTTCATACATTGTCGTGGAGAATATGTATAATTATTTTATACATTTAAATAATTATTGAGTAAACTATTATATAATGGGTTTGTTTAATGGATTAAACAGTTGGCATGCTATTTGCAATATTATTCTGACTTTTCAATGACACGGTCGCCGTAGAAAGACATAAGATTAAATTACAAATGGCTTGATAGGAATTATTACTGAAATTAATTTAAATACGACGATTTTATAAATTATCTACACATGCGCATAGTTCTAATTAAATGTACAATTAGTTTTAAAGCAAAAATTATGCATGAAATTAAAACAAACTGAATAGATTAGATAAATGGAAGTAGACTCGTCATGTTTCACTTATTATGATATTCTTACCCAAACGTACCCAAATAGTTAAACAGAAGTAGCCAGATAGTATAAATCAGGGGTCCCCAAACTTTTTATCCCGTCGATCCCTTCATAGAATATTTGCCTTCATATCGACTCCCAGATTAAGTATTTAAGTATTTGACTTTAACTCATTTTTTGCATTACTGTCATTTTGCCACTACTACCGAACACCTTAAAAATAGAATTGGTGAAACCATCCTACGTTATAGATAAACATACAAACTTAAAACAAACGGAACACAGCCTGAATATATAAATATATTCAGCCTTTCCGGAGCTCTATAACAATTATTGAGTCTTTAGTTTTTAGGACTACCAAAACAAATCTCATATGAAATTTGTTTGGTAATTTCTTTTGGTAGTCCTAAAGACTCAATAATTGTTATAGAGCTCCGGAAAGGCTGAATATACAGTCGAACTTCCATAACTTGAACTTCTATAACATCAAATTTTGTATAACTCGAACTTTTTTAGAAATTCATACGTTTAGATAGCATTTTACATATAAATTAACTTCTATAACTCGAATTTTCCTTAACTCGAATTTTTCAATACCTTGTAGTAAAAGTGTGTACAATGGTAAAATTTTACATAGAAAATAATCTCTATAACTGCAATTTTTTAATCGCTGCGTACTTTCCAAAGTGTATTGTTATTATTGCTTTAATTTATAGTTTTTGTGCTATACATTAATGAAATTTTAGAGTTTAAACATATTCTTTCTTCTTACCTCTGCCGTTACAATTGCAAATATGAGTGGTCAGAGAAGATAACTCAATACGATGTAGTTGTTGTAAAAGTGTATCTAAGAAGACAGAGTTGACTGACAAGTGAGAGTCCCTTCTTCAGACGAAGTGTACCGCGCATTTTGGATAGCTTTGTAGATAGAGAATTTTTTAATGGAAACAAAATTAAAATTACGGACTTATAATATATTAATTATAATTATTTTTAATTAATTATAATTATATCAAATTATATTAATAATGTATATTCTTTGTTTTGTTTATAAATAAATACATGTGTTACATTATACATATGTTATATTATGTTATATTTACTTTGAACAATTGTGTCAAAAAGTGAATTTTGCTCATTTTGTAATTATGAATTTGAACTATAAATGAATTATAAACTCGAATTTTCTTTCTCCAATTTTTTCCGTGAACTATGGTAATTCGAATTAAGGAAGTTCGACTGTATTTATATATTCAGGCTGTGTTCCGCTTGTTTTAAGTTTGTATGATTATCTATAACGTAGGATGATTTCACCAATTCTATCTCATCAGTTCAATCAATAACCTGCTAAGTTCAGGTCTCACTCACAAAATGTCAAAATTATTAGCATCTAACCCTAAACACCACATGGGTTTTCAAGTGAGTGGTTTACAAATTATTGTCCATGGAAGTAAAGCTGTGCTGATGTGAGATAAATCTCGAAACGCGTCCACAGATGGCTATTCACTTAAGGTATCGGAAAGACATGTTCTTAAAAACAATGTTATTTTTATGGTTTTTGTCGAGTGGTACGAAGGTGGACTGAAAGCTGTAAAATAACTTGCAAATTATTTTGGTAGTCCTAAAAAGACTCAATAATTGTTATAGAGCTCCGGAAAGGCTGAATATATTTATATATTCAGGCTGTGTTCCGTTTGTTATATGGTTGAAAATTGGTAAGTTTTAGTCTTAAATTACCACGGTTTTCCAAGTTAAAACTGTTCCTCTGTTTTGTAAAAATTGCGTTCGCTTGACGAAAACCAGCTTTAGCCATATATGAAGTTGCGCATGCAATTAAGAAACGTTCGGCTTCTACTCTGAGCTTCGGATATTAAATTGCAATATTGTCATTGCTCCAAAATTCACTGAGGTTTATATGTTTAAACAACGCTTTAGCTTCGAGATCTACACATAGTTCAGTTAGTTCATCTTCAAAGCCAGGTTCACTAGGTTTATTATCAATTTTTGCTTCAAATGGAGCATCAAACCATTCCGGAACATGCATGTTCTCCAAGTCTTCGAAACGTGCTTTAAACTCTTCTCTTAATTTATCTAGAGGTTTAATATATACCTCCAAATCACGGTCGGAAATCTTTATTTCCTATTTTCGTTTAGTTCTTGCAAGTTTGAAAAATATTTAAAATCGGATCGATTTTAATTTGAAAGGCCATTATGACCGTTGGAGCTTGAACAATTGTAACCTTTTTTTCCTTGCAAACGCTGCTGTACTATATTAAATTTCGAATAAAGGTCTGCCAAATAGAACAGATGTTTCTTACATTGTGTTATGATGGATCGGATGAATCGTATAAATCAACAAGCCTCTGCAAACTATCACCTCTGACAACCACTTTACCTCATTGTGCAAAAGTAATTGGTTGAACATTTCATCATTTTCTTCACATAACTTTGCAAATAGACGGGAATTGAGGGGATGAGCTTTAATTTTATTTATTGACCTGACCTTGAGTATCATGAAGATCGCTACTCAGTTTTTTGGCTACAAGATGCTGCCTGTGTAGGACACAGTGTACTGTATGTACTTTAAGAACCGTTTCCTTTAGGAAGACCAAAAATGCTCTGTAACGGCCTACCATAGCAGGTGCAACGTCAGTATCTACTGCAGTACGATTCTCGAAAGGCATGCTGTGCTTGTCCAAATATTCTTGCAAATATTGAAAAATTGTTTCACCTTTTGAATAAGTTTCTACATATTTTGCAAATAGAAATTCATCAACAGTTTTTCATCGATGGGCTATGAAACCTAATATAAGCCATGAGAAGATTTGAACTTCCGAAAGTTGATTCGTTCAGTTGAATAGCAAATTTACAATGCTGGAGCTCAGAGGTCAAAGTTCTTTCACGTCATCGGCCATTTCCTCAATTCGCCGCTTCACAGTATTTGCAATTAATGGTATGCATTTTAAAACTAGTTGTTTGTCTTTCTTCATAACATTTTCAATTACATCGTTTATAGTTGGTATTATAATCTCTTTACCACTAGTATACGGTTTGCCTTTTTTTGCTATATTTAGAGAGATCCTCCTGCTCTATCAACACTAGCAGATGACTTAAAAAAATATATATATATATATATATATATATATATATATATATATATATATATATATATATATGTATATTTATATATATATATATATATATATATATATATATATATATATATATATATATATTCAAATTTGGCCGAACTTTTTAGCCGTTTATCTTATCAGAATGGATCTAATTCCAATTTTTGCCGGCTTCATAGCATCATTGCTGTCATCATAGCATAGTTTCATTAGCAAACGATGGCACAAAACCATATTTTAAATACTTCAGTGAATATTGTCTGCATTTCTTCTTAACATTGGTAGCTGACATTGTGGATATTAAAATCAGATTTTTAATATGCAAAACACAATACCTTTGCTGCAAAAAAGCAGCAATAAGAGACACAACTTATTCCCGCACAAGTTATAAAGAAATGCCTGTTTTTTTTTCTGAGAGTGCAGTGTTGCCACCTTTTGCTAACAATATATATTTAGAATTCGAAGGAATTATAATTATATCTAAACTTTATTTTCAGTACAACTATATAGGAAAAAGGTAATAAAAAAGTATCTAAATTTTATGATTTTCGATATATTACGATATTTTCTTGACAAAATATCTACATTTAGATATAAAATACTTAGAGTGTCAACCCTACTAGCGTGTAACAGTGCAACTTATGTCTTTGCATAACATGTTTGCAACACTAGTACATTTACCAGTTACGTGAAAACAGAGTAACATATATTCAAAGCGTCATAGGCTAAGATAAAACTCAAGCTATAACTAGGGTAGTCAGTAGTTTCATATTCGTATTTTGAATTTTTATTGGAATATTCAATTTTGTTCATAGACAGTTGATTAATCGACTCCGTTTATTAAGGGGTTACATGGGTTTCACAGCTTCAAAATATCGATTTTTTTATTGTCTTATTAATTTCTACAACACCTAGAGAATATTATCCTAAATTTTCAATACAACCCTGGGAAGGTGCGTGCTCAAAGTCAGATAGGCTCAGCGCGGCGCAGGTGTATCGGAGCAGCTGCTCGTCTATTGTTTGTCTGTCTTTATTGTACATTGCTTTCACTTTATAAGGGCAACTAGTTTGAAATACTTCAGTTGGTTATTACTTCTTGAATCACGAGGTTTATTTGAGGTAATCTATAGTGTCTGTTGTAAAATATATATAAAAATACCAAGTTTCGAGAACTTCGAATAAAAGACGCTATATGGGCTACGTATTATCACTACAGCTCTACAGACAAAAATCCTCAACACGGAAATTGCCCGAAAGGTCCAGACTCCTGGTGCGCTTGGCAGCGAGCATCAGCTACGAACACTCTTTAACAACAAAGATGAGCTTCTGGAGCAGTTTGTTGGTGGTTTCACACAAAATAATAATGAAAGCTTGAACCAGTTAATCTGGAAGGTTACTCCAAAAATACTTCCTGCTGGTTCAAAGATCGTTAATATTACTACATTGATCGCTGCTTGCACTTTTAATGAAGGAACAGCTTTATTGTTATTTATGCACGGTATGAATTGAAAACTTGACCTAAATCCCCACGAATATGCCCGAATTTCAGATGAAAACCATGTGTGCGCAGCTGAAAAAAAAATCAGTGAGCTAGACTCGCGAAGCCAGGATTCGTCATAGACAGGAGCAAAGTGATGCCCTGGACATTGCAGTTGCTGCAGGTTCCTTACTTCATGGCCCAGGAATCGACGATTCAATATAGGTTACAAAAAAAAAACAGTTTTATTGTTACTCAAAACTTTAAACGCGTTTTTCTCGAAACTGTGTTTTCAAAGACGGTTGTCAAAAGTTCTCGAAAACTACTCAACCGATCTTGATGAAATTTTACACAGGTCTTCCAGATACAATTCAAGAGGACTTGGACGAAGGATTTTTTTTTCAATCGCAACTATTAAACAACAAAAAAATGTTGAGCAAATTTTACCAAAATTTGCATTTTTTTGTAAAAAAGTCTGCAAAAATCCAATTTTCACTTCTTTTTTTCCTTCGTCCAAATTCTAGTTTATGGTCTTAACTAAAAGACGATTTTTTTTATTTCACTTGAGATGATCCTGTCATGAGTTCTACTGTCATCGCGAAAGCACCTTTTTTCGGAAAAAAATTTCAGAAATTCCTTTCAAATATAAATCTTTAGGACAATAAAAAGTTTGAATAAAATATTTTGTTTTTTGAAAATAGACCTTTCTTCCTACGAGTAAACCCATGTAACCCCTTAATCGACCCCCTTTTGACCCTCGTGTATTAATCAAACCCTGGAGTACTCTTATCGACACACTAAAGTCGGTATAGACCACTTTGGTGACATCTTTGGCGACTTTGACTGGTATAAATTGTCATTAAATACCTACTATTGAAAATAAAATAGGTGGAAAAGACTACAATCTTGATACAAGAGACCATACTAGACAGGTCAAGCGATATTAGACATAGAAAGCAAAACAAACTACACTATCAGTCAATATTATAAATAGTTTGTCTTATCTGTCTAGTATTATCTATAGTCTCGCCTGCTTCTTGTATACCTTATCTTATATAGTTTGTCTAGTCTTAATTGTCTCGGACTATAATTCAAAATTTAAATCAAAACCATCTATTTATCTAGGGTTAATTCTCGTCTCACTAGTCCTGTCTATTTTGATTTGTCATCTAGTCTATTTTGTCGATTCTAAGCTAACTGATATTGGGATGTCTAATTGTGTTTGTATTGCCTCTTTTATCTATTTTTGTATGTATTGTACACTCTGTCTACAAAAAGATCATCGGGTTTTAAAATGAGATATTTTACGTATATTAAATTAAATGGCACATGGAAATAAAGGGAAAATGTCCAAGTTTTAAATTATACCATCACAAATGTTCGATGTGGGCTCCTCGGGTCACACGACACACGTCTAAACGGTAGTCCAGTTCGGGCAACACACGCTGTTATGTGCCCCCATAGATGCTGTCCACAGCAGCAGTAATGTATTCTCGGAGTTCACTCAATGTTGATGCCATTCGTGGCACGTAAATCCTATCTTTAATGTACCCCAAAGAAAAAAAATCGCAAACTGTAAGATCGGGTGACCTGGGATGCTTGTACAGCACATTGCCCAATCCAGCAATTTAGTGGTGAGGGAGTACCTCGTTTAGATAGCGACGCAGTTCATTATGCCAATGATGTGAAGAAGCCCCATCTTGTTGGAATATGAAGTTGTTGGAATCCTCTGTCAGTAAACAACCAAAAGTGCAACATATCAAGGTATGTTGTGCCCTTCACAGTGTTTTCATTGAAGAAAAATGGTCCGTACACTTTTGTTTTGGAGACTGCACAGAAGACATTACATTTTTGGGAATTCCTTTCATGTTCCAGAATGATTTGCGCATTTTCCGTGCCCCATATCCGAATGTTGTGACGGTTCACCTTTCCATTTAAATGAAATTCCGCCTCGTTGCTGAACACTAGACGGTTATCAAATTCGTCATCCTCCATCGCTTCCTGCATTGCAATACAAAAATTGCGCTTTACATGGTCGTCGGGCCGTAAACTTTCCACCATCTGTAGATACGGTTTGAATCGCAAGCGCCGTCGTAAAATCTTCCATACAGTTTGATTTGGAATTCCAAGTTAATACCAATGGAATACGAAGTTAATACCAATGGAATACCAATAAACTTGAACATTTTACCTTTAATTTCATGTGTCATTTAATATTATATATGTAAAACGTTGTGAAATATATATTTTTAAAACCCGATGATTCTTTTGTTGACACCCTGTATATTGTATATTCTTTGAAAGCTAACGAATAGACTTAGTCGAGATTAGTTATTGTAATATGTATTTTTCATTAAGATGTTTTGTTCTGATTTTTCTAATTAGCAAGTTTCTTATAATTTAGTTTTTCAATTTGTTTTAACTATTAATTAAGGAATTGCTAATTCTTGGTATGTTACATGCTAGTTGTAGAAAAGTTTGAGTGCTCTGTAAGTTTGAAATATCATGTTTGCATATGATTAGATAAATAAATTTTTGAAAATTTTCCCCAGAATAAATATTCGGTTTTTGCTGTTTCCTATCTACAGTCAACAAAACAATTTATAATGTGTAATTTTTCAACAGGATTTCGCAAATATTTATATAACACACTAACTAACATTAAAACTAACATTTTTGTGCACGGTGAAGAACTAATTAAATCCGACAGTTAAAAAAATTGATTCTAAATTTATTGATATTGGAGAATAATTTATTCTTATTTAATTGATTGATTGTGGAGTTATTTGTTGAAACATCATTTTAATGTTAAAGATAATAACATAGATTGAAGTTTCAAATTGAATAAAGAAATACAACATATGTTTCATCAAAACTGTGGCTTCTTTAGGTAATGACTAGGGCAACCAAAATTTACTTTAATTTTTTTTTTTAAACTGCTTTAAGCGCTTAAAATATGCTCTATAAAAATGAAAATATTCTCTATAAAGATGAAAATATGCTCTATAAAAATAAAAATATACTCTATAAAAATAAAAATATGCATTTAAAAAAATATATGCTTTTAAATCTGAGATAAAATATATGAAAAAATGTTAAATTCTAGGTACCAAAACATAAATACAAAAGAAAAATACAGCTAAACTTCAAAATAATTTATTTTAAATTTTTATTACAATAAATGACAAACATCTCATTTAAGTTCTCAAAAAGAAAACTATTCCTGTTTGATCGTAGAATATTTTTGTACATTGAAAAACTTCGATCGACATCAACCGAAGTTATAGGCGCAAATTTAAATGCGCAAAATTTATCATTTATATCAATAACCTGCTAAGTTCATGTCTCGCTCACAAAATGTCAAAATTAAAAACATCTAACCCCAACACCACATGGGTTTTCAAGTGAGTGATTTACAAAATATTGTGCATGGAAGCAGAGCTGTGCTGATGAGAGATAGATCTCGAAACGCGTCCACAGATGGCTATCCACTCAAGGTATCGGAAAGACATGATCTTAAAACTCAATGTTATTTTTATGGTTTTTGTTGAGTGCCACGAAGGTGGACTGAAAGCTATAGAATAACTGACAAATTTCATAAGAGATTTGTTTTTGGTAGTCCTAAAAAGACTCATTAGTATTATAGAGTTCCGAAAAGGTTGAGTATATTTATATATTCAAGCTTTGTTCCGTCTTTATTAAGTTTATCTGATTATCTATAATGTTGTATGGTTTTACCAATTCAAAATTTATCATTTATATCAATAACCTGCTAAGTTCATGTCTCTCTCACAAAATGTCAAAATTAAAAACATCTAACCCCAACACCACATGGGTTTTCAAGTGAGTGACTTACAAAATATTGTTCATGGAAGCAGAGCTGTGCTGATGAGAGATAGATCTCGAAACGCGTCCACAGATGGCTATCCACTCAAGGTATCGGAAAGACATGATCTTTAAACTCAATGTTATTTTTATGGTTTTTGTTGAGTGCCACGAAGGTGGACTGAAAGCTATAGAATAACTGACAAATTTCATAAGAGATTTGTTTTTGGTAGTCCTAAAAAGACTCATTAGTATTATAGAGTTCCGGAAAGGTTGAGTATATTTATATATTCAAGCTTTGTTCCGTCTTTATTAAGTTTATCTGATTATCTATAATGTTGTATGGTTTTACCAATTCAAAATTTAGTAGGTTGTTGCTTGGAAGATTCGCCAAAGGAAGGTTGTATAATTTTCTTCTCCTTGTTCCTGTTTACAAGTTCGACATCGTTTTGCAGTTGTTAAATGTTGCTTTACCATGAATATTGTTCATAATTTGCACAGAAGCACCCACCTCTAAGAATACCATCAGTCTTGTATATGGGATACTCTCGTACATATTGCGACAATTTTTGTGATAAAGACGCTTTTGTTTTCGGCATTATCTAGCAATTTATCTAACAATTTGAATTCAAATTGTGAAAAAAATAATAGTTTTGTCTTATTAGTTAAAGTTATTGTGAAATATATGTTGTATTTCTACAATAAATTTCAAAAATTAAAACCAATTTATATATTTAGTTTAAAAAAGTTTAAATGTATTATTTATATAATTATAAATATTGTTGTTACAGTTTGATAGTATCAATTAACTAATAATTAACGTATGATTATAAATATTTTATTTGCCATTAAATATTAGATAACAAAGAACAATATGAATAAGTTTTATATTTATAATAGAACTGTTTTGCTTTGATAATTCGGTCATAATTAATTTCGAAGAAAAATATTTGACTATTTAGTAATTAGATATTACATAAAGCAAACAAAAGTTTTAATAAGTTCAAAATTACCAAAAATCTACTATCATAGCAAAATGAATTAAGATGAGGTCTATGCCAATATTATAAATTGCATGGAAGAATGCGAATCGGGCATTTACTTCCAACAATAATTGATTTAAAAAATCTATAAATACTTGCTCCGACTATGTTTTCAAACGTGGGACGACAAAGCTGATTAATACACAAAATTTGCCAAAATATTTTTCTAGTTGTTGTCTGGTATAACCTTATTCTAGTTCCGTTCTAGTGTTGTGATCTCGCGATTTTGGTTTCAAAGAATTTGAGTTTCTCACGAGTCGGCAAAGAACCCTAAGTGGACACCCGATTAGTTTTTGTTTATTTAGGACCATTAGTCTGGTTTATCTAAATCATGCGGGCAGACGCTCGAACTTAGGGATCGTGCCGTGACGCCGAGAGGATTTTGTTTTATGAGTTCTGGACATTTTCCATAAAGATTAAGGGAGGAATCACACCAAAACCGAGGTGATGAGGTAGAGAAGTTAAAAAGGGGCAGTCAGAATTGAGCTAGCAAGAGAGTAATTTGAGTTTTGAAAACGAACCTCCGTATTTTCGTTGAACTAAATTCCGGGTTTCGACCACAAGTTTCGTAGAATTAAGTGTATTTTTGTTAGTTAGTAATTATTGTAATAAGTTAGCGATTAGTTGTACATATCGTAAGGTATTATTAGATAAGTAGTATTTAATTACATATAAAGGACATATTTGCGTGTAATTAATTCATCCATTGTCCTGATCCTGGAGCAGCACCATACCGAATTACCAGTTCGCAACACTAGTCTTGGTCTAAACTTGGTCTAATTTTAGACTTATTCTGCATTTGTTCTAATTTGAATCCAGTCGTGTTATATAGTTATCCCATTCTTATTCTCCTAATTGTTGAAACTTTGTTCTAGTTGTATTCTAGTCCACAGGTATCCAATTTTTTTGAGAATGGGGCCAGTTTGGCGGGTTTGACGTAATATATGATTGAAATTCTGAAATTCATATTAAAATGATTAAAATAGTTTCGCATACTCATCAATGGCATATAAACATAGTCTAAGAATGTATCTAAATTTTTTTTCCTAATTTTGGTTGCGAGATTTCTTGGGTAAGACTTGTAGGTATCATATTATCAAGGGGTTTTCAATGGGGACATAGCTATTTTGTTTTATAATACGGAACATAACCTAGAACCTTTTTATGATGTGTGAAAGTTAAAACGTCAGTTAAGGTTTACATTTTTATCATAGTGAAGTTCACGAACGAGCAACGTTTGGGAATTGTTAAAACAAATCCAACTTTTAGACTTACTTCAATTTTTGGTCTCAATAATCGTCCCACCAGAGAAGCTATGCAAATTTTGAATAAATATGGATCAACATATTAACTATTGAATGTTCCTGTGCCAATGAGACAACGCATCAGTTGAAATGCTGAAATTATTGCAGCTGTAAGAGTTTCAGTTCAAAATGAACCAAAGGAGTCGATTCCACGCCGTTCACAAGATTTGGAAATATCTGAGTCCACATTACGGCGAATTTTGCATAAAAATCTCCAGCTACACCCTTACAAGATCAAATTAACCCATGAACTGAAACCTCTGGATTAAAGCGCCGAAACTTATCCGAATTGGTTCTGCAAAAGTTTGGAGAAAATCGTGAATTTCATCGAAAAATTATCTTTAGCGGTGAAGCTCATTTTTGCCTGAATCGCTTTGTCACTAAGGAAAATATGCGTTATTGGACAGCAACAAAACCACATGTGCTTCATATGACTACATTGCAGCCGCAAAAACATTGCAAAAAGTGAGCTTGTGGTGTGGATTTCATGCCGGAGGTGTGATTTGTAGGGCCGTATTTACTAACCGTATAGGGCCGTACTAACCTAAACTCTCGTTCTAGTCTTGTTCTAGTCTACATGTAGTTTTATTCTTGTTCTGGGCTTGTTCTAGTGTTGTTAAAAACTTGATTTGAGCAGGTTCTAGTCTTTATTATCTTTAATTTTGTTCTAGTTACATGCTGGTTTTCTTCTATTGTTGTGTTAACCTGGTTCTAGCTTTATTGTAACCAATTCCTAATTTTGTTCTAGAATAGTTTAAGTTACGTTCGGGACTTGTTCCAGCTTTGTCTTAGTTTTGCTCCATTCTTGTTCTAGTCTTCCATGTACTAGGCTTGCTACAGTTCTATTCTAATCATTTCCTTAACCTGTTCCAGACATATTCTTTGATTTGATTGTCTTTATCAGTAAAGAAGTTACAGCCTTTTCAAATATACATTTTACGTAAAATTTGTATTCCAGTAAGTTATTGCTTCTAATTAACGTTATCTTCTTCACATCGGATAACATTGATCAGAATTTATATTCGAGTTTAGTTTTTATTGATTATGTCTTCTTTAATACAGTTAATATATATATATATATATATATATATATATATATATATATATATATATATATATATTTAAAAGAAATATAAAAACAGTTAATAGTTTAAGAACTTTATATGACTAGTTTATAAAAGTTGCAGCATTAGGGACATGCCGACCAAAAAGTTTTTTTTTCTTTAATTATCGGTGGCTCCGCCATCGTAGCTAACTATTATTTATTATAATTACTTGTGTAACACCAAAATAAATTGTATACTAATAGATGAATTAGCAAGGACATCTTTAACTGAAGTATATATGAAGTATATTAACTGAATTATGAAGTATATTGACTACTCCACTGCCGCAATAAAACTAAAACGCCGATATCTTTAAAATTCTCCGTTTTCGACAAATCCGTCTTGGGTGCATAATTCCATATATTTTTATAATATGAATTTAAATAAAATCATGAGGTGGATTAAAGCACACCAACCGGTTTCTATCAAGCTATTCGATAACAAGTGCAGTTTAAATGACTTTTGTAACCTTGCAATTTGAATCCTTTTTCTACCTTCTCGCCGTTTCCTCCTTTTATAAATAAATTTATTCGTCGGTGCACATCATGGTATAACGGTAAAATTAAAAAAAAGGTAATAAAGAATAATATTTATCATAACATTTGGTATTTCAATATCTTTTATATTATCTTTTAGTGCCTTTTTTAATTTTTGCTACGTTCTGCTTATCTAATTCTATTTAGTTCTTTGAACTACCTGTCTTAATTTTATAAAACAATCATTGTTATTAGCTCAGTTTGATCAGAGAATTTATTATGCTTAGAATTTGTAAATAAATGCAACATAATAGGTTGGGGAAAAAGAAATGCATTATTTTTTCGGCAGATGGCTGTAGTGATCGATATCTCGTAAAGTACCGATCAAACAATTTCCGATTTATGCTCGTTGGAAAGGTAACATTTTGCATTAAAAAAAATCTTTTGCTGTTTCGTCCATCCAGTTGTGGGTGTCAAAAATGGGAGTCAATAAAGAGAAAATTCGGTACATTTAATTTTATTCTTCTTCGACAAAGGCGAAAATGCAAAGCTAGGCGGATGAAATGGTGTTTATATAAACTGTAACAGCCAAACATAAAACAGTTCGAAATCATTTGCACAAAGCTTGCTGTTTGAGCGCCGCAAGAATTAACACAAAAAAAATTATCGGTCGAATTTCCAGCTGCGAAGCTTTGGCCGAACGGAATGAAATTGACCCATTTCATAAACGGTTGGTGACTGGGGATTGTGCGAAAACGATCGTTGTCAACGCGAGGTGAAGCAGCTCAAACGGTGGCCAAATCAGGACTAACGGCCAGGAAGGTTCTGCTGTGCATTTGGCGGAACTGGAAATGAATAATGTATTATTGCTTCCATATGGCCAAACGCTTAATTCGTAGCTCTACTGTCAACAACTGGAATTGGTTAACAGGAGAGGTTATCGTGCTCGATTAAGACAACGCCAGGCCACATATGTCTATAGTGACTCGTCAAAAACTCCGGGAGCTTGGTTGGAAAGTTATTCATATTTTTCTTACAACAAATTATAGAACAAAACGGTGCATATTTTACCAAAATTGGTTATCCCAAACATGTTTAATAAAGTTTTATTAAACTAATTAAGTTCACGTAAAAATAATTGATTTCTTTTTCCCCAACTTTATATTTTATCTTATCTATAAACATTTTTTTTTTAAATTTCGCTTAAAAATTTGATTATAATTTAATTTATGCATATCATGCCGCTAAGAGAAATGGGTAAAGTTTCGAAAGACCTAGATTCAATTGTCTAATTATATCCATCAAGTTATATATAGTGTTGCTCCTCCAATTGTATGTTAGATCTTCTGAATCTAGTAGAGTTTGGTCGTATTTTCTGCCGAATCTTGTTTCTAGCTTAAAGCTATTTAGGGAGACTAGACTCGTCTCCCTAGTTATCTATCTAGTTTTATCACAGGTATAAACCAGTAAGAAACCCACTAAGATTTACTCGACTACATTTGCTAATAGTTTTACTTGTTTTACTAGTTGTTTTTTGTAATTAAAAAGTTATAACAAATAGAATATAAATTTTTTAACTCGGTACCGTAAGGTGACGGCCGGTGACGTAAGAAGGTTAATTTATACCCGCGCATGGCTTTGTTACAGTAGATGTAGTAGACATGTCAAATATGTTAAATATTAAAAGTCGAATATTTCGCTTATTTCGTATCATCGTGTAGGAGTTCTACAAAAAGAACTCCTAAGAAAATGTTTTTAAATGTACTACAGTGTTAAACCTCGAAACCAATGGTTTCCAACAGTGCGCCCAAAAAATCCTATAACGACGATGAAGAATGAAGTTTCAGCCTTACGTCACACACAAATTATGGCGCGTTTGGAGTCACGTGATTGTTTTCAAAATTTTATCACTTTTAAATCATTTATACTTAATTGAATTTTTTTGCATCGAACATCCGAATTATGTATAATAGATACACAGGTTTTAAAATACATAAAAATGATTTTTTTTTTTATTCAACAACTCAATTGTTTAAAATGGTTTTAATGGAAACAATTTATTGAGAATGATTAATAGTTTTAGATGAAAGTGACGGATAAGATAAGAATAGATAAGATACAGATTAAATCTAGTAAGAAGAAAAAGGAATGTAAAAAAGAAATTTTTACTTTTTAACAATTGTTACAAACTTGTTAAAAATGTTACTAGTGGTAAGTTGTAAAAAAATATTTTATCCTTTAAGTTACTATTCCTATTTACTAAGGAATAGTAACTTAAAGGATAAAATATTTTTTAACAATTGTTAAAAAGTAAAAATATTAGTCAAAATTAAATTAAAATTCATTTAAGATGAAGAATATATATGACATTATTAATATGTTGAACAATTAACATTCGCTTGACTTACAAGTCATGTTGCCTGCACATTGGTTGCCCTGTTTAATAGAGCTTTTCATTTTTAATGTTTTGTTAATTGTTATGCATATTAATAATGTGATAATATTATTCATCTTAAACGAATTTTTTTAATTTTTTCTTCAATTTTTAATCATTTTTAACAAGATTGTGTTAAAAAACTGTTACTTGTGGTAAGTTTAAAAATTATATTTTATTACTTAGCGGACCGGACCTACTATTCTTTTTTCTATATTCCTTGTAGCCTGATTATGTCGAAATTGTTTAATTAAATTTTAATTCGTCGAACACAACTAGTAGCCAGTAACAAATATAAACAGTTTTTTTTTCATTCTCCTATCGTCACCAGTTAATTCCACGTTTAAAATATAACCTTTTTGGACATTAATCACATAATAAACAACTATATTTAGTATGACTAAATTTGCTAAATAAAGTTTAATTTAATAATAGCCTGAATTAAATAAACGTGGTCTAGTTTTAGATGGAATTGACTATATAGATTAGTTTATCTAGATTTGCTAAATGAGGTTTTTTGTAATAGTCTAGATCAGCGGTTCTCAACCTTTTGTTTATCGCCTACCACCATAAGGAAATCACATAAACTATAGTAACATCAGCATTTGAAAAAAAATGTTTACTTTTTATTCAACAAAAAATATATTCTTAAAATTTAAAATGAAATATATTTAAATGTTTACAGCAAAAAAAAAAAAACGTAAAAACAGTAAAAATAAAATATTCAATGCGATCCTTGCGCTTGTTTTGCAGATACAATTTTTTCTATTTCTGGTTCTATGTCAGTTAATTTTAATCTTGAATTTGATTCAATTTTTAGGGTTCCGTACCGAAAACGGAACCCTTATCACTTTGTTGTCCGTCTGTCTGTCTGTCTGTCTGTCCGTCCGTCTGTCTGTCAAGACATTTTTCTCAGGAACGCGTAGAGGTAACAAGTTGAAATTTGTATCAAATACTCGGGTCTGCGGTCTCTTTGCAAAAATCAAACTTGTAAGTCAACGCGATCAAAAGATATGACCGTTTATGTCGCATATTTTGCGATTTCACAAGGGAATCAAAACCTATAGGGTACTTCCGTTGACTAGAATTCCGTTGACCTAGAATCATGAAATTTGGCAAGAAGCGGTGTCTTACAGCACATGTAAAGGAAAAAATCTGAAAACCGTAAATATTTAGTTTAATTACAAGAAAAATGCGAATTTACTATTAGAAACTTATGAAAATACACTAATGTGTTGCGTGGTATTGTCAGGCACCAGAAGCATATGGGTTGCATACAATTAGGTCCTCCTCGGTTATGTCCTCCTCGGTTAGGTCCCGCCGAGGAGGCATTTTCAACCAGGGAGGCACTAACCGTCCGGGCAGCCCATCCTAAAGGAATGCAAAATACCCGTAACCGGGGTGGCGCATACTGAAAAGCCAAGTGGAAAAGGGGGTTTAGTGATAGTTTCCACCAAACCACAATAAAAAAAAGTTACTATGGTTAGAGACAAACTAATCCCCATTATGCAACAGCAGGATGCAGAGGCAAAATTGAGCAGTAAAAACAAATAGTGAAGTTTCAAAACCCCTAAACACTCATAGTGAATGGGGGATGTATGGTAATAAAATATAGGGTAGAATTCCATCGTACGATAGCGACATCTTGAGGTTATGCTTGCAGCGGTACTAAGTTGGTCTTGATTTCAGGAGGGCCACTTGTCAAGTTAAGTGAATGTGCTTGCTACGTCCTCCACAAAAAAAAAGATACCTTACTCACAAGTTTGTACGGAACCCTTGGTGCGCGAGTAACAACTCGCACTTGGCCGGTTTTTTTAAAATTTTGTTCTGTATTTATTCTTCAGATTTAACATTTGTGAAAAACCTTTTTCACATAAATACGTCGTACAGAAGGGCATTAACGACTGAATAGCAATGTTTGCTATGTAATAAATATAAAATCTTTTCTTTGTTGAAGCCAAAATTCAATCAGTGTTTTTTTTGTTTAAGTTTTCCATTACAGTGGAATCTCTTGACATATCTATTATATGCTCTTTTTGTTCACGTGAAAATATTCTGGAATATTTGAAAGAGGGTTTCTGATCCCATTTTGATTTTCCATATCTTGGAAATAAAATTTAAATTTATTAATCAATAAGGAACAATGATGTTTTATATCTGATGCCAATTCTTCAATTGTTCATATTGTTTTCTGTAAGAAAATTTTCAAGGGTTGATAAAAGGCTGAAAGTATTCTTTGTATCACCTCCAGGTGTCACATCTTCAGAATGTAATAATAGGATTTTATGGTCACTTCCCATGTCTTGCCACAAAATTGCAAACATTCTGGTGTTTAAAGCTCGACTCTTAACAAAATTTACAATTTTGACAGATTGATCCAAAACAGTCTTCATTTTTTCGGGGATTTCTTTTGTTACTAAAGCTTCACGATGAATACTGCAATGAGTAAATTTAGCTTCAGGCAACTGCTTTTATATGAGATAAAACACCAGAATGTTTGCCAGTTAAAACTCGAGCTCCATCACCAATACATTTTTTCCAAGAAATATTATTTTCTGACTTAAATTTATAAATTAGCCTGAATATTTCTTTCGCAGTAGTTCTCCCAGAAAGAGATTCGCAAAATAGAATATCCTAATTTATTTTTTCTTCCGTCTCGAATCGAATGTACACTAACAATTGAGTAAAGTCCGTTATGTCTGTACTTTCATCTAATTGTAGTGCAACATAGAGTCTTTACAAATAATAATATGTTTTATATTACCTGCCATTTCCTCAATACGTCTTCTTACAGAGTTATTTGATAAAGGAATATTATCAAGTTTACTAGCTGTCTTTTCATCAAATAATGTTAAAACATTTATATAAATATTACATTTTCTCCAATAGTATGAGCACTACCAGTTTTGGAAATTCTTAAACTTTCAAGATAACTTGCATGCAAGCACTTCTCATTAACACTAACAAAACCTTTCATTACCTGTTTACGAGATTTTAGTTCAATTCATTCTGCCTTAAAATAGTCAACAGATTTATTTTTCAAATGTAGATGCTGGGAATCAAAATGTCTATTAAGAAAAGATGGTTTCATACTTTGATTTGAGAACAATTCGCAACAAATAACGCACTGAGGTTGAGGGTCCATTTCATTTTCATTCCAAGTGAAGCCAAATGCTAAATAACTTGAATCATACTTTCTGGTAACTTCGTTTCTTTCCAGAATTATTACTACTGATAGTAGTAGTTTGTTTATGTAAATCTATTTCCTGTGCAATATCAGATTTCCACTTACTCAGTCCTATCCACCTATCCATTATCTAAATTTAAAATTTTTTAAATTAAAATATTATACATTCGCTTTTTAAACTTACATTATTTTTAAACTTACGCTAAATTTAGGCGAGCGTCGTAAATGTAACATTCAAACATATGCGTTCGTTTATAACCAGAGACAAGTATCTTAAGACTTAACTGCTTTGTTCATCCGCGCATGGTCAATAATTCTCACACGCGAATCCACGTTCGAATAAAAATCAGGTGTCGGCGCGCAGCGAGAAGTTTTTTCTCGGGCGCCGCGCCGCGGTGAGTAGGAAATAATAATAAAGTTATGGAAAGGGCTTTATATTTTGTTATATTTTGCGTACTACCTGGTGTTCTTTAATGTACCACCAGTGGTACATGTACCACAGGTTGAGAACCGCTGGTCTAGGTCTAATATTCGACTATTAGATTTAGATTAAAACAATTTAGTTTGATTGAATTGTTATTATTATTGAATAGATATCTTTTTTCGAGTGTATAACTAATTGTAAGCTTTAGACCTTGGGTCACCAACCGCATGCAGTCCATAAAAAAAATCTATTTTTTTAAATTTATTTATTTCAACGGCCTAAGCCAATAAAGTTCTCAAAGCCATAGGACCTGTCTACATATTTCATTTATATTTTTTGTTGGAAAGGAAATAGTTTCAAATGCTTGATAATGTGTTGAGGATGGAATACTAAATATTTTTTCCTCTTGATGATGATAATTTGATGTGATACTGCCTCAATTTAGAGAAAATGAGTGCAGGCTTAATAACAAAAACTACACAGACTAGACAATGCTAAACAAACATGACTCGTCACGGTTCTAGACAGGCAAGGTCCAACAAACACGTAGATAAGATTACATTAGATGGATTATATTAGACCAACAAGATTAGTTAGGCAAGTCTACATATGTAAATAAGTTGAGAAACATACTAACTAATTTAGGCTAGTGGAGGTTTAAACTATTCAGATTTTGTTTAATGAGATGTGTCAGTCAAACATGATTTATACTCAGTAAATTAAGAACCCATAATAGATCAATATATAAAAAGTTCCAAGAGCCCCAAACCCACGGGAGACGCAGGTTGATGACTACTGGTCTTGACAGTTTAGTATTATTTTTATAACCTTGTATTAGATATACTATATATATAGTTTGAAAATCTTCTATTGTCTTGCTACTATTCTATTCCGAAATTTGTCGCTTAAATTTTGTCTGTCCGCATTTGCTTCTTTTATTTCGAAGTAGCCACATGTGACATATGTGAATGAGTAATTTGTCTAATATGTCTAATCTATGTGAAAATGTATAATCTAAGTAGTCTGTTTATATGTCTAATCTATCTTAATATGTGTAGGGTCTATCATTAAGCGCTTCCAATCTTTAAATTTAAATAAAACAAAGTGGAAATTAAAAATAAAAGTGAATGTTTATATTTTTTTATATTGTAAATGTTTTATTTGTTTGAATTGTCCATAGATGCTATTATGAATGGAGTATAACATCCTACAAATTTCTGCAAATGTTTGCGGCTTCCCTGGGTGACGCGTATCCGAAATGTCCAATTTTCCATGACTCTGGGGCATAAATCAGGCTGAATTTGACCGACGGTATGAGCTATGTTGGCTTTGTGGGCCGCTATGGTTTGTGGCTTATTTGCATGGACATCACAACCCCACAAGAAAAAATCTAACGGGGTCAAATCGCACCATCTCGGTGGCCAGTTCACATCTCCTCCACGTGAGATGACCATGCCCTCAAATCGCTGGTGCAGAATGTCCAATGTGGCCGTCCTGTTGAAAGCATATGTCGTTGGTTTCTCCTGCACACTCTCACGGACGGCAGCGATGATTACGGCAACGTTTCATCGTCGTACTAATATTGGTTTATTGTTTACTGAACCAGTGGACTCAAATTTATCTACCACGCTGCGAATAGTCCTCTCGGTAGAACGATTATGGCGACCGTAATATGGACACTGCGCGCAGAACGTTGCCCGAACAGAACACCCATTTTGATGCAACAATTTTTACGTGTTGTTGAACGCTATATCCGTTGCATGGTGATTTGGCAAAACAGACTGAATAATTGACAAGCATTCGACAGGTTTAGCTTCAACATTATGGTCGCTACCAACTGTCAAAGTTCGGAAATACCTATTGGAAGTCCCTATACAATCTATCTAGTCTATCTGGCTAGTCGATTTGTTTTCTTCCCAAAACCGTTCCTAACTTCGGATATTTTTAAAGGGTAGATGAGTGAAACGAAGATATTACAGCGAGATAAGAAATGAAGGTTCCCCATTCCTGGTTTACTCTATGTAACTGTAAGCTTGAATGTCTAGTCTAATAAAAAATCAAATCAAAATCATTTATCAAATCTGTCAAATACACGCGCAAAAACACCCGTATATCTGCACTTTATCGTAAATATTAAATATTTTTCGCTATCATATAGTATTCCTCCAAATTGTAGGGTTCAATTTCATTTAAATGTCTTTGCAGTTCCCTTTTCATGATCTTCAAGTTGTCGATTTTTCTTATCGCAATTGGCAGGTGGTTAAATATTTTCATATTACTGTATGGTGGGTATCGTTTAGTCATTGTCATACTATGCCTTGGGAGTTCATATGACACTTTGTTTAACCTAGTATCCCTTTGGCTTGGTTTTATGTACTTCTCAAATAAATGTTTGTGCTTGACTAAGAAGACAATACTTTCGAATATATATATAATCCCGTACATGTCAGTATGTTGGTCTTTTTAAAATGTCCTCTACGTGATTCTCGAAATGGCAGGTTTAATAGGATTCGCAACACTTGTTTTTGCACTCTAAACACACTTTTTATGTTAATCTTGTCCGTTCAGTCACTACGGTATTCAACTTGAAAGTGTTTAGAAGTGTATAGTTTCAACGAAAAGCAACAACCAGAAAAAAGTTCTCCTCCTCCACTCATAAGGCCGTAATAATTTGTCTAAGCTTGCTTTATCTAATTTTTGTTTAATTTCACCAGAATAGTCTTTTCGCTTTAGTGTTACATTAAATATAAAGTTTTGTTTATCTAATCTTGTCCGTTTAGTCACAATATTATTGGGCCTAGATTTGTCTAACTAGTTTCGGCTCTCTGATTTATTTGTCTATTTGTGTTTACCTAGTCTTACTTTATTACAAAATATCGGGTCTTATCTCTTTAACATTGTGTGCGTGGTTTTGAATGTCTTCATGTTTTGTAGCCTTAAGTCTGTAATGTGAGAAGTTGTTTACCGTTTATATTTAGTTGCAAATGAAATGAAATTACGTTTATTTATTTAAAAAATATAGAAGTGTAAATTAGTCAGAAATATTGTGACAAATATAAACTAAATATAAATATCGTGTGCAACCTTGCAATTTGATTGCTTTGTATATCATTTTGCGTTTCCTCTTTTTTATATACAAACAAAGTTATTTTTAAAACTGCATATAAAACATAAATATTAAATTCATATAAACAAAACAATATCGTAAACGTCAAAAATGAGCAGGAAGAAAATGAAATTTTATGAAATCAGCAGATTTAGAAAATGTTTAAATTTGATATATTTTACTGTGAATAATTACTGTTTTTTTTAAGAATAATTAAAACGTTTTAGAGAATAATCAAAACAAGTTACTTTATTTGAATAAAAAACTTTTTTGAAAGTCAAATTTAAAATTGCTTTATTTCCTTGAAATGGGAAAACAATAGACGTTTATGATACAAGTGTGCACAAAAGCCTTTCACACACGTGTATAATTTTTTTTTATCCACGAAGCATGTTCAAATACTGTTGAATCTATAAAAAAATAATTGTTTCTTACCGATAATATTGAAAAATTGATGATGATAATTACTAATACAATAACGTTAGAACGTCCAGCGCCTCCGTGCTAAAAATTGCTAACTAGTAAAAACGCACAGTGACGGGAACACTATTTGGTCGTTGTCGATGTAATCTAAGTTAACCTAGATTTAATCTAGATTAGGTTAAGTTATATTAGAGCCAGATAAATCTAATCAATTTTAATTTACGTCAAAAATTTGTTTTCAAAAACAACAAACAAAACAACATACAGAAAACGTTTAATAATGAAACTCTATTTGATTTACATTTTACATACTTTTACACACGGTCCTTCACAAACAACAATGTACTTATTAACGTGTTCATGTTTGTGTGCGAGTAGATAAATCTTATTTAAATATAGGCTAAACATGAGATTTGTTTTACAGCGCTTGGTTTATTTATATATTAGATACTTTCTTGTCTAATGTAACTGAAAATGTAGATGGTGACCAATCATATCCAGTTACAAATACTAATACTAATGTAAATATGAACAACATTTTTTTCACGCACATTTTTATTTAAATTTTGAATACAGTACATTTTATGTTTCGTCATCATATTGTTTTATTCATATTTCTTACTACATTGGTAATTTTTGGTAATTGAACCCGTCATTTCGAAAAGGGCATGAGTCCATAAATTAAAACTTTTCAGAATCAACAAAAATATGTTTTTTGTTAAAAAAGTCATTGATGCTGAAGAAACTGAATATATAGATTGTTAAAAAAACATACACGCTTTTAATATATTTATTTATTAAAAAAGAACAATTTTCATCAAGATATTTTGAATTAAAATTTTTGGACTTATGCCTTTTTCGAAATGACCAAAAATTTTAGTTAGTTAATCATCATTTTCCAGCAATTTTGGCTATTTTTATTTAATTATGTTTATAGTTTTCACTATTCCTGCCACCAGAGACTCTTTTTCTAGGTATAAAAGCATTTTCGGCAATCTCACGATAAAGTGATATAGTGATCAGATATTATGTCATATCTGACAGATGCGTTTCGTTTCACTTGAAAGGGGCATAGGTCCAAGACTCGTGCCCTTTTAATTCCTTTTTAAGTTGACTTGTGGTGTATACACATGTGCTCTTTTCGCATGGAATATGTAAAATGCTTCAATGAATAAAATGGCGTAAAAAGTGGTATTTCAAAAAAGTGTGACTCGTGCCCTTTTCGAAATGACGGGTTCAATTATTGTGTAGTTTATATGTTGTCTTGTTATTAAACAAAATATTGCCTGCCGTGTCTTAATATCCCATGCCACGACCAAACATTTTTTGTTTAAAATGTCCTCTTAATTCTTATCTGTCTAATCCAGTAATTTAGGTCACGTTTGTCTGTAGTCCATTTTTTAAGAATGCAGTAACTAGAAACCTGATTTACACTATGACAAATGTTCAATCTAGTTACAAAATTTGGCGCTAAATTCAAATATAGTTACTTCAATATAAAAGAAAAAAGTTACTTGAATATAAAAGAAAAATAGAGATTACATACATCAAATGGCAACAATAGTAAGAAAATACAAACAAATAAATGCATTACAATTGTGAATTGGCAGAGCAGCCATTGACAACTAACAACTCAACATGCATTGGCGTACGAAAAAAATATACTTGGACGAAGCCAATCAGAGAACAAAGTCAAATAAGTCAAAAAACCTATCTTCCCTGTACTGCATTCTTAAAAAAATGGACTATAGTATAGTCTGCCTACTATACACTGCAAGCTTATTGTCAAAGAGAATTTTTAATTCAAATATATACAGGATGTTAGGTAAACATGCGACAAAATCTCAAGGGATTATTCCTTGGCCTGTTCTAATAATATTTTGTCTTATGATGATTTCTCTAAAACCCTTTTAAATAACCCTTCCTTAACGTTTCAAAGATACAGGGTGAACAAGATTTGCGACAGAAACAACATTTTATTATCAAAAAGTACATGTAAAGTTGCTCAATCTACAATAAATGTTCGAAATGACTTCCTCCAGCCTGGATACAAGCATACAATCTTCTCTTCATTGAGTGCCGAACTCTTTCAAATACACCAGGGTTGTTTCTAATTGAGTTACACCCAGCAATTATCCGATTTCATAATTCGTCCAAATTCTTCACTGGAGTAGCGTAAACTAATGACTTCAGATAGCCCCATAAGGGGGGGGGATAATTCAGATAATTCAGGGGGTTTAAGTCGGAGATCAAGCAGGCCATGCGCGTGTCCCACCTCTACCAATCCAGCGATCTCAGTATGTTGCTGTTAAAAAATCACGAGCAACCAAACTGAAAATTGGTAGTGCACCATCGTGCATAAACCACATTGCAATTCTTGTCGCCAATGGTACATCCTACAGAAACTCGGGCAGTGTTTCTTCCAAAAAGTTACGGTACATCTCGCCAGTAAGTCTTGCTGGTAGAAATACCGGTCCAATTAGATAGTCACCTTCAATTCCAACTCATACATTCAAGGAGACCGGTTGGAATCGATCTTCACATACCTCATGCGGATTTTCATCTGGCCACACATGCTTGTTATGTAAATTCCTTATTGCATTTATTGAGAAACTGGCCTCATCGGTAAAAAGAATCTGTGTCGGCAACTGAGGGATTAAAAATAATGTTTGCAAAATCCATAAACATAACGCAATACGTGGACAGTAGTCAGCAGGTAATAGTGCCTGAACACGCTGAATGTGGTATGTATACAACAAATTGCCCTTAAGATTTTTCCAAACTGTCCAATGACTTACATTCAAAGTATTGGCAAATTGTCGCGTAGAAGAACTTGGATCATCTTCTATCATATCCAGACCATTATGTTGCAGTTGTGCTGTTCTTACGGGCATTAATCTTCCTGCCCCTCCATTTCATTTCAATGTGCATGTTTCACGAAGACGTTGATGAATGTTTTCGAAGATTTTTCGGTCGGGGTTATTACAACCGAAATTCCTATTGCTAGGAAACCATCCAATCGTCTAGCTTGTAATGATTTGCTATCAGTTCATACATGAAATGCATGTCAGTCCTCTCGGCATTCGTATACATGGTAGAGGTCTCACTTCAGCCAAACGTCACTCAATGTAAAGAACTGCGACCGATATGGGTGATGCTCACTGACGAGACGTATTCAAATGAAATCCACTTGTACATTAATAAATAATACAGCCATTCCAAGTTATCGTCAACAATATTTTGTACTTGCTAAACTTATTAGCGTAAGTCATACTTTCATTTAAATTAATGATGTCAACAAATATAGAATATGGTTGTCGCAAATTTTGTTCACTCTGTATTTTGGAAACAACTGAGTTTTTCAGAAATCACCATAGGACAAAATATTCTTCGAATAGGCCAAGGAATAACCCTTTGAGTTTTTGCCGCGTGTTTACCTATCACCCTGTATATAAAGTACATTAATCCGAAAAGATTATAAAGCTAGCTAAATTAGACTAGGTATAAGACAAGCTAAACAACAATATATTGACAAAACTATTTATTTAAAATCAGACTAGAAATTCATGATTAAACGTGCTAGCTAGATAAGGCTAGAGGAATATATCTATTGAACTAACTAAGCAAGCTAACTAACACAGCTGGACATATAACAAAATTTATGACATGTAGACTGGACGAGCCTAGACATGCAAGAGCCAATTTTATATGGGTAAGACAAACAAGTTAATTGCATATGCGAGTCCAGATAGATTAGGCGGACACGTTTCAATAGATTAGATAGTTAAATCTGGGCAGACTACGGCTAAAACAAGGCTAAACAATGAAGACAAAAGAAATCGGGCAAAATTCCTTGGAGACTAGATAGACAAAACTAGACAGACGCTATTAGACAGAAAAGACTACACAGATGAAACTAGACTAGACTGTAGAGTCTATAAAGATAAGACTAGATATACAAGAAATGAGAAACAATACCCTGAGAAGAGGAGATAAAACAGATTCAATAGATGAAACTAAAGAGGTCAGATTGTGCTTAAATAGTAAATAGATAAAACTAAACAAATGTTAGAAGGCTAAGACTAGTGGCTAGTCTAGTTTAATGAAACTGTAAACCTATCTTGTTATTTTTTTTGTAATGTTTATTTAAATTTGCATAATCTCTACATTATGTTTTTTATAAGCCAATAGAATAATTTAGATTAAGAAACAACTATAATTTAAGATCTAGTTATTCCATAAAATGAATATAAATCTAGCATCATTTTGTAACTAGCTCTCGTATTAAGCAGTAAAAACTTTATTTTTTATTAAGCATAATCCGTCACATAAAAATAATCTTGCCGTTTGATTTCCAATAAATTTTAATTGTTCCAGTTTTTTTTTTGTCTTAGTTCTCCCAACCAACCGAAAATAAAAACATTTCACGTAATCCGTCCCAGCTTCTGAGAATTAATACGGAGAACAGCAAAAAAACGGCATCCAAGTACAGAATGACGGATGACTTTCAATTTCCCTTTACGTATACATTTTATTCCTTTTTTCCACATTAAATTTATCGTTTCATCAATTGATTTCAATGTTTATTACCACAACAAATACAACAAAAATAACAATCGCGAATCGAAAAACAAGTCAATAACGTTGCTGAATGTGGGACAACGCTAATTTCTGCAATAATAATCAGATATTTTTTTTTAATGTCGGATATAATAATGTTCTCCGATTTCAAGAACGTTTCGGTTAGTATTTATCAATCTGCCGAAGAGAACGGACATACTAATAGTTTATAATTTATTTTCTGTGCAATATATAATTTAAAGGTAATAGTGTTAGTTATTAGCTAGTTGGATTTATGGGAATTCATAAATTAAAGTGTCGTTAATGTTTGAGCCGTACAATTAGACAAGAACCGTACTGAGATAATAACAAAATTAGACAAATTATCACTCTTTTGACAATTATTCATAAAACCTATTTTTTCCTAAAATTATACAAGCAATTAGAGAATACAAAAACACAAGACAAATTGTTTATTTAAATGTATCTTGATGTAACGTGATTAATACGGGTTATTTATTATCTAGTTTTATAGATCTTCAAATGTCTGTGTACTGCAAATCTAGTTCTGTTCTTGGGTCTCTTGTTTCTAGAGACAAGTCTATAGTTATATAATTATTATTAAGTTTGAACTTATTACAAGCAATTGTTACATCGAGTAAATTGTCCGTTTTATTCCTGTGGATCATCTGTGTCTAACATTCTTAGTCTACTTTAGTATAGTCCTGTCTGTGCTGTCTGTTATATCTAGTTTGGTATGCCTATCTTGTTGTGTAATGTTGTCTTATTGTGACTGTCAAGTCTTCCTAGTCTATATTTATCATGTTAAATTTGAATAAGTCAAATCTTGTTTGTCTAGTATTACTGTCTAGCCTTGTTTGTACTGTCTTGTCTATTTTTTAAACTGTCTGTGTACTTTTGTTTGTCTAGTCTACTTTGTGCAGTCCTATGTGTCTAATCTTGTCATGTCTGTATAGTCTTGTATGTCTAGACTTATCTGTCTTTTTTCTGATGCTTGCTCAACATTATATTTTTCACTCGAGCAATTATGGGCCCCCCTGATTTAGACTTATCTGTCTAGTGTGGACTGTATAGTCGGATCGGTCTAGTCTCGTACGTCTAATCAGTGTCTTTTAAGGCTTGTATGTCTAGTTTTATTTATCTCATCATATTGGTTTCCTCTAATCTAACCTAATTTTGTATGTTTAATGCTGCTCGTCTAGTATTATTTTTAGTTATATCAATCCAGTATTATTATCTACTCTTGTATATTTATGTGAATTTGGATAGTCATCATATCTTCCTTAGCATATTCTATCTAATTTTGTATATTACGCGAAATTACTACTTCCATTCAGCGCGTGTTATTAATATATCTAATATATCGAACATTGCTAAACTAATAATTCATTCCAAGAAAAGAATTAAGACAAATACTATGTTCTCTAATTCACAAATTGACTAATAACATAAATAAATAAAATTACTAGTACGGTTTGGCTCTTGCATTTACATTCTATGAGAGACCATATGGGTCGCTAAAAAATGACATAACCTGATAAATAATAATAATTATGAGCATCTATAGACGCGTTTCTGCCTTTTGTCTTCATCATTATGGACTTATCATCTAATTTCAAATTGAATTAAAATTGAATGTAAACTACAATTTACTCAGTCTGTGTTCGACGAAATGAATCTGGATTTCAACATTATCTTACTTATTTAGAGCCAAGTTCAGACATCTTCTAGACCAGCGGTCGGCAACCTTTTATGTATTGTGGATCACTAAATTCATAACTGAACCATTCGCGGACTCCTAATTAGCTCCTCAGGAAATTTTTTAAAAATTAACAAAGTCAAATTGTTTAAATTGAAAGCTTTTACTGTATACAAAATTTGTAACTAAAATAGACAGTTTTGAATGATTGTGTTTTCTCCAGGAAAGGACAAAAGAGTTAATTAAACGCTTTTGAGTTAGAATTTAGGCAAGTGATAGTAGTAGGAAATGTAGGAAATCAATTCGTAATATAATGTTCTTGTTTTATTTTACATAAAGCCTTAACAAAATTTATTTTTGATTAAAAACTTTATTACATTAGCTCAGCAAATTTAATATTATCTGAATATATTTAGGGACCCCTAAAATTTCGTCAGGGGTCCGAGGTCAGGGGTCCGAGGACCCCCGGTTACCGACCGCTGTTCTAGACCACCAGCGATTGCTGTACGAGCGGGTAATATAAGATATAGGAAAAAATTACTATGTGAATTTCCATATTACAAGAAAAGAATTAAGAAAAATACTATGTTCTCTAATTCATAAACGCATGGCGCTACAGACCAGGACGGACCTTGGCCTCCTCCCACGGCCTATACTTGTGCTTGGTGTCTTGATCTTACAATTAGACACAGGTGTAGGGGAGCCCTTACAGTTTTTGAACGTGGATGGCGAGCCACTAAACGGGGGGGTTTCGAGGCAGATTTTACTGCGATGGTTTTGGCAGTGCCATTTACAGGAGAACGGTGGATATTTTTCGCAATGACCAGGATTTGAACCCGGGACTTGCGGCTCCGAAGTCCGACACCTTGACTTCTAGGCCACCACCGTCTCTCTCTAATTCATAACTTTGTAATAATTCATTCCTTTGTATTTTGAGTACGTGACTAATATGGGTTATTATCTAGTTTTATAGATACTCAACTGTCAATAAATCTAGTCAATAGATACAAAATGTTCAAGAAACAAGTCTATACTTATATAATCATTATTAAGTATGAACTTGAGCTGCCTAGTCAAATTCAAATTGCTTTATTTCATTATTTAAGCCTATACAGAGATATTCTAAATTAAATGTTTCAAATAAAAGGAAAACAAAAGTGATACAAAAATCAGAAACACATATATCTGGATATGAGTAATAATTTAGGCTATTTAGCTTTTTCGAAATATTCTTCCAGGGTGTATGGTTCTATCTCATAAATTAAACTGTAGACTTTCTACTTGAGCTGTTTCACATTTTCTATTGTTTAATTGCTTTCGGGAGTTTATTGTAAATTTTAAGGATGCTATATGAGGGGAGTTCTTTCCGTCGTTGTTAATTTGTGATTTAGTAGCAGGTAGAGTTCTTTATTGTATCGTGTATCTCTTCTAGTTGGTTTATTAAAACACGTGAATAAGTCTCTAGGTGTGACAATAAAGACGATTCTCTGTAGTTCAAGTTATTAAATAACTTTGGCATTGAGCGCAAAAGCGGACTAAGCCACAATTTTTCTGATTTTGCGTTTTTCGCATAAATGTTCTTTATTTTACTTTATGAATCGACAAAAGTGAATTAACCCACATTTTCCTAATCAAAATTAGACGGCACGATAAAAAGCGTTGTTGCATTGAATGTTTTTTATATGGTCTGTGTGCAATAGTGCACTAAAGTTGGTTGGTCCGTTTTTGCTCAGTCCAGATACAAATATATGATGGAATGTGTAGTTAAAAAGATAGGTTAATGTGTTTGCCATTGTGAAATGGCATACGTTTTGAGAACACAATCAAAAACCGCGGTGGAGAGGTAATACGGGGTAATATTTTTGTATTATAATTCAATCTGGTGAGGAGCCAGATAATTTTCGAGAATCAAACTTTTCATTGGACTCATTGGAAGTGGATGAAAGTAGTGGTATACTACGATCAGGAACGAACAGGTTTCAATGCGGAATCAGAGAAAACAAAAGCATGCACATGGTGAAGAATATGTTAATTCGAAGGGTAATCTTGTACCTAAAAACAACCAAAAACAGGTGCATACCGTTGCAACAACAAGTGTTATTCGAAGATAAATGAAGAGCGGCAAATTCAAATTTTTAACGAGTTTTATAAGCTAGGAAATTATGACTTACACTCATCATTTTTATTTACAATGATTAAAGTTGTTAATAAATCTTGAACATATTCGTAAAATCACAATTCTAAAAGGCTAAACACTAGATTTTCTTGAAAGGAATATAACAAATCGAAAATCTGCTGAGGACCAATCAAAAGTGGAGTGGTTAAAGATTCAATGGTTGCGTTTGGTGAGAGAGGAGCCGTTTAAAATCTTTTTCAAATATTCAAACAATATTGACATACTGTTTATTAATGTTGATATCGGCAAAAGACACTCCAAACTGATACAAAAATAGATGTACTTTATCCCAATGGGCGCTGCATAAATCTGTTAAAAAAGAATGACATTAGTTTGTTGGAATATATTCCACCTATTTATCATACAACCACCAACAATGATGTAAATGAGGTACCTGTACTTGATTTTTGTAGTGAAGAAGATGTGTAATAAAGTTTGGTAATAAGTTTGGGTTTTAATAAGTCGTACTCTAGCATTTAAATAAATTTGTTAACGGACTATCCCATAAAAATTTAAAACAATCCAATTCAAAAGTGAACTAACCCACATCAAAATCATGTTTTTCAATAAATATTAGGGTAAATAGTTCTGTTTCCAATAATAGACATCTTGCATAGAATCAGAAGCTACATAACATTAACAAATGCAAAAACGTTTTGAAGAAAAAAAAATGCTTTATAATCCAATTATTTCACATGCCCAATAACTTAGTTTTATATTTGTTGGGGTTAGTCCGCTTTTGCGCTCAATGCCTCATTTAGAATACATAGGGCTTGCTTATGGATTCTAAATATATTTTTGATGTGTAGTCCATTTCCCCAAAATTTTATAGCAAACCTCAAATGTGAATGAAAGTTTGCAAAATAAACTAGTCTTGTCTGTATAGTCTTGTACGTCTAGATTTGTCTTTCCAGTTTAGTCTGTCTAGTCTGACCTGTCTAGTCGTATCCGAACCAATATCGACAACGTAGACGGTTTATTCAATAATTGGTAATATGTTCAGTGCTCTACGCCCAGAATAACATGACGAGGCCTACGGAACTAGTCGTACAGACATAAAACATCAACGGCATTGGTAGGAAACATGCGAGGTGGTAGCTTGGCAAATCAGGCGTCAGCTACTGATCATTTGGACGAAGACGTTTACAACATACCCATCTCATTTAGCAAGATACCTAGCCAATCGATCAAGTCCAGACTGAGTTCATATTTTCAAAAAGAATGGCAAACAAGATGTGAGCCCGTGAGATGGGAGGCCTATCTTCACAGATTCGGAAAAAGAGATTCACCATTGTGCTCATGTGGAGAAGAAGATACAGCAGCACATGTTTTATTCAAGTGCCCTTTCACTAAACAGTGGAGAACTCTGACCGAAAGAATAATGATTCGTACAGGACTTACGTGGCCACAAAATGAAGAAACCGTAACAAAGGCCGCGAAAACAAAAAATGGTGGGAACTATTTAATCACATAACAAAACAGCTACAGAGACTCGATCATAACAATTGAAAAAACGTAGTAATGAGTTTCAAGCTCTTCAAGAGAGTACACAAGCTATACCGCCAGCATATTGTCTTATTGACGGAGTGCTGATAAATAGTGTTCACACATAGTGTTCAAACAAATAGGCTGGCTTGTTCGTCTGCGCTACCTTTGCTGCGCTAAAAAAGATTTGATCACGACCTTAACTCAAATTTTACTTATCGTCTAAATTGTAAAGAATAATGTAATGTAAATGTAATGTTAACAGCTAACGTAGACAAAATGTAAATAGCTATGAAACCAGCGTAGTGTCCATCGGGACGCAGTGCTGGTCACAAAAGCCACTCATATGTAAATAAATAAATAAGCTGTCTAGTCGTATCTGTCTAGATTTACCGGTCTAGTCTTGTACGTTTAACCTTATGAATTTAGTCTTGTCTGTCTAGTTTTATTTGTTTAATCTTAATGGTTTCTTCTAATCTTATTAGTTTCCTCTAGTCTTATTGGTTTGCTCTAGTTTTATTGCTTTTCTCTAGTCTAGAGTTTAGACTCTAGTCTTATATGTTTAATGTTGCTCGTCTAGTATTATCTGTTTAGTAATATGTTTTGTTTACTCTTGTGTATTTTTTTGGATTTGCCAGTCTATCTTTCTTAGAATATCCTATGTAGTTTGGTATATTGCGGGAAATTAGGTACTATTTTAATTCATTATTTGTGGACTCGACCATCTTCAAGGTTACTAATGGTGTATTGCTTGAAATGGAGTAAAATATATTTCTTCCAACTAGTTTCGGCTTTATTAAAGGACATAGCCGGATTTATATATGAAATTTGCCCCCGCGGAGTTTTTTCTTCGCACTTTGGATCGTTTTGGTACCAAATAAAAATAATTCATTCAAAATTTGAGCTCTTTATCTCGACCCGATATCGAGATATTGTAAAAAAAAACTGATTTATGGATTTCATTTTTTTTCCCATATTAAAATTGAATTTTAATAAACGCCGATTTTTTTGCCAATACTTACGAGTAAAAGGCATGATAAATTTTTTTTGTTATGATTCCTAGATCGAAAGCCAATTTTTAAGAAAATAAATAAAAATAAAATCATTTTTTTGACAGTATTTTTGAAAAGTGTCATCCGCCAAATTTTGTCAGAAAATGTCTTCTGTACTCCTTTATACCCAGGATTTTTTTCAATTTTTTTCATGTGGTGGAACAATGTGAAAAAAATTAAAAACGATCTTACATTCCAAGGAACATATTTTATTATTGCTAGAAGAAGAGGAAATGTTTCTTGAAAAGGAACTTTTACAAAAGGCTATCGGCCACTAGGTCTTTCCGCCTAGGAATTTCCATTTTAATATTCAGAATAATTTTATACAAAAAAAAATAAACTGCTTTACAGATTATGGAGGGTACTGCTAGAAAAATACATAAAAAGTTGTTTTTGACTGAAAGAATACGTCAGTTGATCAACGTTTCTTTCTATATTCAACATTTTTCTCTATAAACAGACGACTTAATATTTCGGCAGGTCTTATTATTTTAGCCAAATCGAGCAAGAGAAAGATAATACAATAATCGCTGCAATGTGAGAGCAACATCCAATAGTACGCCTTCCATTAGCACAATCACAACAATATCGTCTAATACCAGAGATTTCATTCGAGTTTTAGGGAGTAGTTAATTGTTTAGTTTTCAATCTAAACTTTTGCTTCATATTACCATGAACTGCTTCAACTACCCAACGCACTTTGTTAACAAAACGTGATTGATTTGACTCGACTGTAGTAAGCTCAATACCTCTTTACGAGCCGGCATTAACACTTTGAATTCTAGTTGTTCTAAATATACTGTTATATTACGAAAGCATGGATCTACTTCGATAAATAATCTTTTTTAGTAACTTAATGAGACCATTAGGATTGCTAAGGACGATTTTCATAATTTCAGCATCGTTCATATTAGCCCTGTAAGGCACAAGTATATCTATAATCAAACCATTTGTAGTGCATATTGTAAATCGTTTGCATAGAGCAGAATATGATTTTCTCTGGCATTCATTATTTGTACTTTTTTTATGGAAAATATATTATGTTCCATCACAAATAAATATCAGTTGTTTATTTTTTAGTTCATATAATTTTCTAGCTATTTTTGTATTAGAAAGTAAAGTTTCCCTATTGACAGCGTCAATTCCAAAATTCAATGGCAAAACGCCGTTTTCAAATGAGTTCATCACTTCATCACAGTAGTCAGATACCATTTGTTTAGAGGCCAAACCGAAAATGGAAGATTTTGGAGCGTTCGAATTCCCAGTTTTTGATTTAAATAAAAAAATGCTTGAGCTTGAGTGACATTACGATTTTTTCAAATGTATTTTTGCATGATTTGGTTTTAATGTTTTAGGATTTCTTTTAGTTATTTGGGGTAGTGTAAACTGTGGTCGACAAATATTGTTTTATGTGTTTTTTTAGCAATTAGAAAAAAAAACTACCGATTAGAAAAATCGTTTTTAATTTTTTTCAGATTGTTCCACCACATCAAAAAAATTGAAAAAATTCCTGAGTATAAAGGAGTACAGAAGACATTTTCTGTCAAAATATGGCGGATGACACTTTTCAAAAATACTGTTAAAAAATGATTTTATTTTAATTTCTTTTCTTAAAAATCGGCTTTCGACCTTAGAATCATAACATTTTTTTTACATGCCTTTTACTAGTAAGTATTGGAAAAAAAAATCGGCGTTTATTGAAATTCAATTTTATCATTAAAAAAAAAATGAAATCCAAAAATCAGTTTTTTTATAATATCTCGATAATGGCTCGAGATAAAGAGCTCAAATTTTGACTGAATTATTTTTATTTGGCACCAAAACGATCCTCAAAGTGCGAAGAAAAAACTCCGCGGGGGCATGTTTCATATATAAATTCGGCTATACCCTTTAAATTAAAAATTTGCCATCTTCAGGGAGTATATAGAATTAAATGTTAACAGTTGAAACTAAAACTTTCGTTATCTTGTCAGATGTCGACTGTCTAGTAAAGCCGAAACTAGTTGAAAAAAATTTATTTTATTCCATTTCTTGAAGTAAATAAGTATTATAAAAGCAGGACACAATTATTTCAATTCAGCGTGTGTTATTAATATATCTAGCATATTTATTGCCAGAAAACTAATAATCATTTCTTTGTATTATTTGTAACGCGAGTTAATGGAGTAAGTTATTAGAGTGTGTGTGTTTAAATTAGTATGTATAAATAAGTTGGAGTTGTTTGACTTCGTGTATTTAATTTGGCCCGTCAACCGAACAATGGAAATGGGTTTACGGCGTTCTGCTCGGTACGAATTTATAATTAATTTATCGGCCGATGGGCGGTCCCACGTTTCGCGAATAACTTGACCGCCAATAACAACTTTATCAATACTAAAGAAATCAATGAATTAAAAAATAAAACTAACAATAAGTGTGTGGTATAAATCGAATTTTTGATAACTAATTTTACGATATTGGAAGAATAGAACTTAAAAAGTGTAAGAAGATATCGTTTGACGATGGTGTTAACTAAGTAAAGGGGTGTAACTCTAGTATTAAATGTGGTTCATTCTGTATAAAGTTTGAACAGTGAACCTTCTTCGAATTTAGAAGATTTGGAATACTCTTAAGAGTTTGGCTGGTTGATATGAAAACTTTCTTTTCGTGCTTTTGTAGAAGACTCATATATAGTGACGGGTATATCGAGAAAAGTATTTTTCTCATTTCTCTGAACAATGTGAACTGATTAAAATTGAAGGTCTTAGTCATAGTCCTAGTGGTCCACATTTCGTCCTCTTCCACAACCGCCAAAAAGACTGGGTCAACAAACTACTACAATGAACTACAACTACACTAGATTAGAGGATCAATTAAGTTTGTGTAATTGACTAATTTCCAGTCATCTTTTTATTGTAAAAATTATGAAAAAATTAGCCCAAAACAGTTCTTTTTCGCGAAATAATAAAAATCCCAACCCATTGTTTGAGAAACGCTGATCTAGTCTAAATATGACTAGACTAGGTCTATGCAACCTAGTATGTACAATACAACTAGCTCCAAATTTGTGTAAAATAGATTAAAAATTAAGCGGATCAGTAGATAAAAGATAGTCTAGTCGAGAAAGCTAGACTAGCATTTATTGTATGAAATTAGTATAATTTTGTACAATCAATAGATGATCTTGTACAATTTAGGTAACTAGTTTCAGGTAACTATACTAGAAATAAGATTAGTATAGTCTAATTAAAACTTACACGCAAACTTATTAAGATGAAATTTAGCTTGTAATATAAATATATTCAACCTGTTCGTAGCTCTATAATATTAAGTCTTATTAAGACTATCAAAAAATCTCATATTGAAACAACTACTTCCCTGGCAAATGCCAAGCAGGATATTGAAATATACAACAGACATTTGCATGTTATTACTAGCCCCAATACATTTTAATGTCACTGACAGCACTAGACAAAACATTGTTTTGAAGATCATTTCTTTGTATTTAAATTAAATGAATAGCCACCTGAAAGTGAAAAACAGACATCAGTGCAGCTTTGCTTTTTTGAATTATAAATTGGAATACACTTACATTAATATGAACACCTCGCTTGACTGGCGAGGTTACGTTTTGATAGAAAGAACATTTGTGTAGAAAGATGAAATTAATTACGGTTATTGATTTAAATCATAATTTAATATTGTTTAAACTAATTATGGATACAATCATACCAACTTGTTAAAGACGAAATATAGCTCGAATATGTACGTTGAATATATTCATATATTCAACGTAGTCTTTCAAACACGCGTTTCTAAAATTTTTAAACACACTACCCAAACAATTTTCTTGAAATGAGGGATGGGAAATGAGACATCTTTTAAAAATCGAGATAATATTTGCCGACATCGATAAAGTTATTTATTCTTTCTATTTTTATGAAAACAGTTCCATCTCGCGATCCAATAATAATTTAACGCGACGCCTAGTTTGAGAAACGCTGGTCTAGCCCATATAATGCTAATAATCTAAAAAACATAGTAAATTTTTCAATTCAATGTAAGTATAAATTACCACATGGTAACTGTCGCAACCATATTTTTTTTAAGTTTGGCCCAATGTGGATACCGGGTGTTAGTAGTAACCCTTCAAACAAACACTGCGGCCTAGTGTCCTATTGTATTTTGACCACATTTTTCACTTATAAGCCCAGAAAAATAGGTGTTATTATAAATTGCGCAAATTAATTGCGTAAATTACACATTTGACTTCTGCTACAAATTCGGCCCACACTGGGGATAGAACTCGGGACCTCCAGACTTGTTAGTTAGCGCTCTAACATGAGACCACGAGTGTCACCTCTACACCACTCGTGCCGACAACTGTCGCAACCATCCTATTCAATCAAATTTTTACCAATTACTACTTTTTTTACTAATGCTAATTCAAATGGATAGTTTACTGTGAAAAGTTAGTCTAATCTAGTTGGTCTAGGTACGATTTTGATTCAGTATTTAATACTTTATTAAATCTAGTTCTATAATAGACTAACTTGAATTCAATTAAATTTACCACGATAACAAAAGATACCATTAAATAAATTTCTTTCTATATTATCTATTCTAAGTATCTACATATCATTTGTTCACTACATTATATAGATAATGATATTAGATGCACTAATAAGACACTTATCTAGTCTAGTCTAGAAATTTTCAAACTTAGTTTCACTATACCCATCAGACCTTTTTACGGTTAGTTAAGCGCATGCGCATCCGCCAGGTTTGAAAGGCGGGAATATGAAAGTTTCGGGCACATATTTAGCTGGGGCATAAAAAGTTGGGGCACTCTTTGACGTATAACATGGTGGAAATTGACACATGCGCACAAAAATTTTCAACTGTGAAAAGGTCTATTTGTTTTTCTTTCGTTTTTAGTTAAGTCTCAAATTTTAGAAACTCTGAATTGTTTGAAGACGATTGTTAAGTGTAAGTCTTACGTAGCTTACGTCTTGTTATAAATATTTAGCCGAATCCATTGATAATTTGCTATTATCTCATGGAATCTCAGTGGAATATTCGATTATTTACTATCTTAACTACGTTATCTAGTAGTTTAGATTTATTGAAATAAATATAGATAGAATAAGTTTGATAATGTGGAATATCTCGTAATCTGGACGTTATTGTGGAGTGTAATCAGTTATGATGTATGAATGTGTAATAATTTATAATATATTTAATATTATATATTATTGTATTATTAAAAACTGATTATTAAAGACTACGACATACAAATATAAAACACCCTTAAGAAATCAATTTAGCCCATATTGTATAATTTATAAATAGAACTACCCAAAGATTTAATTCAAAGTCAAGTATTGCATTAATAAAGAAGATCTAGGATTTATAAATATAGATTATTGTAGTATAAGTAATAAACAAGAATAGCTTAAATATAGATACTAAAATGTAGATTATTATTCTAGGTAAATAAAGTTTAATGTTAAATAAACAGTCAATATAGAGAAAACTTAAAATAAATTAAAATAACATATATACAATAGTGCCAACCAATTCTTGAAGATATCTCTGAAGACCTCTTCCTGACTTCCTGTCTAACTGATTTTACCATCAACCACTCTAGCCATGCCCTTTCGCTAATAATTCCTTCGTCGATAAGAATTCGATTAAATAATTCAAATAATAAATATGTTGAGTGAATATGTTAAGTAATCCTTAAGTGACTCGGCAGCTTTCCACCCTTTTTGAAGAGGTTCAGCTATATTGTGGTGTATGGTTTTCGATCCGAATTATAATTTCCCATTCCTATTAATGAATTATAATATGACGACTATCAATTAAACGTTAAATTTAGAGAACAAATCGTCGCCAAACAAAAATGGGATAATTATTCCATCGGAGTTTTAGGGTTCCAAATAACGTTTACTTTAATTTTTATTTTTAATAGATCTTCTAGCAGAGACATTTTGCCGAACGTTGCTTGTGTACCTGAAATTAGGAATAAAAATTTTAGCAATTAAATTTTTAAAATGTAATTCAATATTTAATAATGCGTTCATTTTAAATCTTATAAGCTTAAATTTTTTTATTAATACTATAACATCTACATTTATACATACTCTAAGTATCAATAAATCAGAATGATATTCTTCAGTACGTTTCACCTCACATATGACTTTACTTGTAGCTAGCTAGACCTACTGGAGACACCGTAGACCAGGGCTGTTCAGGTATCGCGGTGTGATTTTAAGTAGTTCTTTAGTTTTCTCCTGTTTCCATGTTCAGTTTTCCATAAATTCACGGCCACGTTAACAAATTGATTGTGAGAGGGTGGCCGACAAGGAAATTGAAATCAAAACTAATAATGATAAAGCGCACCAAAAGTAACCGTTCGCTCCATCGCTCACTTGCAATGTACAGAGATATAAATAACAGAGATCGGTGATCTCATATAAAAATCCGGGGAAAACCCCCTTATTCGGGAAAGCAAGACACGAGGGGCAATGAGCATAATTTATTTACCAATCTGCGTAAATTTATGCGAGATGTTAATATTTATTGAACTTTTCTCTAAATTTTGTAATATAATTATTCTATTCGGTTTTGGTTTTATACATATCGTACAAAAATTTCTTCAAAAATTCGTAATAATAATTTATGTCATTTTACAAAGCGTATTTTTATTGTGTAAAAAGCATAAGGATATTTATATATATATAATTCAAAAAATATAGAATCATAATCCAATTTAAAATGCATGTGCACGAGCTAGCGACAAATTTATAATAAATCTTGCATTTATTATTTGAAATAAAATTGTTGATCCTCCTTTAAACTTGGGAAATTACTTAAAGATTCTTTATCTGGCCAATAAACGGATATGTTTTAAACATGTATAATTGTGTTTATATAGTCTAAGAGGTAGATTATTTTGCTACTGTTCCATGAAGAAAATTTTGAAAAATCTTTTTAAATAAATAAGTTTTAAAATAAATATTTTCAGTAAAATTTTGATTAGTGGAAGTTACGCCCAGTTTTATTCACACCGATACATATTCAGCATGTCGGGTAGATAAGTGAAAAAAGCAAAAACTGCGCATGACTGAACTTAAAAAAAAAACAATAATTGATTTTATTTATATTTTTCGTAAAGACACATATTTGTATGAGCAACTAAAAAACATAATTCAGTAAAAGGCAACTCTTTGTTAATCCGAGATAACGACATATAGACATATAGAAGTAGTATAGAATATGTAAACGTATAGAAAGTATAAAATGAATAGTGAAAATGATATATAATGGTTTAGACAAGCAGTAAATAATCAATTAAACTAATCGTTCGGGTAAACGTCAGTGCAACAAACGACACGACTGTTTATTCGCCACGAGCACGAGTCACTGTATATTTAAACAATTAAACCACTCGTTCAATTTAATTAGTGTTCAGTCCAGTTTCGCCATTAGAGCACACACCAACTGCTCACCGACAAATAGCCGCACAAAATCTAATCACAAGTTTTGGCCAAACTATATTTACGCGTGACGAAATTACACTCATATTTTTTGTGTGAAAAGCTTTCCGCCTCTAAAACAAGACCAATTAATCGTGACCGTGCTCTAAATCTTTTTTAATTTCTTTACAGGTCACAGCGTTCCATCCATCCACTTGCCCACCTGATACTAAACAGAACACAGCAGATAAAGTGAAGTGAATAAAACAGTAATAAGTTCGCGATAAAAAAAATCATTGATAATAGTTGGACTAAATGATAATAAAAAGGTGCTTTAATCAGTTTTTAGATAAGAAAAATACTTTGGTGGGTAACTGATACCATTTATAAGTGTAACGTGAGTTAGTGTAAGTCGTTTTATGTAATAAGTCTAGCTGTGGTTTTTTAATGTGTTGGTGTTAAGGGAGTTTGCTTTCGGATTGTTTTTTAACTTTACGTGAGTGTTTTTCTGTTGTGATTTGCACGTGTTTGGAATTGTTCCAAAAGAAAAAAGTCTGTGCGACTATATCAACATATTTACGATTGCCCCTCTGTGAAGAAGAGAGTGCTGCGCGCGGGCCGCTCCTCCTTTTTTTTCCCACCGTTCCGGAAAAACCGGGTGAATGCGCGTGTGCTTAGATACGTTGTGCTTCTCGTCGTGGCTAAGCCGTGCCGACGAGGAAGCAGCTAACGCGGGTCTGGACGTGACCAGACCTAACCCAAGTCTGGATAACCACCTCCAGCTGGTCACTACTGATACCGCGATGGCTGCCGATCAGCAGCAGCTCCAGCAGGAGCTTCGTGTCAAAGATGAAAAGATTCGGGCTTTAGAGGAATTACTCAGGATAAAAGAAGACGAGATTGGAAATTTAAGGTCACATTTGGATAAATTTCAAAGTGTTTTTCATATGAATGCGGCTGTTAGCCCAAAGCATATTGGGTTGAATAATAATGTGGGTTCAAGGCCAAGGAAACAGAGGGCTGGTATCTCTGCGGAGCCACAAAGTGATCCAACCCTGCACGATTTATCCCAACTAAAGACTTTCGACAAGGAAGAAAGGTAAAACATTTAATTTATCTATTTTAACAAACATTTCGTAACTTTATTATTACTCTAAATTTTATTGCTTCAACTTTCGCGTTTATTATAGTCGATTTTATAGTCTTTGTCACATGAAAGTGACTAGTTCTTTTCTCTCTCTAGTATTTATAATACGATAAATATGAATAACGAAACACAACGTGTTAAGCTTTACAAGTAGCTGTACTTAAGTTTTACTAATTGTAAGTTAAGTCATCAATGTCTAAACATTTAAATATTTCGACAGTCAAATTTTTTAAACGAAATTTATTAGAGTTCAAGTAATCAAGTTTTAAACATCTTTACTGAATGAAGAAATATCTACTTTTTCAAACTGATGAGAAACATCATGAGGAAAGCTAAGAGGTGTTTAATTGACATTTATTGATAAAAGTAATTCCTAATGTTCCTAATATGATAATAAAAACATCAATATTTAATTTTAAAAATTGTTTTAGAATACAATAAAATCGAATATTTTGTCTAGACTTTAACTGGCCAAAGCTAAAAAGATTGCGGTTTATTTATTTTCGAAATATTTAATATTCTCCAGATTTCTTTTAATTTTCTCTTTAATATGATTAGTGACAAAAACATTCAGCATAATATAAATGGAAACTAGAACGCATTATTAAATCTAATCATATAGAAATGTTTGTTAAACAAACCGTACTAAATGTAGTACATTTGTGAAGTGTTTTTTTACATAAACATTTAAATGTCTATAAATATAGCCAAGAAAGTGAAATGTATTATTTATCAAAATATTTCATACGTGCATGTTTCCACATATTTGCATTCAATTTAGGCAAACTAATAATATTATAGACACACACAAATCAATGTATAATATTATGAAACAAAACTGAATAACTATCCATTAATGGAAAATTAAGACTACTATATATTATCTTATTGTTAGTTAATTGCCACCTTTATACACCTTATTATATTTACTTCTGTTGCCTTTAAATCCATAGTAATCTAATATTATTGTAATATATTAAATACTTAACTAGTTTGTGTTTTTGAGGTGTTTAATTGACATTTATTGATAAGTGTAATTAATACCTAATCTCTTAATAAAAAATTGATTTCAGAATATAATGAAATAGAAAAGCTCTCGACTTTAAATGGCAAAACTTCAAAATATTACTGTTTATTTATTATCGAAATATTTACTATTCTCGCGATATCTTAAATTTCATGTTTGCTTGGTTATTATGATTAGTGACAAAAACGTTCAGTATATTATAAATGGAAACTAGAACGCATTATTAAATTTAATTATATTGTAATGTTTGTTAACCTAAACATATTTAATGTAGTACTACGTACGTAGTAATGTAGTGATTTGTGTAGTACTATAAATATAACCAAGAAAGTGAAATGCATTATTTATCAAAATATTACATTTACTTCTGTAGCCGTTTAAATCCATAGTAGTCTAATATTATTTTAATATATTTATCTACGACCACTATTGTAAATTCCCATTATTGTACAGTTCGTGGACTATGTAAATACATCATAACACACCCGTATGTAACAGTCCGCGATTAATAATAACTTATGATTGATACAACATAGTAATTTGATGTTTTTGATAATTTGATTGATAAAAAGATTGATGCAACATAGAGTCCGCGATTAATAATAAGTTATGATTGATGTACACACCCGTGCGTTTAGTTTACGATTCATTGATTGGTTGAGAGCTGCTACTATTATTAAATATATGGTTAAACTGTAATAAGAGTAGCAATATAAGCAACCCAATGTACGCATTGGACACATAGGGGTAGGGAAAATAAATTTAAAGGGGGTATATAAAAATTGTTTAAACTATTGAATTTTTTTTCTTATTTCGGATCGAGAAGTCGCGCTGCCGCGAGGAGGTTTTATGTCAATTATTATATTATTCACATATAAGCTGTCATTCATTTCGTTTTTTCACGTTTTCACGAAAACTACAAATAAGTATCAAGCTAAATAATGTGCAGTAACAGTTATATATGAAAATACAACTGTTTATAATTTAGTGTGGTTGTAGATAAAGTATAGTACATAACTCGAGTTGTAAGGCAATTACGTACTCGCGGAATTACGCACTCCCCGCTACGCGTGTCTTACAACTCTCTTGCAACTCTTCTTACAACTCTCGCTACGTAATATACTATTACTTATCTAGTTTGTGCTTTCCGAGGTGTTTAATTGGCATTTATTGATAAGAACAATACCTAATATAATAATAAAAACACCAATATTGAACTTAAAAAAATCTTATTAGAATATAATAAAATAAAATCTTCTCTCGACTGTAAATGGCGAGGCTTATGGTTTTTTTATTACCGGAATATTTAATATTCCTCAGATTTCTTAAATTTCATGTTTGATTGGTTATTAATATGATTAGTGACTAAAACATTCAGCATATTATTAATAGAAACTAGAATGCATTATCAAATCTAATTGTATCGCAATGTTTGTTAAACCAAACGTATTAAATGCTGCACATTTGTGAAGTGTATTTTTACATAAACATTTGAATGTTTATAAAGATAGCCAAGGAAGTAAAATGCATTATTTATTAAAATATTTGAATTCAATTCAGGCAAACTAATAATGTTACAGACAGATACACAAATCAATATGAAACAAAATATTATGAAACAAAATTGAATTTGAATTGGATAACAAGCCATTAATAGAAAAGTAATTATACATCCAATTTCATCAATACATCCTATTCTATTTACTTCTGTAGTCTTTTCAATCCATAGTATTCTAATATTACTATATTGCTATAGCGTTTTAAACACAATTTGAAACAATTTATTATTAACATCCTTTTCATTATATATTTAGTATATTATGATTCACTGAAAAGTTAAATACAAAATAATTTTGTTCAAATTGCTGCTCAAATAAAATAAATAGTTTCTGTTTTGAACAAAATAAAAATATTTGCGTTGGTTTAACATGTGTATTTAATCATAATATTTTTATTAACTATAAGATAAGTAAGTTATTTAACTTTTATCAATATTTTTTCACTTAATCTACTTAATTACTGTAACAATTGAGATATGAATTTTACAAAAATAAAAAAGTTATCGATAATTATGTATCGTCCATAATTATTTTTTAAATATACATGAAAAATATCACTTTGGAGTCTTAATATACTTTAGCCGTGTTTAGTAGGTTTCAAACAATTTCCACTTATACAATTAACATCCGCTTTTTAACGGGACACATGTCCCGTATAAAAATGTCCCATATAAACTTTGATATATCAAATAAAAATTATATTAACTAGTGTCACTAGAAATGTCAATGACATGTCTAAGCCACAACTATTTTTTAAACATCACAACTGCACATTTTATATGTATAGTGATATTATTTGTCAATTTTTGATGCCAATTTGTCTTACCATATTACCTAATTATTATTATTTTTGCCTAAATCTCTTAATATTTATGTTTTTAAAATAATAATAAATTAAATTTAAAATAAAATAATAAGATGAAAATTTTATAATGTCATGTTTGTTAAATGTTTTATAATGATTTTTTTTTTATATTTTTCTAAATGTTAGGTAGTAGAGGAAGTCACTTGCAGACCATACAAAAGAGATAAATAATAGGTAGTCTAACTAACAGTTAAAAAGTTTACTTGCTTTGTAATTTACAACACAAAATGAAAATTATTAGAACTTATATTCAAAAACAGAATAGACTTTTATTTCCTGTTAGCTAGCAATATAATTATTACGATTTTAATGAATGTAATAAAATGCCTTAGTAGTTTATGTAAATTGTTTCATTCGAATAAAAAAGTCTAATAAACAATCAGTTGGAGAAAATGCTTTTCGTCGTCGTTTATTTATATATTTCGCTATATATAAAAAATGAAAAAATATACATATATATTTTGTCAGTTCTGTAAGGTCAATAGCATTTTATATATTGTCTATAAAACCGAGTTGACCTTGCTTATGAATAATTGAGATATTAATTAAGCACGTTTTAATTGCCGCCAATTCTAAAATGAAAAAAAAATCTTTAAAGATTTTATGATTCATAAAAATGTTGTTTTTAGTGTTCTCGTAACGGGAGAAGTTCTAAAATCATTGTAAGGATATAGAATATAAAAAATATTTAAATTACAATAATATTAATTAACGTGAGGAAATTATTAAGAAATTTTAATGAAAATTGGAATTCAGGTTATAGCATTCGATATACTCAAACTATTTTCAAATAATTGCTAAAAAAGAAATAACTAAGCATAGGTTATTTCTTTAATCGTACCTACTTATATATTTATTATACAATAAGAATATTCAATGTATAGTCTTGTCTAGTGCTGTCTCGTCTGGTCTACTCTTGTCTTATATACAGTGATTCCCAAAAGTCCCGGGAGGGAGTGATGCTGTGGATGGGACGGTGCTATAAAGTTTTGAACGAGTGAAGAAAAATTGGAAATCACTAATGAGTCATAAAAACTTCATTATTAGGTAGGTGGCCTAGAACTTCTTTGCAACGTTAGGTTTTTTTTTTAGGGGCTGACCTCCCTAACATTTGTAGTAGCAATCCCTGTCGAGTTTTAACTTATTTTAAAGCAAAGCTATAACGAAACATCTCCATAAACCAACACCCGATATCTTAATTGTTTCAAGAATTATGAGGGGTTGAATAAAATGTTTTGTTTGCACGTTTATTGCAATTTTTATAACAAATGTTCAAATTGTCTACCTTCTTTGGTCTCGCAATGACCCAAATGGTCGTAAATGGAGGTTTGAGCCATGTTCCTAGTGATATTGATGGTTTCTTCAAGTATGCGATTTTTCAATTCTTTTATTGATTCTGGTTTTGTTACATACACTATACTTCTCAGAAACATCCAAGAGTAAAAATCAGGTGGTGTTAGATCACGAGATTGTGGTGACCACTCAATTTGACTTCATCTACCATCTTCCACCATCCAACGGTTTGGAAATGTGCGGTTTAAAAAGTCTCTTACTACTCGAATAAAATATGGTTGGAACTACTTATTGTAATTAGGGTACACTTGCAACCACTTGTTTTTCTAACAGTTGCAGATATCTATCTCCGTCCAAATTTCCAGTAATTTACGAGGTGGTTAGGTCATTGCGAGCCCGAAGAAGGTCGACAATTTGAACTTGTTATAAAAATCGCAATAAACTTGAGAAAACATTGTATTTTCCCATTTGGTAGTCGACTCCTCATAATTCTTGAAATAATAAGAATAGAGTAATGTTGTTTATCCGTCGGATATAAACCTCGCGCACATCTGAATTAAAGTCAAAAGGGACGTCCTTAAACTCTGAACACTTAATTCGTGATTCTGACCAAGCTAACTCTATTCTACAATTGTCTTCGGAATTTTTAAAATAGCTTTGCTGTTGCGCTCACAAACGATGACAAAGCTTGGCTTCAAGTCACAAGCGAAGAAAATTTTCATTCCTCAGCCTAATTTGTTCCAAGGATGACGATGAAGCTGACGATGACTTGAATGTTTGAACTGGGCGAAATGTACCAAACGGTGACGCGTTTAAAATATGTAAAATTGTTATTGTTTTGTTTTAATCTTGATAATCCGGCGGTTGTCTGGTCCCATATGTGTCGGATTTTCAAGATTATACTGCAATCCCATAATTCTTGAAAATTGTCATATCCCATAATTCTTGAACAATCCCATAATTCTTGAAAGAAGATATTGGGTTGTGGTTTATGAGGATGAGTTTCTTTTCTAGAGGTTGCTATTACAATAATATTGGGATGGCCATTCCCTAAAAGAAGTCGTTGCATGAAAATTATAAACTATTTAGGAATGTGGTTTTTATGACTCTTTAGTGATAAAAAAAAATCAATTTATTTTCTACAAAACGTATAGTCCCGAGACTTTTAGGATTTATAGTTATTCTTGATCAGTCCTGTTTTATCACACAATCAAAATAAACCACAATAAATGCAGATCTAGACTTGTTTAACCTAGCTATTTCTATCTCTAATACCATCTTCTCAGAAACTCTAGTCTATGACTATGGCTATGTCTGTGTCGATGTCTGGCTATATCTGTGTCGATGTCTATGTCTGCAATTAATACAGATCTAGGTCATGACTAGACTACATTTTGATTGGCACTTTGACTATATTTGGTACTAATCTAATTACTCATAGTAGAATATTGTTTAAGTATTATATTGGAATGTCTAATATACTCTAAGACCATCTTCTCAGAATCCCAAGTTTATTTCTATTTAAGTGTCTGTCTTCTTTTGACTTTATAACCTTACCTGGCTTTATTAAATCTTGTTTTTATTGTGTTTACACCTATTGAAATATTAATCAGTAAAATGTGATCTATGACAATTTAATTCACATGAAATAAAATATGTTTTTAGAAAATATTTATTATTGTAATGAAATATGCTTATAAAAAATATTTTTGTTAGTTTTTTTTTAAATATACATATTTGACAATTTAATCAAATAATAATTAAGAAATTTTCAGTGTTTAATAAGAAAATGTTGATAAAATATATCATCTAAAGTTTAGATTTTTTTAAATTATGCAAAAGAAACATGCTATATAAATTATGTTGGATGTAATTTATTAAAAACAATCTCCCAAATTTAATAAACAAAAAAGTAATAATTAAATATTTCGAAATTTCATTTGATAATTATAATATCACGCAATTAAAAATATGGGTTGCGTCCGTGAAACTAGATACTCCATACCACAAGACTAGCGAGAACGCGAGACCAAATTATTTACTACTTGGAAACTGAATGAGTTATGGATGGGCGTATCGAGATTACATTAGATTCAAGTCTCGAAAATATCCTCATAAATAATCCCACTAAAACATAAAAATAACACCCTAGAATTGCTTTTAAGCAAATAAGTTTAAATAAAATTGTCAAAGTTGACAAAATATTGCTATGCCAACATTGACTGTAATTACCATTATCCTTGTTCTATAATATGCAATTACATAAACAATTATTTGACATGCAACTTCCCGTCATTAAATCGACCGTTATTATTTAAGATATTTTCGAAAATATTCAACTGTTTTTATTTCGGAAATTAGCTATGCAGTAATAATTATTTCGGTGCGCCACAAAACATCTTTTGATATATTTTTTTGTAAGCTAAATGTAAATATTATATGAGAATGTAAGAAAAATATTATTGCAACAGTCGATCAAAATCTGCGAAAAGCGAAATCTTCGTTTATGTTTGAGAAGAGAATATGAGTGAGTCGTGCGTGGCCTAGAAAACACATGGATGTATGGTATGCAATCTCTCAATTGATTATATTCATAGTTTTACATTACTTTATCTTTTGTGATTTGTATATAACTTTCATTAAATTTTAACTTTCTTCTTGGTTCATCTTCGAGGCGGTGGTGAACTATTAGTTAAGGTGTCAGATTACCAAGTCACAGATTACCCGCTTCGAATCCGGGGACGCAAATGTATAGAAAAAATATACATATATACAAAAATAAGCCACCATTCTCCTGTGCATGGTAATCACATCACAGGTCACAGACATCACATTAAAATTTGCCTCGAAAAAACTCCCCTAATAGTGACTCGCCATCCACGTTAAGAACTGTCCCTACACTTTTGTAAGAACACCAAAACACAAGTGTAGACATGAGAGGTTAGGTCAAAACCCATTTAGGGCTGTAGTGCCAAAGGAAGAAGTATAAGAAGAAGAAGGTTCATCAACTTTAACTATCAGTATCTTAAGAAATATTGTAGGTATTAAAGACATATTAACAACTTAAAGGTGGTATTGCAGGTATGTGGTTGCAGGTATTCAAGACATATTGACAACTTAAATTATAACTTGAATTAGTAAAACCATAGAACATTATAGAATAAATGAACTTGAATATATAAATATACTCAACCTTTCCGGAGCTCTATAATACTAATGAGTCTTTTTAGGACTACCAAAAGAGAAATGTCATGCGAAATGTTTCAGTTATTTTATAGCTTTCCACCTTCGTGGCACTCAAAAAAAAAAACGGAAATTAACATTATTTTTTCAGATCATGTCTTTCCGATACCTTAAGTGGATTAAGCCATCTGTAGACGCGTTTCGAGATTTATCTCTCTCAGTACTAAAAAGACTCATTAGTATTATAGAGCTCCGGAAAGGTTGAGTATATTTATATGTTCAAGCTGTGTTCCGATTTTATTAAGTTTATATGATTACCTATAATGTTGTATGGTTTTACCAATTCAAAATTTATCATTTATATCAATAACCTGCTAAGTTCATGTATCTCTCACAAAATGTCAAATCAAAAATATCTAACCATAATCCCCCACATGGGTTTCAAGTGAGTGGTTTCCATTGTTTATTGTTGTTAATAAAAGCAAAGCTGTACTAAGGAGAGATAATCTCGAAACGCGTCTACAGATGGCTGGCTATCCACTTAAAGTATCGATGACGAAAGATATGATCTTAAAAAACAATGTTATTTTCGGGTTTTTGTTGAGAGCCAAGAAGGTAGACTGAAAGCTATATAATAACTGACAAATTTCACATGAAATTTGTTTTTCGTAGTCCTAAAAGACTTATATATTAGTGTTATAGAGCTCCGGAAAGGTTGAATATATTTATATATTCAAGCTGTGTTCCGACTTTATTAAGTATACAAATTATAACTTGGTTCATCAACTTTATCTGTCAGTATCTTAAGAAATATTGCAGGTATTAAAGCCGTTTTATCAACTTAAATTATAACTTGGTCTATATATTTTAAATACATTGTTTTAAATACATATAATAAAATATATACTACATATTCTTAACTAGCCTGAATATTATAAATATAATCTCGCTTTATTCTAAGTGTGATTTACTATTAGTCGAATTTCAAGAATTTACCTATTACTCTAATCTATTTATGTTGGGCTTCATTATCTAGTCTCATCGCGTTTTTTTTTAATCTAGTTCTGTTTAGCCTTGTTAAATATTCTCTAGGTTTGTTTAGTTTTCTTTAAACTTATCCATCCTTGCTTAATCTTGCTGGAATTAGCAGGATTTAGTAGTAAAGACTATTGGTTTATCCGAACGACCGTAGAAACAGTTTGGAACTGTCCGACAAATGTGCAAATAAATGTTGGAGCAATCGAAGAAACCTTTGCGATAGAAGCTTGGCTGCTATTTCATTAGTCTAATGCAGAGGTTCGCAAACTGGGTGCCGCAGCACCCAAGTGTGCCGTGAATTATTGTTAGGGGTGCCGTAAAAAAATCACATTTTATAATTTTTTAAGCATAAATTCTCAGTTTCTAGTTGATCCCAGTAAAAATTACAATAATATTTGTTTTGGGCCGTCTTCGGAACCTTATCATCATCCGTTTTATAAAAACCGGATGTAGTTCGTGTTTCTGTTTGTTTCAGTTTGTTTACTGGAGTACTGGATAATGAAGCTATGGTGCCTAGCAAACTATTGCGTCATTTTTGAAGGAAACTTTCCTTTCCTTTTGAAGGAAAGATTGCTTTGTTCACAACAAAAACAAAGCAGTAATTTTACAAAACAACTCAAATTTTCTGATCGTGTTCAAGAGGCCAGTTACTTAGTCGCAGAAATAATAGCACAGCAAATGATACTACATACAATAGGAGATACATTAATTTTACCGTTTTGTTTAGCAATTGTAAAGGTAGTGCTCGAAGAAGCAGCTGAAGCTGAAATCAAGAAAATTCCTTTATCAGACGACACAGTACAAAGACGTATTAATGAAATGTCTGATAACATTGAAGAAAATGTTGTTTTGAAAATGAAAGAAGCTGATATGTACGCTTTTTAAGATGATAAAAGTACTGAGAATTTGAAAGAACGACTACTGGGGCTGATGTTTCTAATATTTTATATCAGTATTTATCATCAGTTGGCATGTCTTGGGAAACATGTGTTGGCATATGTACGGATGGTGCACATCTATGGTCGGTTCCATAAAGGACTTTGTGTCTTTTGCTAAAAACAGAACAAGAATATCGTATCAACACATTGTTTTATACACCGTGAAGCTTTAGTTGCAAAAACTGTAAATAAAAACTTAGAATGTGTCTTGAACAATATAGTCAAGATGGTCAATTACGTAAAAAGTAAACCTCTGTTGTCTATTTGTTGCGTCTACTTAATAAACTTTGTGAAGAAATGGGATCTCAATTCAAAAATCTTATTCTTCATACAGAAGTAGGGTGGCTTTCTGAAGGGCGTGTTTTGAGCCGATTTAACGATTTCAAAGCAGAATTACTACTACTATTTTTTTAAGTAGAAAATCAAAAAAAAAATATTGTGAATTATTGCAGGACGATGCGTGGTATGCAAAGCTAGCATATCTGGTAGATATTTTTGAACAACTGAATAAATTAAACTCCAGTATACAGGGGAGAAATTAAAATATTTTAACTTCTTCAGACAAGATAGTGGCTTTCAAAGACAAATTGAAGTTGTGGATAAAGAAAGTAAGCCAGGGTAATATGGGAATATTTTCAAGAACTAAAGAAATGGAAAATAACCAAATTCGGCAACTCATTATTGAGCATTTAACAACTTTAGGGACAAAAGTTGATAATTATTTTTCCTATTTCAATGTGGAAAATTATGATTGTATAAGTAATCCATTTGCGGCATCAGTGATGGAAAAAATGATTTGGAACTTATAGAAGAGGAAGAAATGATGAATATTCGAAATGATCGAACACTCAAACTAAAACATGAAGAATTAGACGTCAACTGCTTCTGGATTGAGATTAAAAAAGAATATCCCAACATAGGACTACGAGCACTCAAATTTCTCCTACACTTCTCAACTTCATATTTTTGCGAGCTTGGCTTTTCTGCTTTCGTGAATATCAAAACTAGAAGAAGAGAAAGGCAGTCGAGGATGAAATGAGAGTATGTCTATCTCAAATTCGCTAATTGTAAGTGACTTAACACTTGTTTTGTGTCTATTGCATGTTAATTTCCGTTTTAATATTATTTTACAGTTAGTTTAACTTCTATTGGTTTTGACAGATTAAAATAATTTGTTAAAATCCGTATACAAAGCCTTAAATCAAATTTCTCATGTCGCCAATCTATAGTCCCTAGTGTTAGCTGTAGCTACTGCCTTTGTTTACAAGTACTAAAAGCAGACTCATTAAAACTCGAGTTCAAGTCATGAAAATGAAAGTTTAACGAGGCAAAGCTTGTTTGAATGGCCTATCAAAATAGTTTATTGTTTAACTGTTTCAACGGATACTTAATATTTTATTACCACAAAACTTTTATTTCCGTATCCCTAATGTCTATTCAAAATATTTGTTAATTAAGTTTTATAAGAACTTATTAATTAATTATAAGCAAGAAAAAAACAGGAATATAAATTTATTTATAAGCTAATCTAGAATATTACCGAAATATTACAAATTATAGACAGGCTAATTGAATATTATCTTTCGATTATCTTAATTTAAGTTCAACGCTATATAAACTGTATTACAAAATATTATAAAAAACCTAATTCAAAATTACAAAACAACAAAATTATTTTATATTTAAGTCGAATTGAAGCTTAATGCAATTAGAAGAATATTGAAAATATAACACAATTAGATTGTTTAAGTTAATAGATGAATGAATGTAGTTTATGTGTATTTTGTAATTCCTGTAATTCATTTATAGTTAGATTTAAACCTGTGATGAAAACTGTATTAAAAAATCCATAAAAGTTTATAATACGTAATAATATATTTAATATGTCTTAATAAATATAGTGTGATCAATGTCCAAAAATGTTGTTATATTTTTATATGCGGAATTAACTTTTAACGATAGGACAAGATAGAACAAACTGTTAAAATTTGTTACTACCTACTAGTTTCGGCGATTTAAAATTCAATTTTATCAATTAATTAATTCAAAAGCAATTTTACCATCACCAGGCTGCAAAGAAAAAAGAATAACCGAACCTAGTAGCTTTTAAAAAAAATAAAACAATTTCTTTCAATGTCCTAGCGTCACCAGTTAATTCCACATATAAAAATATGTCTTAATAAAGTTTAATTCGCATTTTTATTTGGATAAAATCGTATAAAAGTTATTATTTAACCATTGGGGAACCTTGTAAAATGACCGATCGCGCTGTGATACTTATTGCTACATGTTTTCACTAAAATTAGTATGCACTTACGCCTGTTATTACATTTTGAATGATTTGTCTAATAACAACGCGCTTCCTAGAGAGTTGGTTTAGATAAAAAGAGGTAACAAAATAATATTGAAGTATTAAAATTAATTAGTAGATAGTAAAGTAGATAAGAATATTTAAAAAAATTATTTTGATAATACAATTTTCCTTTTAAACCAAGAAATGGAAGTTTTGGGTTATTTAAAAATCACAGTGACTGATAGCAAACAGTCGATCCTTTGTTCCAAATTCCGCGGATCAACGGGCAATATGTTTACGTACGTTCACGGTGAAATTGTTAAATATAATCTGCGGTGACTTAATATACGACGACGAAAATATAATGGGTCAAGTTTTCAAGCTTATGTGTGATATTATTATTAGAAGCCCCCGTCCTCTGTGTGTATATGCTTGCACGCGCACTAGGAAACATCAAAATACAATATATTACAGAACATTCCAAATTAGCTAACGATTTTCAATGTAATAAACAAATAAGAAATAGAATATTTTTATAATATATTATTTCATTGTCTAAAAGCCGTATTATCTGTGCAAAATCAAACGTAATAAAACGCATTTTTATTGTTTTACAGTTTATTGGTAAATTAAAAAATATATATGCAAGATTAAGAAGAACACTAAACAGAGGAATAAAGATTAGACTCGACAAGAGTGAACTAAACTAAATAATTGCAAATTAGTATATAATTGTAAATTTAAATAAATGTAAACTAGCAGTATCAGTCGAACTAGAGAAGATAATATTTCAAGAAAAATATAGCATTGTGTTTGGCTATATTTAATTACATTAATGTTCAACATCTCAATGCGGAGATAATCAGAATTTGTTCATAATGTGTAATCACTAATCACTTATTCTACAGTTGTATATGTTTTATCTACTCGCACACTAAAATGAATAGATTATTCAATAAATTATTGTATGTAAAGGATATCATCATTATAATCGTGTGTAAAAGTACCCAAATCGTGCTTAAAAATCCAGTGTAAATCAAATGTAGTCACATTATTAAACGATTTCTGTTTGTTGTTACTATGGCAACAAGTCAGGTGACCAATCTTCATAAAAAAACACATGTCATAATACATAAACGATAGACGTAATGAAAATAATTTTTCTGACGTATATTAAAATTGATTTAATCTTTCTTATTTTGAAACAAGAAGAAGTCTCGGTCTCTCCGTCTGGATTTATCCGTCTCTAATATAACTTAACCTACCCATAATTTAATCTAGATTAAATCTAGGTTAACCTAGATTATATCGACAACGACCAAATGGTGTTCCCTTCACTGTGCATTTTTATTAGTTAGCAATTAATATGTTAAATGTAATGTGGTAAAGAATTCTTTTGTCAAAATGATATATTTTGAAAATTATCGGTAAGCAACTTTTTTTTTTTATAGATTTTTGATAATTTAGATTATGGATAACGAAGAAATCGAATCTACACCTCCAGAAATTGCCGTAACTGCAAATCGTATAGTGACAAACTTGTTACAAATCAAATCTGAAACATTATATTTGAATACATATAATGATTTCTTTAATTGGTGTAGTAGAAAAAATGTAAAATGCTTTACAGAAAATGTCTTCCTCGTTTATTTTTCTGAAAAATCCAGTAGTTGCAAAGCATCGACCTTATGGTCGCACTATTCAATGTTAAAGGCAACTTTTAATAATAATAAGAACGTCGATATTAGCAAGTTCGCAAAACTGATTACCTTTTTAAAACGGACATCAGAAAATTAGATAACCCAAAAAATTAAAAACATTTACTTTAGAAGAAACTGAAAAATTTATCTATGAAGTTCCGTATAACCAATTTCTAATGACGAAGGTAAGAAAATAAAAGAATCTGATTAATTAAATTTATAAAATAAACTAAATTATGTTGTGGCACTATTTGGAATTTCAAAGATTACGATTACAAAGACATTACTAATAGAGATTAGATTACGAAAGATTACAACAGATAATATTCAAGATGCAGGAACTGCTTTAATAGTAACAATCCCGCAATGCAAAAATTATAAGCCGAGAACTTTTATTGTTATTGACAAGGATAAAATTCCAAGTTTCTTGGAAATCTATCGAAAAGATGCTTCCTTACGACGACCAGTAACAAATAACAAACGATTTTTCGTTTTATATAAAAATAATAAGTGTACAAAACAGCCAGTAGGTATTAACCAATTCGGCAAAATACTTTCTCTACTAGGTACATTTCGTAATCTACCGCATCCTGAAACATATACTGGACATAGTTTCAGACGGTCAAAGGCTTTTGTGGCACTTTTATCATAAACTACTATTTTGCCACATGCTTATACACTGCTTATTAATTGTATATAATTGACTAACGCGAAACTTTAGTTTCACGTTTTTCTTACAAATCTATCTGAAAGAAGAATAGATTTGTATTGCACAGTACACACACTTGTCATATTAATTTTATTCTAACTAATATATGCGTGATTAATTGTTATATAGAGTCAATACATATAGAATCCTATAGTTATGGTTAGAACTACAATCGTTTAATTCCTTTAAATTATATCCAAAAATTTCAAATTTAAATTTAATTTAACAGAAATTAAATAAAATCTGAATTTAATCTTACGGCAACAATAATATTAAAAACACAGATTTTTTTTTATTGTACAAGTTTTTATTGTACAATATTACATAATATGTTTCATCAACACTGGCTTCGTCAGGCAATGAAATTCAAATATAATTGAACACATATAATATTTAAACAGTACTACAAAAGTTGCAGAGGGGGTGTATTATATGTTTATGTTGAGTAGGAGAGAATTGTGTAGATCTAATTGATCATCAACTCTAAAAAAACTACTCTACTTTTGCTACCTATTGTTTAAATTACAATCATAAATTCAATAATAAATTTGAAATATCACATGTAAAGATAAAAAGTAAAAAACTAAATTTATTAGAAAGATTAGAGATAAACAAATTGAATGGTATATGTCAAATTTATTATTGAAATTATGATTGTAATCTAAACAATGGTTGTTTGGTTGGCAAAGTAGAGTCGATTTTTTTGGAGTTGTAGCTTCTTTCGTGTTCCTAGATTCTGGTTTAGAATGTGTAATGTGAAGACACTGTTTGTCCTGTGTAGACTTTACTATAATCTTCACAGGCTAACTTGTAAACCCCGAGTTCGACTTCTTATCTGTTTTGTCATTATTTTTAATGTGATTTATGGAGTTGTTGGTTTTGAAACCAATAGATTGGTTCGTCGCTTTTTAATAATTGTTTATATATTTTCAGTAATTTTGAAATTGTATCTGCTTTTTTGAATTGATCGGTATTTTATATTGCATTTCGGGGTAAATCGAAGAGAGTATTTTTGACTTTTGATATTTGGTTAAAGTTTCAGTGACCATGTTTGAATATCCTTGTTGCGTATCATTACAATAGCTTGGAATAATGGGTATTACAAAGCATGATCACTGAAATTTTAACCAAATATCAAAAGTCAAAAATACTCTCTTCCATTTACCACAAAATAAAATCTCAAAACACCGATCATGAATAACCCCATCACGTACATTGGCTAAATTTCTGAAAAAATGGGAACGATCATTAAAAAATCGACGAACCAATCTATTCCTTTCAAAACCAATAACTCCTTTAATCTCATTAAAAATAATAAGAACAAAACAGGCAAGAAGTCGAACTCGGGGATTTACAAATTAAGCTGAGAAGATTGGGTACTTACGTATTAACGCCATCACCGTTACATTTTTAAATGCCGCCAATCTACAATTAAAATTTTTATGATAAATCATAAAATAAAACATTTTATTTTGAAATAAAACTTTTTGAAAACTCAAAATACTTTTTTTGTTAACCCCCGGTTAGATTAGGTTGCTCGCCGCGAAGCGGACAGATAAATCAAGACAATACACGCGCCGCAGCGCGAACTCTCGATCCAATATATAGCGGTGGTGGCGTTAATACGTAAGTACCGAAGATTGTAGCAAAGTCTACATAGGACAGACATGGAGGTCATTCGAAACCAGAATCCAGGAACATGAAAGAAGCTACACCAAAAAAACCAACTCTACTTTTGTTGACAATTATTTAGATTACAATCATAAATTCAATAATAAAATTGAAATATTATATAGTGGGATGTAAAGTAAAAATCTCATGTTCATGTCATCTCATGTTCAATTGACAACTATTTATAACAGTCACATAGACAATGCCTACTCAAAATTGAAAAGTTTTAATAACATCCACTTTGGGACAGCTTTACTTATTAAAACAAGGGAGGGACACGGAAATCTTCTGTTACTCTTTAGCACACAGCGCTCAAGATGCATTGTGTGAGCCTTTCGCTACGTCAAAGCAAGTAACGAGAAAGGTCAAGATCTAATATGTGAGGGGCTGAAAGCCAAAAGTTTATGTACTAGTAAAGTAACATAAGATAGTTATAATTTGTGTAACCTCACTCCGTAAAGTTAGGTAAAACGAGAAACCTCAACTTTGTTGGCGAGTTCTTCAGCAGTTCCTCGTCTCCGGACCAATTGTAGTTTCGTGTACAAACATTGATTTAATTTGTAAAGCTGTCCCAAAGTGGATGTTATTAAAACTTTTCAAGTAAAAATCTCAATTTATTAGAAAGCTTAGAGATGAACAAATTTAATAAAAACGGTATTATTTTAAATGATCAATAAGATGTACATGATAACAATTCTGCTCTAATCAATCTAAACCTATAATACCCCGTTTTCAACTTTTCTAGTATAGTTTAAGTAGTATTTTAAGTTGTATTTGTATTTCATTATCTGATGAAGCCACAGTGTTGGTGAAACGAATGTAGTATTCTACAATAAAAACTTTGAAACAAAAAAATCGGTTTTTAATTTTATTATTGAAAATTCGGTTTTCACAAGTAACTCCGTAATCAATTAATTATTTAATCTAAAATATTATGGATCCTCCTCATTTTGTAATAAGTCTCTAAATTTTGTAAGAAGTTATTTCTTTATAAATAGAACTACTGTTAAGGTTAGACGCCCAAATGAAATAATATTTTAAATTTTAGTGAAAATCTGTGTTTGCAACAGTAAAAATTGAGGTTCAATTATGAGAAGGTACATAATGTAACAAAGCTACAAATTGGTAAGATATTCACGATATATGTACAGGGCGTTAGGTAAACATGCGGTAAAAATTCAAAGGGTTATTCCTTGGTCTATTCTAAGAATATTTTGTACTATGGTGACTTCCGAAAAACCTCTTTGTTTCGAAGATACAGGGTGAACAAAATTTGCGACGACCATATTCGATATTTGTCGAAATCGGTAATGTAAATAAAAGTATGGCGTACGCCAATGAGTTTATCAAGTACAATAAATTGTTGACGATAATCTACCATGTATACGAATGGCGTCATGACTGACATGAATTTCATGTAGGATTTCATGAATTGCTGATGGCAATACATTACAAGCTATTAACCGTAAATCCCCGACCGAAAAATCTTCGAAAACATTCTCCGAAGTCTTCGTGATACAGACACATTGAAACGAAATGGAGGGCGAGAATGATTAATGACAGTAAGAACGATACAGCTCGAACAGAATGTGCTGGACATGATAGAGGAAGATTCAAGCCAATACTTTGAATGTAAGTGATTGGACAGTTTGGAAAATTCTTTGGGGAATTTCGGCCATTTTTTTGTATCCATGCCACATTCAACGTGTTCAGGCACTACTACCTGCTGATTATAGTCTACGTATTGCGTCATGTTAATGGCTGTTGCAAACATTAGTTCTAATCCCTCAATTCCTCACACATATTCTTTGCACTGATTAGGCCAGTTTCTCAAGAAATGCAATAAGGAATTTTCATTACAACCATGTGTGGGCAGATGAAAATCCTCATGAAGTATGCAAATATCGTTTTTAACATCAGTTCTCCTTTAAAGTTTGGTTTGGAATAGTGGGTGACTATCTAATTGGACCGGTATTTCTACCAACAACACTTACTGCCGAGATGTATCTACCGAGATATTTCTACAGGATCTACCATTTACGACAAGCATTGCAATGTGGTTTATACACGATGGTACCCCACCATATTTCAGTTTGGTTGCTCGTGATTTTTTAACAGCAACGTACGGACATCGCTGGATTGGTCGAGGTGGGCCACACGCATGGCCTGCTCGATCCCCAGACTCAAAACCCACTGAATTATTTCTTATGGGGCTATCTGAAATCATTAATTTACGCTACTCCAGTGGAGAATTTGGACGAATTGCGATATAGGATAATTGCTGGGTGTATCTATCTCAATTAGAAACAACCCTGATGTGTTTGAAAGAGTTCAGCAAAAACAACTTTACTTGTTCTTTTTGATAATAAAATATTGTTACTGTCGCAATTTTTTTTTCACCCTGTACCTATCTTCGAAATAAAGGGTTTTTCAGAAATCATCATAAGACAAAATATTCTTAGAATAGGTCAAAGAATAACCCCTAATTTTTGTCGCATGTTTACCTAACACCGTGTATATATGTCTAAAATATGGCTGTCAACATCATATTATATCATGTTTCATGACCTTTGAAATTAAGAAAATTGCAATTTGTTTACATAAAATTTTGCTTATATAATTTAACAAAATTTTTATTTGTTGTATTTAATTTATGCTTTTTACAATCCTCTTAATTTAGTTTAACTTTGTTTAACAAAAATAATAATTGCATACACTTTTATAAAATGTTTTATTTTTATTTTTGAAAGTATTTTAGTTTAATTTCATTTTTCATTCAGTTCATACTGTTTTAATACGTTTTGAATAATTTTGCATAATAATATTTAATGTTCTCTGCTTGGTCTTGACTGATCTGATCGGTCTTATCTAATCTTGACTTGATACCTTTAGCTATTTTTACCAGTTTTAGCACATATAGTCCTGCCTGGTTGTATGTTTTTATATATTCGCACCCTATCTTGTCTATTTACGTCTGTTCTTATTTACCTTTAATTTGTCTTGTTTGACTCTTCTTAAATGTACGCCTTGTTTGGTTATATCTGATATCTAATTTATCTTGTCTGGTCCTTCCTATCTGGCCTTGCCTTGGCTTATTTGATTATTCCTTATCTATTGTGGTCTTGTCTGTTCTTGTCTGATCTTCTCATAACAACTAGTTTTATTTTTCATAATAGCTTTTAATAAGGCCGATTATGTAAGAGAAACGTTAAAAGTTAATTGAAAAGACCCCGTGAAAATTCTTTATTTCCGCCGATTCAATAATAATATTAAATTATATATATATATATATATATATATATATATATATATATATATATATATATATATATATATATATATAAGCTAATAATTAATTTAGACTATAATTATTGGAGCAATCATCAAGACCTAGTCCAAATAAAAGACCTGCTTGAGTGACTTCTAGTATATAAAATAGGTATTTAAATGCATATCAAGTATATGTTAATGAGAAAACTTAAAACTAAACTAATAGGGACTATGAAGGCTACCGACCTTTTAGATATATTGTGATTTTATTTATTTTACAAAAATATCAACTATTAGATTACATTACTACACAAAGTAATATCAAAGCGCATTGCTATGAAATGAACACCAATTGCCATTTGATAAGATTATCTCAACAATTCCCGTCCCACATGGAACACAGATCCATTTTCACATGCGATAACAAGACGCTACCACAGCCGATAAGATAAACACAGAAAACAAGAAATTACAGAATTTTAGTTTGTTGGTACGCCCGTCCGTCTCATTATAAAATCTTTGGGCCGCCTCACACCCACAGTTTCTTGGAAGTCTATTATTACGGCGGCCATTATTATGCTGAATATTAATTAGAAGAGAGAAAATATATATATCTGTATGTGTATATAAACGGACCTTGGAATTTAAATTGAAAAATTTTTAATATCGACGGTCCCACCGAAAAAATTAAAATCACTGCAATTTTAAAGCGATTATTTTAATTTGCATTATAATTGAAGGATTCGTGAAATTATGGTTTATGTTGGAAATGTTTTATAAAGGTTTTGATATCAAGAGAAACAAGATGTGTTTAAAATATTGTTACGTTTGCAAAAACCAATTTAAGGCTGATATATTGTATAACCTTGGTAATACGCTAGATTCTTTTGTGCTGTCGAGTAAAACCGTTTTATAGTAAAAGACTTGAAGCTATTATTAAAAACCCCTTTAGCAATTAATATATTCCTTGTCGTTTTCTCTCAAAAGTTTGAGATATTTTCAAAAAAAATTTATTCAACAAATTACATTGCTTTAATTTTTGCTTTAAGGTGTATTGTCTAGATAACGATTTGATTAAATCAATTTTGGAGAAAATTGTTTTTTGGGCATGTTTTTGCTAATTAATTGCGAAACAAAGAATTTCTTTTTCAAATTTTTCAAACGAATTATGTATGAATGTATTAGTTAGTGTGATTTAATTTATAATTGATATAACAAGTAACCGTAAAATCGTTTACCATGACCGTAAAAAACGTATGAAAAACATAAGTGGATGATTTGTGAAAACGATCTAAAAACTGCAAAGTTCCTCCTTGGACAGCAAAGTGAATATACAAAATATTCTTGTTTTGATGTCGTTGGACAAGAGAAGTAAGCATCAACTGGGTTATCAGAAATTGGCCTTTAGAAAATGTCATGATTGAAGCAAAACAAAATTTAATCAAGCAACCTTTAGTTACGAGAAAGGGAATTATATATCCCACCTTTCCATATCAAGTTAGGGCTTATGAGACAATTTGTGAAGGCTTTAAATCAATTATGAACTTTTTTTGCTACTAGATATTAAAAAGTAAGATGAATTTATTTTAAAAAGTCAATATAGCTAAATATCATAAACTAAATAGACACAGACCAAAATGTCTGTTAGTCTCTTTTAATCACACATTTCCTATATTAGCGATGATACGCATTTTATTCCTATAATTTATCATTTCATTTCTCTTTCTTTCAGATTAGAATCTGTGCGTGCGGTTCGATGGCTTTTAATCCATGCGCACACGCGCTACACACCTCGTTGCGCACGATTATGCAATACGCGCAATTAATTACAACTAAAAATAAAAAAGAACAAGGAACGTGTAATCGTGATAATTCATGGCTATATACCAAAACGACTATATAATTATTAACCAAGTGCACATTCGTTAATCGACATACATCAACGAGAGACTCACCTCGTGCGCGACTACTAGCCAATCACTTGTTGCTTCTTGTTCAACATGTGCAGCAAATTTCGTATGAATAGTAATTACCGAATTTAGTTGTGATTATTTTTAAAAGCTCGTCGTAACACGTCTATATTTTTCATAATAGAGGGTTTTACCTTTAAGTGCAAGTAATTTGTGTAATAACCCACCTTATTTATATTATTAAAACTTAATAAACACATTCTAACTAAAGTTTAGACTATCAAGACTAAGTAGACACTTCTATGCAGACATCAATCCTACAGACTAATTTAGATATATAACACAAAAGTGAAAAGAAAGATTAGACAGACATTAGGCAACTAATCAGATAAAGCGACCTAATTAAGATTTGAATGACAAAAATATACACAGATAGCTAAACAAATATGAATATACAGTTTGGACTGGTCACACAAAGGGAAAATTCGTTGGATATCCCTAAATATAGAGGCAGTTAAAATATGAGCCTGTATATTTTAACTGCCTCTATATTCATCGCCATTTTCTATTTCCCAGTCATTTATTTTTGCGAATTTGTTTAAATAACTTTTTGGAATGTTACAATATTTCATCTCCTATTAGGAATTTTAATCAAAAGTGAAAAAAATAAAATTTGACATCTGTTCGGTCTGTCGAAGAAACGGTGCTTGCGAGAGAAGATTTCATAAGAGTACTTTTAAATTTGGGAATTTTGTACAGTGCCTTGCAGTCCTATCTAGTTAGCACCATCCGACAGAAAATTTGAGAAAAGTTTTACTGCAATTTGACGTTCTGGCAATAAAAGGGTGCTACATAGTGGAGATGCATTTCATTTTTCGGTCTGCGTAAATAGTTTTTTGGAATATATGAGAATATTTTTGTTTGTTGATGGGCGGATTCATTCTCTACTGATATGTGAAACAAAAATTGAGAAAAGTTAATATTTACTGCCTTTTTAACCCCCGACACAAAAAGAGTAATGTCGTAATGAAGTTCGTTCTACCACTTCCAATATATTTAGTGTTCTGTCGTTAGCGTTTAAAAATAATATCTGTCGATAGTCAAGGAGGGGGCCGCAGATGGCTTTATAGATTCTAGCGGCCGTTTTAAGCTACGGAAATATTTGCTTCTTGTTATAGTCCTTTTCTTTCGTTGTTTCGCGTCATTGGTCAATTTCATTTTGTTGTCGAAGATCATGCCTAAGTATTTGATTTGGGGAGTGGGTGTTACGTCTGGTGCCTAAGTGTATGTGGGGAGAGCTGGGGAGATTCTGTGGTTCGGAATGAGGAGTTGGCATTTAGATGGATTGGCGGAGAGTCTCCAGCGATTGAGCCATAATATCGTTTTGTCAGTAAGGGCTTGTAGCTCGTGAATGTTTTTTTGGAGGTTTTTGTTATGGGAGATGAGAGCGGTGTCGTCGGCATATTGTAGGATGTAGGGGGAGAGGTTGATTTGGAGTTTGTCGTCGGTGTGATAATTATATATGTCGTGGCAGTATAGGTTATAGAGTAGTGGGGAGAGAGGGAAACCTTGGGGAAGACCTTGGTGTGGGGTAAATTGTGGAGAAAGATGGTTGTTTATTTTGATTTGGAGGGATCTTTCTTCAAGGAAATCTTTAATTAGGTAGAGGAGGTAAGGGGGGATATTGTGTTGCTTCATTTTGTAAAGGAGTGCGGCGTGCCACACACTGTTGAAGGCTTTGTTGATATCAAGAAATAGTGCAGCTGAGTGTTGTTGTTGAAGGTATGAAGCCTGTAGGTTATTGCAAAGGATGAATAAAGGGTGGGTAGTAGGGTGGTAGGGCTTAAAACCAAATTGACATTTAGGAATGGTGTTTACTATGATGCTATGGAGTCTAGTTTTAAGGATATGTTCTAGAATTTTGCCAATGACTGGCAGGAGAGTGATGGGTCGGTAGCCATTTGGAAGGGAATGATTTTGTCCAGATTTGGGGATGGTGATAATTATTCCTTTTTTCCAGCATTGGGGGAACGATCCCGTGTGGAGACAGATGTTGAACAATTTAACAATATGTTGGTGGATTTCATCAGGCAGGTTTCGGAGTAGGGATTTTTTGACGAGGTCAGAGCTAGGGGAACTATTTTTTCCATGGAGAAGGGCGGTTAAATATTCGTCGTATGTTATTTCATCAAGTCCGTATTGTCGCAGTTGAAAAAGTTGTCAGTCCAGGTATTTACTCTGTTGAGGTTATTATTGTCATAGTGGGGGGAGTTTGATGGTGTAAATGAGTTTTCAAAATGTTCGGAGAATAGGAGAGCTTTTTCGGAGTCGGTGGAGTAGAGTCGGTTATTGAAGGAGATGTCGGGGATATGGAAAGATACTATACAACAATATCCAATCGTTTAGTTTTTAGCGGTCTTCACATAGCGGTCCCCCGTCACGGCGACGCTCATCATCAGAATATTAATAAGTACTTTTAATGGAGTTAAAGTTGTCGGGGGTTACTTTCATTTTTTATTCTATTACTATTTTTGAGTAAAATTACCAGAATGCAATATTTTAAATAATCGCTGTGCATTTATTATTAGGAATTTTTGAAAATTTATTTTTGTGAAATGAAAGCAATACCATAGCCTTATAGGTCGTATAAACTATTTTGGAAAATTTTGAGAAATAACCAACTTTGTCCTTTCGCGTTGGGAAAACAAATTGAGGCAAGTGTTCACAATATCTTCAAATTACTAATATGCTTAATTTAAGGAAAATAAATCACATAGGTTAAGGGGCGGCTAAGTATACAATGCTTATTTAAAGAAAATTATGAAAATCTATTATTAACGAAGTTATAGCCTTTTGAATTAGACAGTTTTTTTTAATTTTACGCAAAATATTTATTGCTGAAAGTTATTGCCCAGTTTTACATCGGTGAAATTGAACGATCAACAAAAAAGGTTTAATTAAAGATATGCATAAGTTGAGCCGTTTCAATGATACAGAGCCTCAGCTGTTGACCTGTTCAAAATTATATTGGTTTTTACGTTTAAATGGGATAAAATCAATCTGTATAAACAGGACAAATATCTAATCGGAAAAATCTGGACAAATTTCTAATAGTGTCATCAATATATTGAATAGTTTCAAATGTTTCATTGAATGTCTATCGGAATTTCACCTTGAATTTTCATCATTTATTTGCGATATACAACTCGTTTTCATAAAAGATAAATGTGAATTTAACCGGCGACGACGTCTCACGTCTCATTACCACTTAATTCCACATTAAAATATAACCCCCTTTTTGGACATCACATAATCACATACAAGATTAATTTAAATAAATATTATTAATTATTGATTTGAACGTCGTATATTTCGTTCAAATTGTACATATATTGTACATGTTTATATCATATTGTACATATCTACTATACTGCAAATTTAAACTAGGCTCACTGTCCCATTCATTCATTTTTTTTAGTCTAATCTACGTAATCTTATCTGTTTAGTTTCTCTGGTTTCTTCGTCGTTTCTAGTTCTGTCTATCTAAAAAATTATTGTCTGCCTTGCAATTATGAATGTAGTGAGGCTAGACAGGGTGGATAGAGTAAACTAGACAGACGAGACTAGCACTTAGTGTCACCAGGTCCGTTTTCTGTATGCTCTATTCTTCTGAGAATGTTTGTAAACATACACTAATTGTATTTGTAATTATGACTAATATGGGTTCATTTTATACAATGTTTATTATATTATTTGACATGTTTTCCTAAATATAATTATCTATATAATATATTATGATATAATATAATGATTAAGAAAACTAGACCTGTTTAATCCTAAATCTATAGTATTATTGCTAGACAAATGAGATCTATAACTGCTTCTTAAGATTTAGTCTAGTCGTATCTGTCTAAACACTTTCTATTGGACAAATGAAACTAAATTTGTCAAGATAGAAGATTATGTGGATAAGTTCAAACGGGCTAGAAGGACGAGATTAGGCAGAGAACACAAATACATGCATAACCAGAGAAGAGAAAACATGAACAGACCAAACAAGATAATAAAATCAAAACTTAATTCTAGACCAAAACTACTAAACTAACCAACGCAAGCCTATTTTGTTTAATTTTTTTTGTATAGTTTAATTTTTGTTATAAAACGATTTAATATTAAGACTTCGTGTGTGGTTAGTATTAAAAGTGCTGTTGATTTTCGTTTAACTTGTGTAGCAATTTTTTGTATGAATAATAATTACCAATTTTAGTCGTGATTATGTTTAAGAGGTTGTTGTAGCGTGTCTACTGTAAATTTTTGTTGTTGTATTCGAGTTGATGGAGCAAAAAAAAATAATTTATGGTTGCACGTTAGTGTGTCAAATATGAGACATTAAAGTGTCAGAGATTTTAAGGTCGATAAACTAAACACATTTATTCAATATATTGAATTAAAATTTGTAGTTGATGTGGTGTTAAGTAATTTGTTTTAGGAATTGCGGTTTGTGTTTCTGGTATTAGTTAATTATTAACTTTGCTATATTTTTTGATAATATTTATTTCTTACACAAAGCACAAAAGTTTTCTAATATTTTCTAATTTTCTAAACTATGTCTTGATTTTTATATAAAGTCTACAAGAAGTAATGTTTATTAACTTCTAATTTTATTCGTTCAATAACCATTGAACCTAATAATTTAAACTATTTAATGTTATTTGTCATATTGGTTCTAGTTACTAATAACATATTTGTTAGAACAAATGTTCCACACAAAAGTTATCCGCTACTATTTTTTACTATTTACTATTTTTTAATACTTCCAATCCTAGTTTTAGAATATATATATATATATATATATATATATATATATATATATATATATATATATATATATATACAGTGGCGGATTTCTAAATAGGCTAACTAGGCTGTAGCCTACGGCGGCAAATTTTCGTGGGCGGCAAATTTTTGTAAGCGGAAAATTTAAAAAATATACAAATTTTTCAAAACAGAATTTTGTTGCGGCAGCGAGAGCCGCCCACCACTATAAACAGTGTATCCACATTAAATCAATCAAATTCACAAAATTTCTTATCTCTATACTCGAAACACAGCGGCGGCGTGCATTCTTTTATTTTGCTTATTAATCGTTGTATCAAATTTATCTGGAATATTATATTAGTCTTATCTTGGTGTTATTATAAATTGGCCAGTTCGACCTAATCAATTCGCGTAACGCGACTCTAGAAACATGTTTTTTGATATCCCGTGCCATTTTGTCTTGTTATATATGGTTTGTGTTGTCAATCTTGTTTGTTTCTAATGCAAAAAACGTGTAAATAGTATGTTAATATTAATTGAGCATTAAACAACAAATGTCAGAGATTTTGAGGTCAACAGCCAAAAGACATATAGAGACAATGCTGTTTTATTCTAGATTTATGAATTATTTTTACATTTTTTTTATAAATAAATTTAAAATTTATAGATTTAATGAAAGAACGTGTTCTTTAAACATCACATTTTTGTGTGTCTTTATATCCAACCATACTCAAAAGTTGAAAAAGTTCTATATGGACCATTTATTTTGAAAGTAGTTCGTTTTTTCTTTAATGAGATATCACATAATTTGTAATTTTGTGTAAATAGGGTAAACTTTTCATTTATAACTAATTAATATTTGGAATTTAAAAAATGCCAAATACACACAAAAAAATGAAGTTGCACTTCAAAATAAACGGTCCATATATTGGGTTGTTCAGAAAGTTATATCGTTTTTATCTCATACATAAATTAATAACTCATTAATTTTATTTTGAACCAGTCAACTTCATTTCTATTCTATTCAACTTCATATTTATATACACAAGAATTGTTTATGTGCTGCTGTTTTCTTTGAATTGTATCAACAATGAAAAATATAAAGGATTCATTAATGCATTTTCGGCATATTCAAGCAAGAACGTTATATGAGGTGGATGGATTAGTTGTTTTGCTAATAAAAAATAAAATATATTTTATACTCCTATTTTGTAACCTGATGTTTTCCTCTTTCTCACGTTGCATATTCCAGTTATTTAACCAATCGAAACTACTCCAGATTAAAGAGTGAACAAGTTTTCGTTATAACGTCTTGAAATAGTTTAAGATTTTAATCTCGCCATTAGTTAAAACATTAATGACTAAGCACGAACATGAATGTCTACAGAAGGCTGAATTGTAAGCCTATAAGCCTATTTTATTAACGCCCAGTATATATTCTGTTGCAGAAACATTATTATGTAAAATAAAATCTTTTATTAAAATTAATGTAATGGCAAAATGCAAATATATAAATGTAATATGCAAATTTGTGTTATCTAGTCTGGTATTTATTTTCTTGTGAAAATAATAATAATTATTATTCAGTAATTAATCAATTAGACCGAAAATACTTTTTTCCTAGCCTATTTTTATTTATTATTTGTAGTTATACTTAAATGTTATAATCCGCCCAACGGAAGGTTATTTTTGCTTAAAATTTAATAAGCTAGTCTAGTCTGTTTAGCATAGTAAATTTGTACCAAATAATCTGGGCTATTTAGTCGGTTTCTATAAGCTAATCTATCTATTCCTTGACCTGAATCTCAGACTAGTCTGGTTAGTCAGGTCTAATTTTAATAGTCGCTTTCCACTATCTCGACTGGTTTGTTTATTGTAGTCTAGTCACTACAATTAGTCTTTTACATAATTTTATTTGTATCAACAAACCTTGAATGTGATTCGATTTTATCGACATTTTTATTTTTATTTTCTGTGATGTAGCTAATTATTTGCCTGTTAGCTACATTCAAGCAAACGATTGCTTTCCCTATATTCCCTCTATTTTTTTTTGTCTCGGGGTGATAATTGAATATTTTTTTGCTTAACATTTACACACAATTATTTCTTTTTTAGTCTAATCCAGAGGCTACCTGGTCCAAGGTTGGACTAGCGTGTATATTTGTCAGAATAGACAGGAAAAACTAGATAGACAGAACAAGACAGACAACACTGGACAGACAATACTGAACAGACAGGAGTAGATAAACAAGACTAGATTGATAAAACTAAACAGACAGTAGAAGACTTGACAGGCAGACTAGACATACAAGACTAGACAAACAAGTCGACAGAAAAATCAAGCATATAAACAGATAATACTCTCGACGCTAGACAAGGTTAGAGACACACAAGATTAGAAAGGATCAAGGCTAGATAGACAACACCAGGTACACAAGACTAAATAGACAAATCTACATAGAGAATTCAGTTCCATCTAGCTATCTATACCCGAGCCGGCGAGAGAATGCAGCTATAATGCTACGAGGTATGAGGTTTCTTTGAGTTAAGAAATATGCGTCAGGTGTTCAAATACGGACAACTAAACACCGCGACTCGAAATAAAGTGGGGGTATGCGCAGAACAATGCTAAACTCGTCGAGACGCGATGCATTCTCTCGCCGGTACGAGTATAGTTTTGTTTGTTAGTCTCTAGCTATCTAGTTTCGTCGGCGTAGCCTTGTCTAAACTATATTGTCGGCCTTGTTTAGTTTATTTAGTCTTGTCTATCTAGCCTTGACTGTTTCTAATCTTCTGTGTCCCTAATCTTGTCTGTCTCTAACTTCGTCTGTCTCTAACTTCGTCTGTCTATAGTATTGTCTATTTCTAGGCTTAATTTTCCGCTTTACTTGTTTGTCTAGTCTTATATGTCTAATCTTATCGATATAGCTTTCTAGACAAGTTTTTTTCTGTCCAATCTAATACATCTAGTTTTGTCTATTTAGTCTTCTTTGCCTTTTCTTGTCTGGTAGTCTTTTCTTACTATTTTTATCTCTCTAGTCTTGTCTGTCGACTGTTGTCTTTCTAGTCTCCTCTATCCAGTTTCGTTTGACCTGCACTGTCTGTCCAGTCTTGCCTGTCTTGTCCTGTCTATCTAGTCTGTTCTGCCTCTATAGAAGCCGTCATGAAGATCGCAGAAAATACCTGTTTTAAGTTAGCAGTACCAACGAGGAAAAAAAAATTCCGCGACGGCACATAATAATCCGCTTTTTATGCGCAAACGATTGTAAAAAAAAAAAATTCCTGCACTTCCCATTTCCCGGTAAAATGGGGTCCCGCTAACTATCTGTTAAGTTAGCGGGACTATACCTAAAAATAATTATTTTGAGGAAATAAATGCACGCGAATTATTCGCATTTTATCCGCAAACGAATGCCGCGAGAAAAAAAAATTCGCGCTTTTTATTTCCCGGGAAAATTTGTGAAAGTTTTTGTTTTTGCGCGGCCGAATCGCCACACCCGAATCGCGCGCGTTCCCTGCCTTTCTTTGTTATTGCTTTTGGTCCGTTTAAACACGCATCGGCCGCAAAATCTAGGGCCTTTCTAATGCTAGGTCCTTTCAAAGACGCAAGCAACATGTTAAGGCACTTTCAAGACGCAAGCGGCATGTTAGTTATTTTCAAATATGAAATGTTCTTATTGGTTGCCTTCCTTCAACCTACGGTGTGGTGAGAGGGCAGTTGTAGTTAGTGCAGGTATTTAATTCGGGCACGCATGCTATACCAATTCTTACTGCTGATGAATGGCTCGACTTGAAAATACTGCAGTCGCGTGAAGTTGGCCCCCGAATTTTTGATTTTTTTTTTAGAGTTCTGGCAAGATTTCGAATAGTTCGATAGCCAACTTCACATAGCCAACTTCACGCAACCCCCTCTTTTTAAGGAAAACGAGTTCTGATATAATATCGTTTCTTTATATAGAGTTCTCTATCGATAATGCAAATAGCTCCACTTTTTATTTTGCAAAATTTTTAAATTAAAAAAAAATCAAAAAAATTCTGACGGTTTCCGGTTGCACTACGGCAGATAAACAAAAAATGCTTCTTAGACATTTTTAGATTATTTATAAAAAACTTTCCACGAAGATAAAAAAAAAACTTAACAAAACTCATGAAAAAGAAATATATTTTTAATTGTTCAAAAAATTTAGCGCCGCATTTTTGTTTATAACTTCTTTAATATTGGTCGGACATAGAAGTTATAAAAAAAGATTTGTTCTGAACTCGCGAGAAGCTATAGAACTCATTTCAGAACGCATGAATTTTTTTTTTTGGGAATTCATTAATTTTCAAAAATTTAGCGCGCCTCGTTTTTGCTTATAACTTCTTTAATTGGTTAGACAAGGATATTGTATAGGTTATTTGTTCAGTACTCTCCGGGAGCAACTCAGAACTCTTGTATTTTTTTTTCTTGTATCTTTGTCGAAAGTTTTTTATAAATAAATTTATAGATATTGATTTTGCAAAAATGTCTAATAAGCATCAGATTTTGCACAGATTTTGTTTATCTGCTGTAGTACAATCGGAAACCGTTATCAGAATTTTGCAAAGTGGAACTATATGCATTATCGATTGAGAACTCTAGAACTCTCTATAAAGAACTGAAATATTACATCAGAACTCTTTTTACCGAAAAAGAGGGGGCTACGTGAATTTGGCCTCCAAATTGTTTTTCTTGATTTCTGCCCGAAATTCTACGGAACTATTGCAATTTTCAAGCAAGAACTCTGGATCTATTCAATCTTTACAAAATTCTGGGGCCAACTTCATTCGACTAAATACTGCCGATGGATGCCGCGACGCAAGTTTTCTCTTCAAGAAGCACAACGACTATCGAAACAAAAGCACGTAGACGTTGTTTACTTTTTCACGTGCAAACTTGTCAATGAACAGCGACGTAGTAGCCAGCACCCCCGCCTTGGGGATTCAAAGACGAATGCGGAATTTCTTTTTAGCGGCGTTCCTGTACAAAGAATAAAGGAGTCGGGAAAAATTCATTCCATTGTTTTTTTCTCTACACGAATAGAAAATCAACCGATGATGTCGGAACCCATAAAAATTTATTGGATGGAACGAGAGCGCCGCATAACACAAAGCCGGAAAATGGACTTTTCCACCTTGGAAAAGCGGACCCTAAAAATAATTAGGAATTTTTAAAAAATCACCTAAGTTATCCGTTTTTTATCCACAAATTTCGCGAAAATAAAATCCCGAATTTTCCGGGGAAATGAAATGAAATGCGGATTTTTTTCGTTGCATTGCTTTTCGGATAAAAAGCGGATACTTTCTGTGCATTTATTTCCTCAACATAATTATTTTTGGGGTGGGTTCCGCTAACTTTGTGTTAAGTTAGTGGGACCCCATTTTCCCGGGAAATGGGAAGTGCGGGAATTTTCTTTTACAATCGTTTGCGGATAAAAAAGCGGATTATTATGTGCTGTCGCGGATTTTTTTTCCTCGTTGGTCCTGCCAACTTAACAGAGGTCAGAAAATGCTAAATCAGGCACCCAAAGATCACGAAGAATATGTGCATTAATAACATTGGACATACGAAATGCTTTTAACAAAACCGATTGTAAACTCATGGAAAATCTAATAGCAAGAAATATAGCTCCCTACCTGCTTAGAATGATTCAAAGCTATTTTACCAGTACAACGATCATTTTGCAAACGAATGACGAAACCGAGGACGTAATAGTTAGTAGTGATGTACCACAAGGATCGGTTATGGGCCCCACTCTGTGGAACATACATTATGATGGAGTCCTCAGGATAAAACTTCCTGAGGGAGCTAGCCTAATAGGTTTTGCGAACGATTCAGCTCTTGTAATATCAGAATAATCGGAACAGACGGCGATCCTAACTGGAAACCAAGCAATATCCCAAATTAACTGTTGAATAGAATTAAAAAAAATCAAATCTCTCACCAGAGCAAACAGAGGCGGTCCTGCTAACGGGACTGAGGAACCTTGCGCCAAATAAACAACGTTAGCATCGCCCCAAAAGAGTCCTTATAATACCTCGGTGTCATCATAGATAAGAGGCTTTTCTACGACTATATCTACTTCATTCCCCGTCTTAACGAAGCCGCAGCAAAAGGAATGAGATCAATGGCAGCAATGGAGAAACTCATGCCTAACGTAGGGGGGGCAAGAGCTGTAAACACTCAGTTGCGTGGTCCAGTCAGTGATGCTATATGGGCCCCAATATGGGCACATCATCTTACATCTAAGCTAGCTATCGATAAACTCTCGATAGTCCAGTCAAAACTAGCACTAAGGATTTTCTGCGCGTATAAAATAGTGTCTGGCCACGCTGCCCTAGTAGTTGCTGGTATACCACCTCTTGAGTTACTGACCAAAGAGAGAAAGGACCTATATATAGGACCCGAGGCAAAACTGCCAGGAAAATTGCTAGAGATAATCTATACGATGAATGGCAAAGAAACTGGTGGGCGTCTGATAAAGGGCAATGGACGAGGCTGCTAACACCCAAAATAGTTGCGTGGTTAAGCAGAAAACACGGAGAAATTGATTACCATCTGACCCAATTTCTTACTGGGCATGGCTGCTATAAAGATTGTTTACAGCAAATACGAAGATCACCTGATAATCTGTGTGAACATTGCTGTAAAGAAGACTCAGATACCCACACAATATTTGAATGCTGTAGATAGACCAAATAAAGGGAACTCCAAAAAATCAAAAATGGACAAAAGCTTCGAACCCAGAATTGTTATAGACTACATGTTAGAGAGCAAGAAAAACTGGGACAAGATACACAAACTTCTCAAATTTATCATCAGCACAAAAGAAGAAGACGAGAAAAAATGTTACAAAAGATATGAACTTTAGAAAATATAGTGTATATTAAATTTTTTTTTTTAATTATAACCAGCACGCCGATGTCATATGCTGTTTCGTTGTGTCTGGACGACTTCAATAAAAAAAGCCTATTTTTAACTGTCTTGTCTTGTCTTTTTACAAAATACATATTGCCAAGTCAAAAATACAAGTTAAATGTTGCAACATAAATCGAGATAGTCTTCAATTGTGTATAGGGACTTCGCCAGAAGGATGATTCTCAAAGTTTTCCTAAATATTGTGTACCACGGTTCCTCGGTTTTAACTAATGCAAGGAAATTATACAAGTATATGCCAAATACTTCAGGACCTTTGCTGCATGTGGTGGTCCTTATTTGTTAGCATAATTTAAGACGAGTTCTAGTTTTATTTTTGTTTATTTTTGGTCATTCGAAATTTGTTTTTTGTGTTTATAGCTGGTTGCTTCAAGTATGTACAAACTTAGAACCGGTAACAGGTTTAGTTCTGCGCAATGGAGTCTGCAGCAGGCAAATGTAGGAAGACCCAGCATGACACGTATATTTCTTTTTTTTTGCATTTAGCACTTTTGGTAGTTCTGTTGAGGTTCCCCAAACATTTATTCCATAGAGCAGAACATACTGTATTTCAGCATAATAATAGTTTAGAAGTTCCTGGATTGTTTGAAGTTTTCTCAGGTGTGTGATACAAAATACCTTTCTGTTGAAGGATTTTCAGATACTATCAATTGTCATACTCCATTATAGGTGTTGTTCAATAGTGATTCCTTTGAATGGAAGAATTTTGTGAAATTAGATCTTTTTAATTTAAATTTAATAGTTTGAATGTAAATATTCGTCGTATATGGACTTACGGACATATTCACTTCTCTTCATTTGAAGGATGATAAATTCCGTTTTATCCACATTACGGTGTAGTCTGTTTGCAGAGAACCAGTTTAGTAAGTCATGAAGAAGCCTATTCGCCTCAAGTAATGATTCTTGTAAACTATTTCTTGAGATTATAAAACTGGTATAAAACATCATCAGCATATAGTGTGTTGAAGAAACACGTTGAAGTGTGTTTGTGTAAGGGACTAAGTCCATCAAGTATAGAATAAATTGCGTCGGCGCTAACACGCTTCCTTGGGGGACCCTATGCAAGATACATTTTTTCAGGACTCGAATTTGAGCGTATTTGTACGTATTGTGCCCGGTTTCTTAGATGAGATTGTAACCACGTACCCGCTTTTCCTCTTATGCCATATCTATGAATTATTAACTAGATGGGAATGATCAACGCAGTCATACGCTTTGCTCAGGTCGCAGAAAAATCAGGAAATTTTCCCTTACCCACTTCTTCAAGTATTTTATTATATAGACTCGGAATAGCTGTTATGGCTGATTTTCCACTTTGCAATCCATCGTGTTCCTTTGGGATGATTTTATGTTTGGCAATAAATGGTACGAGTCTGAATAAGAAATAATATTTAAGAATTTTTCCGAACACGGATATTAATGCCAAGAGGCCTATAATTGTTTAGTGCCATTTTATCTCCTTTCTTGTAGATGTGTAAGATGGTAGCAACCTTTAATACCTCCGGGAATTCCACTTGTTGGAAGGAGCAGTTAATTAAATTTAGGAGAGGTGTTAGCAGGTGTTGGATGTTATCTTTCGGCTTGTTGCACACTGGGTCCGCTCGTCTCCGCTCAGCTCAGCCTCTCAGGCAAGAAAAATATAAAACCTGTGTATTTAAATAGAAACGCACATACTGCCCGACTCCGTGAGTGTGTGGGAAAAATGACGGAGCTGAGAGGAGCGGTCCCGATCGGATCTGATGTGAGCCGAGCGGAGCGGATCCAGTGTGCGACAAGCCTTAATCAATCGACAGGGCAGTCCATCCGACCCATGTGGGCATTTGTTTTTTAGTTTCTGAACAATTTGAGCAATTCAGTTCAATTTCAGAAATGTCCTAAAAGAATATTGTTGCATCTATAAATGGAATATAATTATTCCATATAAATGCCGAAACAATATTTCTCAATATTTCTGCAGGTGCATTCGCAAAAAGGAATTAGAGTTTAAATTTTTTGGGGATCCTGAACACGAGAGTTATTAACTTCAATTACAATTGGATCCTGCTTTTTCCATTGGATTTACTTTATTTGTTTGCAGTTTGATTATATCCCCAATAGCTTTCTGATTGTTTTCTGCAATTTAAATTATTTTTCAGAAAAACATTTGTTTACATTTATTTATTAGTTTTATGTAACATTTTCTATTTTTTAAATAATTTGTGTCTAACTGAAGGAGATGTTTTTTCTGCAAAAGAAATAGATCCCTAGTTTTCTGCTCGATAGTCTAGCTTTTTTAGTAATCCAGGTCTTCCTGCTGAAGTTATTTTCTATAAGCGGAAAACTGACAGTTTTGTCTGTCGAGTCTTGTATGTCAGGTCTTGTCTGCCGAGTCTTGTCTGTCTAGTCTTATCTGTCTTGTCTTGTGTATCTTGTCGGTCTTGTTTTGTTTTTCTATATAAGCCTGCCTGCCCAGTTTTGTGTTTCAGTCTCATATATCGTCTCATCTATCGACAGTCTCGTCTTATCTATCTAATATTTTCTATCTATTGCTGTTTGTGCACATTCATCCTTCTAATCTAGTGTCTTTAATACATCCTAGTGTTCCAGAGTCTATAATACATCCTATATCTATAATTCTGTCAGTCTAGTCAAGATTTCTATTACTTCTACTACTATTCTATTACTTCTATTACTTCTATTACTTTTCTCCATTATTACGTCTCTCTATTATTATTTGTATAGTTTGTTCTTTTTGGTTCTTATCTGCTGAACCTATTCGGTTAATTCCATATCAAATTAGTCATAATGGAATGACGAATTTTCGCCTAAAACCAAAAAATATAACCTTACATAAATATCTTAAGATCATTAGATTTTTCCATAAACTAAAACTATTTTACGAATTGATTTATAATCACTGTAAAAATAATAAATAAAACGTGATAAAAATGTTATTTATGGCCTGAACTGAGGGCATAATTAAGATAAAGATCGTACTGATCGTAAAGGCCACTCTCAAAATTGAGTACGTATTAAAATGTGTGGTACAGGAAGTAAACGCACATTGTTGCCTCACGCCGTTTCGTATTTCGCAATGTGAAACAAAAAATAGCCACACGAGTGTTCGCTATAAATATGCATAGACACACAAAATAATAATAATGGTATATGTAACACGAAACACAATAAGTATTTAAAAATGATATAAAACAATAGCGGCGACTCGTTATATCACTAGTCGTTCTATTTTTAGGCGTTTTCAACCTTGACAGACTTTGTCGATAAAATGAAAAAAAAAATCAGCGAATCAATCCAATGCATTTACAGATAAATAAGTAGGAAAGAATGAAATGTGATAAGTGATTGAACGAGAGTTTTTTTATAGTATTGTTTACCTTTCGAAACGCCACGACGCCTTACATTTTCTCCCTTGTTTGGCTACCGATTACTACCATAAAACAGTTGTTTTACTACTGCTATTATGTCATACTTGTCATGTAATCGTGTCCATCATGCATTGAGGCCACTGTTTTATTACAACGCACAGCTGGGGCCCAAAGCTAAAAATAAACATTTTTTTACACGATTTAATTTAACACTTTATTGACATTGTTTTAGTCACATTAACAAGTAGCAGAATGGTAATACACAACAATTTTCTAATTAAACTACAAATTATGTAAAATGTATATAGTGAATGAATATTCGAAAAACTAATATAATTAGTAACATATTTGTTTAAATATAGGAAAGTAATCAAAATATAAATAAGAATTTAATCTGGCTAGTCAAATGGTAAGAGTGAATAATTAGAATAATTAGTTAAAATAGAAATTATAAAACTACAAAACGAAAATTGTCAAAAAGTAAATAAGAGATAAAACTACAAGTCAAATTATGCATTACGTTAATACAAAAATTATAAAACTTATATGATTGAAAAGGATTTTTAGGGGAGAATGGAGAAAATATGGAATTTTAAATTGCAAACAATATTTGGTTAGTAAATTTACGAATTAGCAAATTTATACGAACTAGACAAGAGGGAAGTAGTGGGTGATTGTAAGATTTTAATATAAAGCAACACTATGCACTTGTCACGGTAATATCACGGTAATATTATTAATATCTATTGAATTAAGAAGGATCTAGGTATCTTTTTATCTCTTTCTCAACATGAAATTGCGAAAAATATCAAACCATTTTGAAAAGAACTTTTTAAAAACTGCAACTTTTTACCTACACTGCTCAAAACAATTAGCGGGTCACTAATTTGCGCTTCCATAAAATTCAAACGGGAAATTACATGCAAATAAATTGAAGACCATCTGAAAGACGCTCTATTTAATTGTTTTAATTGATATATAGGGAATTATAAGCATCGCATACTTCCGGAGTATCCATAATAATTAATAAGAACTACCAAAACTAAAGTGATTCAAAAGCTAATTATTAAATACAAAAGCTAAAGGAAGGCCTTGTTCAGATCAATATACAGACGAAAATGTATGCAACTGATAGTTAAGTTAAGTGAAAATGAGGCATCTCAACGATGTGGAAGTTGTACGTGCTATTCGCAAAAGAAAAACTACTAAAAATCAAGACCGATTTTTATTGATTTCGAGTCTTCGCAATAGAATTTCTACGGCGAAAGACCTCTTAATTTCAGTACGACGCATGGGGTCCCTGTATCAGACTATACATTTAGGAATAGGTTCAGGGAATCAACTTTGAGGGCAGTCCGAAAACCCTCCTTGACACGACGGACGCCACACAATACCAAGGATGAATTTTGCTCGTGAACATGTCGCATGGCAATTTTATCAATGGAATCTGTGCTCTTCACGGATTTCTCAAGGTTCCGTATTACTCGTTGGGACGGTTACAGACGCTAGGAGAACGCTACGCAGCTACTACTTTCCAGGTAGTTGAAAGATTTGGAAGTGGTTCAGTTATGGTTTGGGGTGGGATTAGTATCGACAGTAGAACCGACCTTGTTGTAATTCTAGAAAATCTTAACGCTAATCTCTATGTGGACATTGTGTTAGGAGAACATGTTGTCCCTGCATATGGAATAAGTCCAAATTTTTTGTTAATTTTTTGTGCGAATCAATTTAGACTTCCTACAAGAACCGGAAATTCAAACAATGGTGTGGCCTAAGTTAAGTTGATTTAAATCCCATAGAGCATGTTTGGGATATGCTCGACAGACGTGTTCGTGGTCTCCCGCATCCTCCTCAGATAATCCAGCAACTAACGGCGGATTTTATTGAAGAATGGGACGCTGTATCACAAGAAGACCTTCGAAGACCTTTGCGAAGCATGCACCTTCGCATGCTGTTCACATGTGTAATGCCGTTATTCGTGCTATGGGAGCACATACTGGTTATTGAGTTGCCACTTTATGTACAGAAGTTTACATCAACATTAATTTAAATGCGTTTTGCACTTTGGTTTTGGTAATTGTTAATTATTACGGGCACTTTAAAAGTACTTAATGCTGACACTATCGTATGTGCCAATTAAAACAATTAAATAGAGCGTTTTTCAGATGTTCTTAATTTTATTTGCATGTAATTTCACGTTTGAATTTTATGGAGGCACAAATTAGTGACCCGTGATTTGTTTTGAGCAATGTATTTTTCTCCCTAAAAAATGTTGTTCAATGAAATTAGTTGTTGGAAAATAACTATTGCATGTAAAATATAAGATACTGATGAGGATATCTTGAAACAATTTAGAGAAAATTGGAGAATGAATGTATTATAAATTAATGTTTATCCTTTTGATTCCACAAAATTTACAAATGGAGCAACTTACTCGCAATAACTACAGATAGTAATCCAGCCATGATTGGAGAACAAACGGGCTAACACTTTTTTTTAATACTTTGAAGAATTGTAATGATGATATGATCAATAAATTATGAAATTTTTAAAATAACGTCCACCAAGAAACCTCGAGCAACCTCGAGCAAGTTATGTAATGAAAATAAATAATATACCTGTATTGTGGCTGATGTTCTTATGATAATATATCGATAGAAAATATGCTTTTAATCACCAACTTAAAATTGTTTTTTTTTGGTAAAGTAAGGAGTTTTAAGCCCCCTTAATGCACACCTTAATTTCGAATTTTGGATCCAAAAACGATCAATTTATTTGAATTGAGAATTTATTGTTTTAAATTGGGAATAAAATTAAATTGGAAAAAATATATATTGAGTGGCATAGCAACTCAAGAAATACATGTTACTATAAGTTACAAATTTTTTCGTCCAAGAAGTGGTCAACTCGACACCAACTAACGTTCACCCTGCAAGTGGTGATAGTCTGACGTTATTTAATTTAAATATAAGAAGCATTAAAAGCAAAATGAACATGTGCCATCTGCTGTTAATGGAACTAAATTTTCCCGATGTCGTCTGTCTAACGGAATCATGGCTCACGGATGACGAAACAAGAATTATTAAACTTCAAGACTATGAGTTAGCCGCCGCCTACTGCAGCGTAAGTCAAAAGGAGGAGGTGTTGCTCTCTTTATGAGGAGAGGCATCATGTGAAAACTATTGACTGTGGCTTATCAGATCATTATGGTCAGACGTTGTCTATTAAGTTGTATCGGTACTATATCCCTCCGACAAAATTTATGAGAAGACGATTTTCTGAATGTAATGTAAATAACTTTAAACAGATTTTATCTAATGAGAGGTATATAATGAGAAAGATTGTGCTAAAAAGTTTGAAGCATTTCATAACACCTTCTGCTACCATTTCAACTGAGCTTTTCCCCTAACCAGCGTTGTAAATCGCACACAGACTCGACCTAAAAATAAACCTTGGCTAACATCACAGCTTATAGATGAGGGCAAAAACTTAAGAGAGTTTCATATATACAATTCAAATTTGGATGGTATTGAACTTAAAAACAAATACAAGGAACTACAAAAAAACTACCAGGGTATCTTATTAACCAATGCAACTAACAAAAATAAAACAGCATGGCAAATTATTAATGACAATATTACCCTAACAACTCCACAAACTAATACAACTAAACTCGTTGATGATACTGGAGCTTGTATCGACGATGACCAGGAAGTGGCTAACAGATTCAATCGCTATTTTCATGAGTCTATAGAAAAACTGGTTGATACTCAGGTACCAGCATGTATCTCTATGTCACCTAGCTCCAAGTCAAATGAAAATTCTATGTTTCTATATAATACGACTGACGATGAAGTTTATTACATACTGAAACATCTTGCAAAGAAGAAGTCCTCAGGTTATGACGAAATTCCTTCCGATATCCCTTTCCAAGTAGCCGAACATATAGTCACACCCTTGAGCTATTTAGTTAATGACTCCTTCATAAATGGTTACTTCCCTGATCAGCTGAAGTTATTGGTAATTGCCCCAGTGTATACAAAACTGGAAAAGAATAAAGTTGAGAACTATAGACCTATATCACTCTTGTCTGTTTTCTCATATCAGAAGTAGATATTATTTTTTAGAAGGTTAACAGCATTTGTTGAGATACACTGATTAATTTCTAAAACCCAGTTTGGATTCCAAAAAATGAAAAATGTCTGTCTTCTCCTTTTGTAATCGAGTTCTTAGTGAATTGAATGAGAAATGTCTAGCATTAGGCATTTTGTTTGATTTAAGCCGAGCCTTTGACACTATAAATCGTCATCTTTTGTGTAACAAGCTGGAGACTTACGGTGTTAGAGGCTGTGTACTATCTTGGCTAAAATCCTATCTTTCTGATAGGAAACAAATGGTAAAAATAAAAAACAGTTTAAATCACACTGCCTTTTCAGATATAATTGTGTCAAATATTGGTGCCCCACAGGGTTCTACTCTGGGACCGCTGCTATTTATTTTGTTTATTAATGACATCTGTGAAAGTGTTAAGGATTTGGTATTATTTGCTGATGATAGTTCCAGCGTGGTCTCAGCCAAAAATAAGTCGCAGTTACAAAGGTACGCAAATCTTCGAATAAGTGTCTCCAACTGGTGTAGTAAAAATGGCCTAATATTAAACTCAGGTAAGACGGAACTAATTCAATTTTCAAATTATCACAATAAACTGAATTATAGTTTATTGATAAGAGGTTCATCTGGCACTATCCAGCCCTGTTTAAATACCAAATACTTGGGAATTGTCATTGATCGATACTTGACCTGGGAACAACACATCAATTACATCGCGTCGAAGTTGACTAAATGCTGTTACTGCATCCTTACCACGCATCTGTAGGTTCGGTACTTAATTACGGTATCCTTTGTTGGGGTAACTCACCTTACGTAAAAAGGTTACTTACATTGCAAAAGAGAATCGTTAGAACTATAGCCACTGTACCATTTCCGGAGACGTGTAAATCATTATTTCTTAGGTACAGAATTCTAACTATATATAGTATGTATATACTAAAATGTGTATGTTATGTTAAACGACACCTGGAAGAGTTTGTGAGATTTGGAGGTGTCAACTATTATACAACGCGTATTTCTGATAAGCTATATGTACCAAATTTCAGTACCTCGCAGATGGGGTGTAGCTCTTATGTCATAGCCATAAAGCTTTATAATGTACTTCCTGGTGACCTTAAGGCGATCGTTAATTATAATAAATTTAAAACCACCGTCAACGAAATGCTTCTCAAGAAACCTTTAAACTCTTTGAACGATTTTTTTTTTTTTAATTTTTAATTTTTTACATTGTTTTAATAAACAAATGTGACGTGATCCAAATGTTTAAATCCAATAGTTGATTTATGTGTATTGTTGTGTAATGATGTTAATTAATGACATCAGTTTATTATAACCCTTGACGTTGTTATATAATTATTGTGATCCAAAGCATGAATTTAAATAAATAAAAATAAATAAATAAACTGTAATTTGCCTGGGGAGGCACATCCACCATCGGTTGCAAATCAGCAATCCTGATCTAGACTTGTAGATCGATAGAAATAATTTCCGGACACATCTATTACAAAAAGAAAACGAAAAATTCAATTGTGATCGGTACACCATGAAACAAGGCACGGTACACAATCGCACATTACTATTTTTGCAAAAATATCTTGTCTCTTTTTTCATTTTTTTTTCCTTTGTCATCTCTTTTGCTACAACATACAGCGCAATACATTCGGGTTATCCTTTGTTGAGTTGGCGGGACATATTCGGGAAAGTGCCTCTCATTTAGACCCATTGGACTAGGTTCAAAACTACGTCTTCCTAACCTTTATTTGGAGGTGAAGCAAATTTTGCGATTTCAATCACTGATTTTCTAAATTCCAAATTGCTCTTTTGACCTCCGTTTGTTTGGTACTACACAAATGCGTTCCACAACGAAATATCTAATAAATGAAAAAATGCTTTTTTGTAATATTTTTCCCCTCTTTGTCACGGATGGGTAGTCATAAAGGTGTTGATCCATCCGATAAACACCTCCCATTGCATATTATAGTCCATGACGACTTGAGGTTTGAAAATAGTATATTTTGTAACTAGGGCGGAAAGTTGTCAATTTCACGCGAGAGCGAAATTATGCTTTGCATATACAATTGCGCACATCCGGGGAAGAGAGCAATTGACAATACTCATGCCAGGGGATGTATATTACGTTTGGGATCCAGGGGCCATCCAAAAACAATGGAATCAAAAATGAAGAATTAGCTTTTTCAATTGTCTCCGGTGGTGTGGATTCGTCATAAGAAGTCTCTCTCTCCTCAGTCTCCGGTATCACCATAGAATTTACACTCACTTTAAAACGTTTTCTTTGATTTTTGTTATTATTTTGTAATGGAAAAAAATCTTACACTTCACGTCACTTTTTTAATATCGAGGTCTTGATTGTGTTTCAGCATTTTATTTTTATTTATTTGTTTTTTTATGTAACCTAGCGATATTAAATATTTGCGTGCGTTACTCAGGTTATTTGGAGACATTTCGAAATGGCATTTCTCGTATTAAAAAACGTGCGTCAGGAAATACTTCGCACGCATGAGTAAGAAAATGACTTTTCCCACTCTGTCATTTTTTAGGGTTCCGTACCGAAAACGGAACCCTTATGGGATCACTTTGTTGTCCTTCTGTCTGTCTGTCCGTCTGTCCGTCCGTCCGTCTGCCTGTCTGTCAAGACCATTTTTCTCAGGAACGCTTAGAGGTAACAAGTTGAAATTTGTATCAAATACTCGGGTCTGCGGTCTCTTTTAGCTGTGAAAAAATCAAACTTGTAAGTCAACGTGATCAAAAGATGATCGCTTTTAGCGTTCGCGAAAGACCGTTTATGTCGCATATTTTGCGATTTCACAAGGGAATCAAAACCTATAGGGTACTTCCCGTTGAACTAGAATTATGAAATTGGGCAAGAAGCGGTGTCTTACAGCACATGTAAAGGGAAAAATCTGGAAACCGTAAATATGTAGTTTAATTACAAGAAAAATGCGAATTGACTATTAGAAACTTATGAAAAGACACATGTGTTGCGTGGTATTGTCTGGCACCAGAAGCATATGGGTTGCATACAGTTAGGTCCTTCTAAAGATACCTTACTTACAAGTTTGTACGGAACCCTCGGTGCGCGAGTCACAACTAGTACTTGGCCGTTTTTTTTAGATTCCTCCATTTTTTTAATTATGAACAGTAGGTAGAAAACAAACGTCTTTCTTATTTTAGCACTATTACTTTCATCCTTTGTAACGTTTAATCGTTTCTCCCTTCTTCTACTTTTTCTTTTGCAATTTCAATGGATTTTCTTTTACGATTTAGACGCAAAGTTCTATGTTTTGTGTCTGTTTTCTGTTTGACATGTAAATCTGATAAATGAGCGCGCGTATGAAAATTGTCTGTTGTTAGGCAATATCCTTTATCCAGCAGTAGTAGCATAAGTGAAAATACAACTTGAGCGGACATAGGTAAATCTTTGTATTAATCACTTATTTTCCACCTTTTCCTGTATATATTATATTGGAGTATAAATAACTAGATTTTGACTCGCATAGAAAATACAGTATGATTCAAAATCGAGCCCTTTTCAGTGGGATATATTGCACCCAACTTAGGCGCCCTTTATACAGCATCAAACTTTCATCGATGCTGATTTCCCTTTCGGGGGAATACAATAAGCTACATTTATTATTTATGTTCTCGAAAACGGACCATATTTTATTTAGTTTTGGCTGTGGATGCGTGTCAGGACTGATGCGTGTCTTCATTATTGCAAAAATACAAATACTTTTGAATATAGATGTACCTTCTGTAAGTTAGTAGCTTCGAGAAGATGGGCGTTCAAAACACTGAAGTTGTCCAGTATATTCGTTCCTCTGGGCTGAACACAATTCCTTGATGTGTTTTCATTCCTAGAGAAACGTGCATTTCTTCAAAAGTAGCTGGCCAATATGATTTTGATGCTGGTTCTGGCCGTTGTTGCGCAAAACTGACAAAAACACGAATTCAAGCTTCGACCGAGCGTAAAAAATATGGAAAAATATTACCAGTAAGACGGGCTCGTATATGTCACGAGCGCGCAGGTTAAGGGGTTAATAAAGAAAATGACAGATTTTTTTAATTGGATGGAAAGATACGGTTTCATTACAAAATATTAATTGATTACACGACAATATAAATTGACGTAACTGGAGTAATATATAATTTAAATCTAAAATCTCAAGGTACTGGCAAGCTTCTTTTTGATCTTCTTGGTTGTGTGAAACTCACAAACGAAAGTTTAGATTACAATTTCAAATTATAAACTTTTTAAAGACGAAATGTAGGTGGAATTTATAAATATATTCAAAATGTTTGTAGCTGTAGCTATAATATTAAGTCTTATTAAGACTATGACAAATCTCATGTTGTAAGAACTACTTCCCTGGCTAATACATGTTTTCATGTTATTAACAAGCACAAGATAAATAACTCATAAATATATTAATCGATTAATAATACAAAGTATATATAAATAATATTAAGTTATAACATGTAAATGTCTGTTGTATAATGAAATATCCTGCGTTGTATTAGCCAAGGAAGTATTTGTTTCAACAAGAGATTTATCATAGTCTTAATAAGACTTAAAATTATGCAGCTACGAACAGGTTGAATATATTTATATATTCAAGCTAAATTTCGTCTTTAATAAGTCTATGTGATTGTGTCTATAATTATTATAATAATAATAATACTTGTAACAGAAAATACGGTAATTGAAATGAAATGAAAGTTTTTCCTGAATTTTAAAAACCCTTTTCAAAATTTCGTTTACTTTTCCACTTATTTTCGAATATTTGAGACAAGAAAAATTATAAACAAAATCAAAACCTGCTTTTTCTTCAAAGTTGATTATGTTGATGGACCTAGTTAGCCTAGATTAGAGCTATTTACTAGATAAGAAAAATGTAAAGCAAACTTTGTCGTATGTATTACTACCAACTCTTCAAAGGCGGTCTTTATGAGGGTTACTTTTCCATGATTTTAATACATGACGTATACGCAATTCATAAAATAAACCCAGATACAACACGTTTTTTTGTAGAGTTAGTTTTAATAAAAGTAGTAATAGATAATCCAATTATTTGATAAGTTAATGTAACTTGCGATTAGAAAAGTCATGCAAATGTTTAAATAATAAGTGTGTAATTCTAGCAAAATGTATTTCTAGTATAATTTAGTCTATTTTTAGAAATTAAATTAATCTTATTATTCTATTAACGCATATTATTAATAGTCTAGACCGCCTGTTAAATACATGACTAACGAATAAAATAATTTTCTAGAAACAAAACTATATTTAGATATAAGATTACTGTCTTAATTAGACAAACAACATGAAGTGCACGAGTATGATATCAACATTGTAACTCATCAAAAATGAACGGAGATAGTTTACATAACACATGTATAGTTAGTACATTAAATGGAAATAGTTCAGATGGTTTTAAACAATATTGTCCTGCAATTGAAAACTTAATAATATTATTTGGCTATCGAATACTACCATAAAACAGTTGTTTTACCACTGCTATTATATCATACTGGTCATGTAATCGTATCCATCATGCATGCAAAATAAGATAATACGCTTCGTATTTTCAATTTAGTTTGTCTAGTTTCATATATTCATATTCAAGCGATACAATTTAGTAAGAATTCATATAGAAAAATTTATTGATACGACACAGTGCATGTTTTTGAATCACCTCAAAATTATCAGTTGTGTGAACGAAAGGAAAATCATTTGTTCAAATATATGAATGACCCTTTTAACTTTAGCATTAATATTATTAGTTGCTAATATTAAGATTTAAGTTCTGTTAGTACATAAGGATGCAGAGGATAATAATAATAGTGGACTAGGAAGCATAGATGAAACTGGTCAAAGCAGAGTATGGTAATATTATCTACTTTAAATATAGTCTACGGAGGAGACTAGAATAAATAATATCTTATTAATTCTAATAAGACTAAACCGACAAAACTAATTTTAAACAATGATTGGATTTATTAACAAAGGTTGGAGTGAATATATTTGCAGTTTGTATTTTTTTAACATTCGAATTTAAATCATCTGTTTGTCACGAATGTGTAATTATTTTATTTTCAAACACGGAAAATCATAACTAACTGTTTTTCATATTCATTATTATACGAAAATGTTCCTTTAAAACAATACTCCTTTAATGTATGACAATGAAATATAACGGCTATAAGTTTGTAAACTAAACGACAGATTTAAAAATTGGATATTCATATGTATTGTCTTTCAGACTTGGCAAAACTAAATACATCATTTTCCATTCTACGAGTCATTGTATAAAAAACTAAATCTACAGAGAGGCGTTTAATCCACCGAATCAATGACACAAAATAATAATCTAGTAACACAGAAATGAAAAGGTATTTTTTATTTATTTTCGAATTTAAATTCATTTCAATTTTTCTTTTTTTCTCTCTATTTAATTGCCTATTAACTTACAAATTTAATGTCATAATTTACCACTGGCCTAGCAAATAAATTAGAAACTAAATATAAATTATCCTCATACAAAAAAGTAGGGTGAATATAAATCGCGTTTAAATAGAGGCGATTGAAATTCAATTGCTTTTGTTTGATAATAGTGGCAATAGATAGAGAGTGCAGAATTAGAGCACGAATAAATTGATAAACGTAGAAATAAAGTTTTTTTTCCTTTATCTAACACAATTTACAGGGTTATCAAGAAACTAGTTTATTTTAGTTATTGGTACTATCAAAATCGTCTGTCGCTTTGTATTAAAATGTTTATATAGAAGTATTTGCAACTACTGCGGAAAACACTCGTTACATTCCGTATTTTTCGCTTTTGTGTTCATCATCTTACAATCAAACTTAATAAAATTGGGACACAGCCTGAATATATAAATATATTCAACCTTTTCGTAGCTCTATAATATTATCATGTTTTTTTAGGACTACACAACAAATCTCATGTGAAATTTGTAAGTTATTCACTAGCTCCCAGTCCACTTTCGTGGCACTAAAAAGAACTAGATAAATAACTTTGATTTTAAGATTATATCATAACTTAATACCATATATCATATATTTTATACCATATAGTACATACCATATACTATATTTATACCATATACCAAATATTTATACCATATACCATATATTTATACCATATACTACATACCATAACTTAAGTGAATAGCTAACTGCAGATGCGTTTCGAGATTTATCTCTCATCGGTGCAGCTTTGCTGTTATGCACTCATGAGATAAGTGCATAACTTACAAATTTCACATGAGATTTGTTTTGAGCTACGTAATGGTTGAATATATTTAATGTTGTATGGTTTTACAAAAAGTATCTTACAATTAAACATCTTGATAATATAAAATTGATAATGAAACAAATTACTTCCCAAACTCTCCGCTTTCCGTTAGAGCCACTGTCGCTACCTGATGCTAGCCCTACTCCAGAGACACCACCCCCTACCTTCGACGATGCGCCTTCCACCCCTACCCTCGAACGACGCGCCTTCCACCCCCTATATAAGAGCTGATCTAGCTCCCTACAACCAGCGTAGAATCTTTCTAGCTCCCTAAACAGCACTACGCAAGCGCACTATTCGGTCCTTGTCCTGGTCATTTAGTAGCCCTGAGAGATTATTCCACGACTTATAAACTGTATTTTGATAAATTTGTGTTCACCTACCCGGTTTTACTCAAAAACCTTTAATTATTGTATTTAGTACATAGTACAAGCTTAAAGAAGGAATAAGAAACTTGTCTTATAAATACCTCTTTAAATTAAATGTAACAAAGTGACGCCCAACTTGAAAGTGGCCTGAATCCAATATTGGTCAAAATTCGGCCTAAAAAGCAAGCAAGTACACCATCCAGGAGGAGTCTGCGAATTAGTCCTCCTACCATGACGGTCCAAATGACGAACGAGCAGTTCCAACAACTACTACAAAGCATTACCAAATCAGAGAAAACATCCTGGCATTTCACGCAATGCACCGGTACACGAACCAAAGCTTCCGTAGAAGAATTAATCACAGCCATCACCATCTTCAGAAATGTAGAAAACATTCCCGACCAAGATGCCATCATGGGAATCCCACTTCTGCTCACAGGTGAGGCAAATCAATGGTGGAACGGGGTAAAGGAACACATAACTACTTTTGAGCAAGCAATACAAACTCTTCGAAGCGTATTCGCATCACAGCGTCCGAATTTTAGAATATTCGCAGACATATGCGCTCAAAACCAAACATATTCGATACCTACAGATCAATATATCACCATGCAAAGAGATAGCTTTTCCCAACTCTCACGCCCGCTAGACAAATTCTGGCAAATAGATATAATATATGGATTACTACGCACGCCTATCCGTGACCGCATAGCCAGAGCTGATGTAAGTACATTCAAAGATCTACTCGAAAAAGCCCGAATTGTAAAAGCCAACTAACAAGACAAGAAAAATAGTAGATACGTAAGAAACGACAAAGAATCAACTAAGGCGCGTACCAAATGTGAATTCTGCAACAACATCGGCCACGACATAAGCATATCTCGGAAGAAGGCAAAATCAGAAAAGACACAACCTGCCGCACGATTACTGGCTCCGCCCACACAGCCTGTAACATTAAGCACGATTCCTGCAAAAAAAATTCAGTGCTGTGGATGCGGAAAACTTGGGGTTATACGTCGAAACTGCCCTACTTGTTCAACAACCCAGGCACCAGTGAGTTTCTGCTCGATGGACGTCTGGTCCGCCGAACGACCCGCCGTAAAAAAATCAATCAATGAAGTGACAGGGTCCGCATTTCTGGACAGTGGTGCCCGTGCTGCGCTAGCACGCTTAGGGCTATACCGAGTACTACAAATTTAGGGATATGAGTTCGAGAATGTCCCAATCAACTTAATACAAGCTGACGGAGACCAGAAACCACTCATAGTTAAATCAACAGTAGCTCCAGTGAAAATTGAGAATCGAGTTATTTCAACGAAATTCATCGTCATGTCCGACGCACCTGATGCAAATACACTGTTAGGACTAGACTTCCTAAAGGCAGCTGGTCTCGTCATTGACCATAAACATGAAAGATGGCACATCTCAAGCGAGACACACAAAACGTTTGGATACGCTGCAAAGGACCCAAGAATCACAAGGGAGGATACCACCTGTAAAATAGATTTTACGGAAATCAGTGCAGAACACGACATCCCTCCATCTGTGACCCCCTTACACTCACCCGTCGTCTCCATGGAATGCGACTACGAATCTGGGTTAGATAATAACTACGGTCCTCAATGATTACTCAATTGGAGTCAATTATATGCGGTATGGTGCCATTCAAACAATCGATTAACTGTAGAAAAAGCGACCAACAATCCTTCCTGATATACACGTCGGTAGCCTCGATTTACAAAGTTTTCACTTAAGTACGGAAGAAGGGACACAATTATCCTCACGAGAACGCACGGAAATCAACAACCTACTCATCGAAAATACGGTTCTTTTCAAACCTGAAGGACCACCGACGACCATGACTGAACATCGCATCGAAACCGGTGATAAGGCCCCAGTAGCCAGCCCGCCTTACCGTATCACACCCGCCCGACAAAGGATATTAGAGGCAGAAATTCAGCAACTTCTGAGGACAAGAATAATTGAAGAATGCGAAAGTGCCTGGGAGTCGCCCGTGGTACTCGTACCAAAACCCGGTGGTAGCACAAGACTATGTATTGACTATCGAAAACTGAACAGTATCACCACGCCAGTTCTGTACCCTTTGCCAAGATTAGAAGATCTCTTACATTCAACTGGACAATCACGATACATTTCCACAATGGATCTCAAGAGCGGTTATTACCAAATTGAGGTATATCCCCACATAGAAATAAGACCTCGTTTATCACCAACGCAGGAACCTATCGGTTTCCCCGACTACCTTTTGGGCTCCGAAACGCACCCGCCACGTTCCAACGGCTAATGGACAAATTCAAGGCAGGACTCAATGGAGTCAGACTACTAGTTTACCTAGACGATCCAGTCTCCAGATTTTAATACCCATATATCGGATCTACGTAAATGTTTCCACCGAATCGGTCACTTTAAACTACGGACTCGGAAACCGACAAAAGTACCGATTCGCGTGTCCCGAAGTGCCATACCTAGGAAATCTAATCTCTGCCAACGGTATCCATACCTGGCCCGAGAATCACCGCTATCACCGAAAAAACGCCTCTCCGGATCGCGAAACAACTTCTAACCTTTCTACAAACGTGCAATTGCTATAGGAGGTTTATTCCCCGCTTCGCTGAGACAGCCAAGTCTCTAACAAACCTCACATAGAAAGATGCTCTATGGACCAGGGGAAACCTCGAGGACACCGCGTACAATAAACTAAAACACGCCTTAACAAATGCACCAGTCCTTCGCCAAGCCGAACCAGGTCTACCTTATACCCTACGTACAGAAGCCAGCACTGGGAGCAGTGTTACTCCAAGAGGAGGGAAACGACGAGAGACCCATAGAATACGCCAGCCGGTTGCTGACATCCGCAGAAAGGAATTACTCAACCACGAAACGGGAAGCTTTAGCTCTGGTTTGGGCCATTCAGAAATTTCGTGGCTGCATGGAGGAATCCTCTGCCTTTGTCGTTACCTACCACCAACCCTTGAAATGGTTAATGTTGCTTAAATCTCCCAGTGGCAGATTAGCCCGCTGGTCACTACAGATCCAGCCTTATAACCTAACTATTGAATATACCCCAGGAAAAGCAAACTCTGTCGCAGACACCTTGTCTCGTCCATCGCCACCAGAAGAACCGTTCGATTGCAGCCTAAAACTCGTCTCGATAGAATGGCCACGAGAACACTCACAACAATTAAGAGAAGACCACCTGAATGACCCGGATGTACAGAAGACCATCGCAGCCTTCGACTCTAACGACCCCGAGGAAGCACATCGATGGACTCCCCGAGGTTACCTTTTATCACAAGGTGTATTATACCGTTACTCTGCGGACGACGACAACGAAGAAGCACAGCTTGTTGTGCCCAATTCAAAACGTCAGGATATATTACACACTACACGATGCCCCAGAAGCTGGTCACTTTGAAGCAGACCGTACATATTATAAGATCTCCAAATTATTCTATTGGCTAGGAATGAGAAACACTATCGTAAAAACATGCGCCTCGTGTCAACGATATAAAGCCAGTAGCCAGAAACCCACGGGACTTCTTCAGACCGCGATTATGTACCAAAGGTTTGAAGTAATTTCCGTCGACCTTTTTGGTCCACTTCCTAAGGGACCTCGTGATGAAACATGGATCCTTATCGTAGAAGATTGTAGTTCCCGGTGGATCGAAATATTCTCCCTAGTAGTTGCCACCGCTGACGCTTGCTCCAGAGTAATTATCGACGAAATATTCTTACGCTACGGGATTCCTCGTCGCAACATCTCAGATAATGGAACTCATTTCATTAGCGGGATCATGCAACAAACCTGTTATTGTCTAAATATTGATCAGAAATTTACCCCCGTCTATCATCCTTTTGCAAATATGGTTGAAAGAAAAAATCGGGATATCAAAACCCTTCTTTCAATACTAGTGGGAGCCGAACATCAAAACTGGCCCGAGAAACTGCCGCCCATTCGGTTTGCGGTCATAAAACCGCCCGTTGTCAAGGTACAGGGTTCTCTGCAGACTATCTTACCTATGGAAGGAACCTTCGTACGCCCATCGAAGTACGCCACGATATTAGAGAGATTTTACAGAACGAGAATTTCTTACCAGAGATCACTCCACAACTAAAGCAAGTGGTTGATGTGCTCCAAGAGGCTAAAGAACAACACGAGAAAGAACAAGACCGTCACAAGAGGTACAACGACGCTTCACATTGAGCTACCCCCTCCTTCCAGTCAGGCGACTTAGTGCTGATCGATACCCACCCTCGCAATAACGCCGCCAAAGGACGGACCACAAAATGTATTCCTAAATGAGGTGGACCATACGTCTCCTCGCCGCCAAGGGTCCTTGTAGTTTCGAGGTGGCCTCCCCATCTGATCCTGAACGATTGCTCGGAGTCTATCGGCCATCAGGAAGTTCGAATCTACTACAGTCACACCCGAACCCGTAGTGCCTGTACGTCGCCGAGGGCGATCCCGAAAATCCCAAGCTTAGATGACAGAACTTCGTCGAGGCGCCTACCAGTTCTGCAGGGGGAGCTTTGTAACAAATTACTTCCCAAACTCTCCGTCAAGGGCTTTCCGTTAGAGCCACTGTCGCTACCTGATGCTAGCCCTAACCCAGAGGCACCACCCTCGAACGACGCGCCTTCCACCCCCTATATAAGTGCTGATCTAGCTCCCTATAACCAGTCTAGAGTCTTTCTGGCTCACTAAACAGCACTAAGCAAGCGCACTATTCGGTCACTTTCCTGGTCATTTAGTAGCCCTGAGAGATTATTCCACGACTTATAAACTGTATTTTGATATATTTGTGTTCACCGACCCGGTTTTACTCAAAAAACCTTTAATCATTGTATTTTGTTGTTTAATAAATGTACATACGTTTAAAGAAGGAATAAGAAACTTGTTTTATAAATACCTCTTTAAATTAAGTGTAACAATAATATTATTTTACTTTGCCTACTTCGGGCTTACTTAATTTGTCTACTAATTTTAGTAAACCGTATTTAAAAGAATTCAAGACAAAATAATAATTATGCTGTATTTATAGAATAGTAATCTATATGGTAATCCATACTTACAGTGAATTGAAAAATTCACTATGTTTTATCCACACTTAATATGTAAAAATATTATAAATATGATAATAGTATAACTTGTTTGTTTGACAGTTATATAAATTTAACTTGAAAATGACCTTCACCAGTTGACACTCGAGTAGTGTTATATATACAAGTTCGATAATAAGTTATATATGGTTAAAACACATAATATGGTTAAAACACAGTTAAAACACAAACCAAATTTCATTTCACTGCTGAATTCACAGTTCTTTGTTGCATTATATGTTGACATATACTATATATTTAGTAAAACATTTTAGCAAAACAAAATTTCATATTCTCGTATAGTATAGCCCAGGAATCCCCAACCCTATGCCCGCGGGCACCATTTCGCCCGCCCATCGTTTTTTGTGTGCCCGCCGCAGTGCGACCACGATAAAAAATAAATTGTGTAAAAACTAATAGTTTTGTAAAAATATATTTTTTTTAATATTCTGTATTAATACAAGCGTATTTGTCCGAAAACAATTATAAGATAAATATAAATAGTTGAATTTTTAAATAAAGATTCCATACTTGAAAATGAGACTTGACACTCTCTCTTTCCCCCACAATAAATTATATCATTTTAACCATATTTTTGATAAAGGTGCACACAAGATGAACTGTATACTTCGTTCATTATTAATTCCTAGTTATATGGCCATATTTTTAGATATGGTGTCTACTTTATTGTTTTAAATATTCTGCCATTTTAAGACCAAAATGATTGGATTAAGTAAAAGTCAAGGAACCTATAATTTTAAAATCGTCTGGGAGGAATCATATTCTTTCACCAATTTTAAAGATAAATGTGTTTATTGGGCTGCAGTCGTGTTGCAGTGCCGAAAAAAACGTAAAGTTGAACATTACATCCAGACAATTTATCATCCACCTTAAAAAAGAGCTATCCACTTATATTTGAATTAAGAAAGAAGAAAATAAATCAACTAAAATCAAACCTGTCTGCAAAATCAGTTATTTCAGGCATAGCACAGTTATCAACAGTTATGGTAAGAATGGTATTTAGTTGCTTTACTATAAAGGAAGATCTATTCAAAATATTACCCATAAAAGGGGGAACAGCAGCTGAGGATATCTATAATATATTTAGAACATATGCAAAGTCGGTAGATATGCCTCTACACAAGCTATCAGCAATAACTTCTAATGAGGCATCAGCAATGGTTGGTAATATCAATGGATTTATTGGTCCTCTCCAATAAAGTTTATTTCTCTCCGAACTTTATGTCGCATTATATTATCCACCAGTATTTTTTTCAGATTGGAATGGGTTCACTATCGGAACTGCGTTCTTTCTCACTATACTCCATGTTTTTTTTCTTTTTGCTACCGTTATCTTTCCTTTTTTTCTTCTTCTCTTTCTCACTTATTTATCTATTAATTCTTTTTCTTTTCATTTTTTTTTCTTTTATTTTTGTTTCCTCACAATCAGCCCCCTTTTCTCTTTTCCCCTTTTCTCATTCTCATGGTATAAGAATGGCATAAATCGACAGAAACCTTTACGACATGATACGACAGAAACTCTTCTGTCGTAGGGCTGCTCTGGAAATTCGATGCTAGCAAATTACAAGCGGTTATACTCTCAAATACACTTCCTGTAAAACACCCGCACGTCTTCCTTGGTCGAACTCTCGAATAAACTATCCACCATGATATTTTGTATGGTAGAATACAAACCCTATGGAGTACATGACGTCTCCATAGGGTTTGTAAAAAGTTACAAAAACAGTCAACTTTATTCAAGCCCTCTTCTACCACCGCCTTTGAAAGGCCCTATTAGAAAATTCTGAAGATCATGATTTTATTCTGCATAATGAAGTATATTGGCTCACTAAAGCCAAGTTCTCGCAAGATTTGTAAATTGAATTGAAGAATAAAAAATTATCTCAATACCATAATCAAAATTGTGTTGAACTGACGAACTCTTGTTGACTGGTGGATTCGGGTTTCATCAAAGACATAAAGGAAAAATGTTAAAAATAATTTAAACATGGATCTATAAACTGGGTTAAAACCTGCAGATGAAGTCACTTGTGCATTTCCTAAATATGAAAAATTGATAGGCGACGGTAAAATTTACTTTTCGTCATTTGTTCTCAATTTACAATTACTTTAAATCCAGTTTCAAAAGCGATTTTAACAGATTGATATCATCGAGCCAATTGTCACTTTTTTGTCAATCATTTTACTTTCCAACTAAATGTTGTCGAAATAGCGGCAATGGCCCCCAATAAGGGCAAAAGAACGAAATTTCGAAAATTTGGATTTTCAGAACGACATTGCCCTAAAATCCAATGTATTAGATAAGTACTTCAGAAGTATAGTTGGTAGAAACAAGTTTTCATTCTTAAAAAGAGCATCATACAATATTATAAAATTTTGTACACTACATGTAATTATTATTAACTATGTCCATCTATATGGTACATTTACCTTGAAAAAATAAATTGAACGCACAACCCGAACGGCATTCTAGAATATACCCATGGGTAAAAAACGTTGGGGACCCCTGGTTTAGCGTATTTAATACAATTCATCTTGTTTTAGCTAGAGTTGTTCCGTCTGATCCTCTATGCTTAATCGTGTATAGTTAGTTACTCATTAATCACGATCACTATCACATTTTCTAAAAATAAATTTCAATAATAATTCAATGATAAATTTCAATGATAATTCAATGATAAATTTTAAACTGGTTAAAAATACTTTCTTTCATTGACTAGCCTGTATATCTTACAAGACACAACACAAGACTGCGGAGTCCTAGATAGGACTATGAGGTCCAGACATGACCAGATATGACTAGAATAGATTAGACAAGAATGCCCAGATCTACATAGGAGTTGACAGGACTAGACAAGACTATACAAGACTAGATATGACAAAAGAAGATTAGACAAAAATACACAGATCTAGCCAGGAGTGGATAAGACTAGACAAGACCTGACAAGTCCAGACAGGACTAGACAAGACTAGACAAGACTAGACAAGACTAGACAAGACTAGACAAGACTAGACAAGACTAGACAAGACTAGACAAGACTAGACAAGACTAGACAAGACTAGACAAGACTAGACAAGACTAGACAAGACTAGACAAGACTAAACAAAACACTAGACAAGACTAGACAAGACTAGACAAGACTAGACAAGACTAGACAAGACTAGACAAGACTAGACAAGACTAGACAAGACTAGACAAGACTAGACAAGACTAGACAAGACTAGACAAGACTAGACTAGACAAGACTAGACAAGACTAGACAAGACTAGACAAGACTAGACAAGACTAGACAAGACTAGACAAGACTAGACAAGACTAGACAAGACTAGACAAGACTAGACAAGACTAGACAAGACTAGACAAGACTAGACAAGACTAGACAAGACTAGACAAGACTAGACAAGACTAGACAAGACTAGACAAGACTAGACAAGACTAGACAAGACTAGACAAGACTAGACAAGACTAGACAAGACTAGACAAGACTAGACAAGACTAGACAAGACTAAACAAAACACTAGACAAGACTAGACAAGACTAGACAAGACTAGACAAGACTAGACAAGACTAGACAAGACTAGACAAGACTAGACAAGACAAGACTAGACAAGACTAGACAAGACTAGACTAGACAAGACTAGACAAGACTAGACAAGACTAGACAAGACTAGACAAGACTAGACAAGACTAGACAAGACTAGACAAGACTAGACAAGACTAGACAAGACTAGACAAGACTAGACAAGACTAGACAAGACTACACAAGACTAGACAAGACTAGACAAGACTAGACAAGACTAGACAAGACTAGACAAGACTAGACAAGACTAGACAAGACTAGACAAGACTAGACAAGACTAGACAAGACTAGACAAGACTAGACAAGACTAGACAAGACTAGACAAGACTAGACAAGACTAGACAAGACTAGACAAGACTAGACAAGACTAGACAAGACTAGACAAGACTAGACAAGACTAGACAAGACTAGACAAGACTAGACAAGACAAGACTAGGCAAGACCAGACGAGATCAGACGAGAACAGACGAGACCAGACGAGACCAGACGAGACCAGACGAGAGCAGACGAGACCAGACGAGACCAGACGAGACCAGACGAGACCAGACGAGACCAGACGAGACCAGACGAGACCAGACGAGACCAGACGAGACGAGACTAGACGAGACTAGACGAGACTAGACGAGACTAGACGAGACTAGACGAGACTAGACGAGACTAGACGAGACTAGACGAGACTAGACAAGACTAGACAAGACTAGACAAGACTAGACAAGACTAGACAAGACTAGACAAGACTAGACAAGACTAGACAAGACTAGACAAGACTAGACAAGACTAGACAAGACTAGACAAGACTAGACAAGACTAGACAAGACTAGACAAGACTAGACAAGACTAGACAAGACTAGACAAGACTAGACAAGACTAGACAAGACTAGACAAGACTAGACAAGACTAGACAAGACAAGACTAGGCAAGACCAGACGAGATCAGACGAGAACAGACGAGACCAGACGAGATCAGACGAGACCAGACGAGACCAGACGAGACCAGACGAGACCATACGAGACCAGACGAGACCAGATGAGACCAGACTAGACCAGACCAGACAAGACCAGACAATATTAGACAAGACCAGACAAGACCAGACAAGACTAGACAAGAGTTGACAAAACCAGACCAGATCAGACTAGGATTGGCACAACCACCCAAGAGAAAACTAGTAGGGCGCGAGATAAAGCCAGCCAGGAGTAGCAAAAAATATACAAGACCATACCAGACAAGAGCGAACGTCTAGGCAAGACGATACAAGAACAGACAAGGACTTTCAGGAGTAGACCAGGCCAGACAATGCCATAGAAGACCGGACAGGTAAGACCAGACTAGGCAAGACCAGGCAATACTAAGCAAGAGTGGACAAAACCAGACGGGAACACACCACACAAGATTATACTAGCAGACGAGCTAAAATCAGACATGACCATCCAATACCAGGTAAGCTTAGTCAAGACTGAGCAGGACTAAACAAAAGCTTCTATAATTTTTCTTGTCCTAAAGAATCTTATATACATTTATATTTTGAATGTGTCTAGTTTCGCTTAAAACTATTGTATTAACTATTTACGTTTAGTTAAGCTTATTAAACAAAGCGATCAATGCTAGATAAGGTTATGCAAAGGAAAACTAATTCTTGGTTGTTGTTTCCACCGAAGTGTTTTTATCTAGTCCTATAACCAGTCTTGTTTACTCGTGTCTAGCTCATGTATTTATAAGACCGCAACTTATCTCATTCTAAGGCTAACTGTTAACAATACTTGGTAATAAGCTTATAATTACTGCAACTTATCTAATTCTAAGACTAACTTTAAACAAAACGTGGTATTAGGCTAATAATCAACTTTTGTTCTTAAAAACGTTATCAAGTCTTGTACAGTATTGTCCAGGCTTCTCCAATCTTGTTTAATTAATCCCTATAGGTCATGTTTATCCTATAATAATCCTAATAATAAGTCTACTCATTGATTGAAGGGGCTAAATATAGGAATTTTCGTATAAAAATTAGGAGACTATTTATAATCCTAGTAGACTTGATTAGTTTCATCATGAACAGATTAAAAAACTATAGGCTAACTATAAGAAAATATAAGTGGGTCTAGTTGAAGCACAGCATTATTGACTATTTGCAAAATAAAGCAAATAATTAATAAATTTGTATTTAATATCAAGACTGATAGTATCAACCGAGATATGAAGCTTTAATAACATACAGCACTTAAAATAAATTGTTGAGCTGTTATGTTCTCCTTCAAAAATATAATTATATGTTGTTAATTCGGCTCGAATTAACATAAAAACCAACTAATAAATGAAAAGTTGAAGTGAACAACTTAATGTGAAACACATAATACATTAACATTATGGAGCTAAATGCCTGAGAACATCGGCGGAGCCACCGCACTTGCAACAGTTTACAAAATTATATCCACACAATATAGAATTACAGTCCATAAAAAATCTGCAAGCTACTTCGTTAATAAATAAATCACATTCTCCATTGGCAGCATTTATACGGAGGATAAAATATGTAATGGTTATTACTACAATTTCGGGTGTGTAAGAATGATTCAGCCTTGTCCCGTCCAATGTTGAACACATTAAAACATATATCGTATTTAACGTGTAATTATTACGCTCAGAAATAATGTTTATGGATATCTTATATACGGTTATGTTGCTAATTCGGTTTTGCAAATTAAAAATGAAATTAACTTGATTGAAGCTTGAAATACACAATAAAAATGCAGATTATTTTTATTGTGTATTTAAATCTTTAAACAAGAGTTAATTTTCATCATCATATGTAAGTTTTCACTTTTACTTTCCGAGGTTTTGAAAAGATTATACCAATTATGAAAACCTTAAAAATTATTTTCTAATGATTCTTAGAAGAAACAGATCTTTTTAGCAGAACTGGTTTAACATGGCAAGAGATGCGATTAGACATAGTATTATTAGTAACTGAAGAGTGGACATCACATTAGTTATACAAGATTAGACAATGCTTTATAAAGATGTTCAATATTCAAAACTTAAAAATGTATTTAGGCAGACAATATTATAGTATAATTAGTTTAATTTTGTGCTATTATATGGCGTATGGTGCAAGGAAAAAATAACCGGGATAAAGCACATGCGCCCTTTTGCACAATTACGATCAACAAAGAGAAAAGAAGAAATAGCCCGGCCAGGGTTGCTTGCAGGGTTTAATCAAAACAGAATTAAGAATTTTTGCTATATGGTTACAATTTTTGTTCATAATGGGATTTGAGAGGCAAAGTGGATCTCGGGATTTGTTTGATGAAGTGGAGAGAATCTCGCTCAAATCGGATTGTCTGACAATCGTTGTAGTCTCAATTCTTAGTCATTTTCAGTTATAGTCAGAATTGAAACTACAGCTTTGTCGGGACTACGGTGTTAGACAGCCCGATATGTTTTTGATTTATTATGATTAAAAAAAAAACATTTTTATATTGCGAACGTGTACTTCTGTTAAATGAGTTGAAATAAGAAAAATGTTGTTTGTTCTTTAAATTAAGTAAATTAATTAAACTTTCAAATGAACCTTACATATTTTTCTGCTTTTGTTATACAACTTGTATTTTTCGTATTAATTGAACATAAGAAAATAGTTTTGCAATATAACTTTTATTGCTCAATTAGCAAATAAAAATTTGGGTTAAATGGAGTTTCGGTAGCGGCCGCCCATTCCGCGAAACAGGCGGTGGCAATTTACACGCGAATTTATTGCAAAACACGCCTAAAACAAACAAGAAGGCTTGTACGAAGAGAGTGGTCCACTAAAAAGTTTCATATACAACTTCGTATAAAAAAATATATTTACATATTTCATTGATGAAAACGTTTGATTACACGGCGCGCGCGTTGACATTTTGATAGAAATCCGATGATTGAAGCGGATTTATTATATTTTTATACGTTTTGCTTTTTATTTATTTTTTTATTATTATGTTTACCTTTCCTAAACATTATGTATGCGTATTTTATTATTGTGAAAGTTTTGCGAAATGGATTTTTAATGCTTAATATTATTTGCATATAAATAGCGCATTGGACCCATTTTATGGACACTAAAAACTATTTTGTTTGCATGAAATCTTGGGTGATTCGATAGTTATGATATTATCACTGAAATAATTTTAAGGAATACTAGATAACATTTAAAATAAATGTTCAAAAGACAGAGCAGATTATCGAAATTTGTATGCTGTTTGTACGAAATCGGTTTTTTAGCAGATTAGAATAAAAAAAATCAATAGATCAAAAAGTTAAATAACGAAAAAATTATGGTATACTCTAATGATCGATCTATAAATATAATTTAGAGATGCATACAAATGTCAATATCAAAAATCATTATCGGTAAATGATGACGAACAGGAGTATACTTAAATAATCGATGTATAAAAATAGTATTAGAACTATAAAATAGTTATTTATTATACAAGTGGATAAAATTAAGGTTTAACGAGCAGATCGTTAAATTTAAATTCGCGAGTTAAACCTTATTTTTATCCGCGAGTGTAATATAAACTTTTAAACGATTTTGATTTAACAAGTTTAATTCACAGAAATATTCCATTTTCCGTGTTTATTTTTACGGGAGGCAAGTCGTCCGGCCATAATTGTGTTGTTGCCATTATAACAATACAATTGTTAATTCGTATGTGAAAATATTGTTTAGAAGTTGTCTAATTAATTTATGTTTTTTTATTTAAAAATGGATATATCAGAAGAGTTCTTGTTAGATGGTGTCAATTTTAGCGGTGACGGTTAGCGGTGATTACTCCCGCATAAGACCGAGGCCGCACTACGGTTTTTTCCTGTGAGCGGTAACCACTATAACCGCGAAACCGCTCGAGAAACGCACAGTACGCTATGGGAAAAATCAGTCGCGGGAAAAAACGCAAGTGAGGCCACTTGTAATAATTTACTTGAATCATGTGCCGCTTGTGTTAGCTTATTTGAGTCACAAAATCACGCGATTAAAAACCGCGACGGTTTAGTCGTACTGCGGCCTAGGCCTAAACCTGGAGAGTTATATAAAAAAATTTAAAACATTTTTTGTGATTGACGATTAAAGAATATCGGCGAAATTACCGAGACTACCGAGACCGCCACCTAAAATGTCAATATTTGGTGTAATGTTTACGAAGCCTGTAAGTGCCTTATTTACAAGGGGACCCCCCGGACGCGTCATCACCGATTTGGCCCAAATTTACAGTATATGTAGGGCTTGACTATAAATGAAAGTGACGCAAGCTGGAAGGCCAGATGGCCAAGCGTTAAAAAAATAACTCACTTTATAAGCGGACCGGTAAGTTACCGACAACTCATAAGCCCGCTATGTTAGCATAAATTTCAATGGAGCTCGGCTTTATAGTACGAGGATCGCTGGTTCGATTCCCCGTGGGGACGCTTTTTTTTTTCTTACAATTTTTAAAATGACTTTAATTATTATTATTATTTATTATTGTTTAACTATTTAATTGTAATTATGAATTTGTGAATTTAATTATTTTATTAGTATTAATATTTATTATTTGTTTCTTTATAACTTCAAGGGTTAATTCTTAAAATTGCTTTCTTTTATTTCCATTGTAGCGACCACGGGCTTATAATAGATCCTTCCAGTTATGAATTATAAAAGATTCCAAATCTTCTTTTCTCTAACAATAAGAATTTTTAAAGAATTTGTAATGGGGTTTGTTTCTATAATCCTTTGGACGATTTGGTAATGGATATTTTATGACCAAATCCTAGAAACAGTACCCTACAAACAGTCCCTCATACCTGGAAGGAGATATAAAAAACCTTAAAAAAAAAAAAAAAACACAAACAACAAGGCGACGGAACAGCTGAGCGGAAGGCTCAATGACCGTCGAAAAGCAAAGGACACATGACATCAGACAGTACACACCGAGACGCAAGATCGACACCACGTATTCAAGTTTCAAGTTTCATAGTTCGAGTTAAAATAAAAGTTAAAAAGTAAGTTGGAGTTCCGCCATCTTGATATTATAGTGTTTATATATATATATATATATATATATATATATATATATATATATATATATATATATATAAATATATATATATATATATTTGTATATACATTGTTTATAAGTTATGAGTTATATTATTTACTTGAATATTGTGAGAAGAATCTAGCTTTCGGAAATGTCGAATACTGACAGTGAAAATATTAATGTGCCTGGAACATAGGTAGAACAAGAAGAAGATGTGTTGTGCGCTGATAATCTCCACAGCGAATCGTCGAAACAAATGTTAAAAACGGCGCTGGAGTCTGCGGAGAGAGTCACATCAGAGAGTGCTGCGGTAATAACCGAACAACACATGCAACTTGCAGACAAAATACGCGAGATAATACTGGACGTTTTGTCAGAGCATTCCTTGCTGTGCGTCGATGAATTGATTTCTTCCGAAGAATGCGACGAAGGAGATGAAAATGAAGAAGTCGAGGATGTCGTTTCTTCAGAAGCTTCTGACTACGAACCGGATGGAAAAAAATTTAAAGTTGATGCAGATTACATTCCACTCGATTACAAAATAATGGTGGTTAATCTTGCCAAAGCACATCCAAAGTGGAATTTAAAGAGTCTTCAATCGGAAGGAGCACAACGCTTGAGGTATATGCGAGATTTGAAAATCTGGGAAGAACACATTAAAAGCGGTGGAACCCGGAAGGAAAATTGCAAAACCATTGATTCCTGGACGTATGATCGCTTCATAGAAGGGCGGAAAAGTTGCCAACAAGTAACCACGAGAAACCTGCAACAATGGGCACTTGCTGCTGCCACTTTGCAGATTTCGATTTCAAAGCCTCGGAGCGTTGGGTCCAAAAATTCAAAGCAAGGCATAGGATTCGTCAGAGGAAAGTCACCAAATTTGTCTCGGAAAGAGAGACTACCACTTTCGAGGAAACCCAATCTGCGGCAGAGAACTAGTCCAGGGCTCTCATCCCAAATTACGATAAGGAATTTGTTATCAATATAGATCAAACAGGTTAATAGGCATGATGACTGATTTTGAAAAAGTGTTCTGTAATATTCTAAAGTACCTACTATTTCCAAAAATAAATGAAACAATGTTTTATTAGAAAAAAAATCAATTGAAATTCAAAATTTAAAATGAGCTCGAAAACGATCGCAGGTGTCATGGCGTCTGCTTGTGACGTCAGGTGTTAGTAAATAGACCGAAAACATAAGGGAGCCAAAGCAAGAAATCAGCTGTTTTGCGTGTTAAATATGAATTCTAAAGTGTATAAGTTTGTATAAGGTCTGTCGTCATAAGGTGATAAAGAGAAAGCAAGAACCAAAAATGTGTGACCACACCATTGAATTCCGCAAGGGTACCTCCTTTGCCAGGACAAAATTGCCATTATTGAAGATAGTTGGGTTTGTCTCTTCTGTCTCAGTTTGTCTCTCAGTGATCGCTTTATCACCTTATGACGACAGACCCATCGAAAACCATCCAACCTGAAATAAAACAATTACCATGTCTTCCAATCAAAATAAAAGAATATATTAGAAGCCACTAAACATATGATAATAAAAAAAATAACCTATAAATATCCCGACTCATTATCAAAATACCGTCTCTGATACCGTCCTCACATTTTTGACACATATACTGCCCTACACATATCGGCCGGTATCAACTTCCATTCAACTTATTTTTTAATTGTTTGGTCGGGATCTCTTAAAATATTCTGAATATTTAGAATGGACAAATAATTTCTGGAAACCATTTTTTTTATATACTTTACGTAAACTGGAAAAGAAAAGAAAAATTAAAACAATTTATAATATGTTGTCAAAATTAAATTTGCCACCGCTTACCCAGTGTATGCATATTCTTAGTCATGTGACCAGTCATACACGTCAGTTATTGTGTTTAAAATGTCAGTTTTTTGATTACAAAAATCCAAATATTTCTTTAGCCGGACGACTTGGAAGCTTCATTTTACTTTTCCGTGCTTACTAAAGCACTGTGAAGACGATTTGATCAATTAAATCAGGTAAAAAAAACGAGAAACCCGATTTTCGGAGCCTACCATATTCTTTACTAAACCCGCATCTGCAAATGCTTTTGGGTAGGTTTCCCATTTTCTACATAATTTTTCAGTCTTCACATTTACTGGACACTTTATTATTATGCTGGATTCACAGTTCCCATCAGGTGATCCTGCTATCATGGGATATTTTTTACAGACCATTAGGTCACATTTTTTTTCCCCAGTGTGGTAGTGACGGTTTTCCTCACTTCATTCTCCAACATTCTACCGTGTTTCATTGCAGGCATGTTTTCCTCCCATGGATTTTTCCTCCCATTATTAAAGCAATCAGCGTTCCATCGCTGGTTTTGCACCTACAAAATTCATATGCTCGTGAAGCCGTCACCTTGCCATATCTTAATGCATTTCAAATGCAGCTCTTATGTTTTGTCTCTTCCTCAATTTTTGTTATATCTGCATCAGTCAATACAAGTTTTTACAAGAAGGTGCCACAGGACTTTTCTTTGTATTTCAGCAGTAATTTGTGCATGGATAATCTTTCTATTGTATCACAAAGTCTTTCTCGTACTTTATTAACTGACAAAATTATTACAACAAAATATTTTATTAACTTGAAAGTGCAGGGATCGTCCAAGTTCGTAAGAGGTTTACTAACGCGTGACGTAATTCACTCTGATTGGTGTTCAACTTATCATGGCGGACTGATGTATTTTGTAGTTTTGTTGTATTAAAAATATTATCAATCTCGTACTAAATATGAAACTAAATACATTTTTCACAATCTATTATTCCCATCACATTAGATAAACACAATATTTTTGTGATTCTTGATTACTGTAGTCATGCCCATTACTATTTGTCTACGCTAATCAAACTCTTTTCAAAGCCACACCTAATAAAATATTCACATTCGTATATTCTCTGTCAAGGTTGCCAGTACCAGTCCATTTACAACCGTACCCTGGACCAACGAGGCTCAAAACTAATTCTCGGGTAAACGAAAGGATATGAACAAAGTAACCCATTCGTATACAGCGCAATATTCGATGACCCTTTCTGGAAATCTTCTGCCAATAGTGTTCGTATGCCTGCAAGAGAGTACTGGCTCTTTTGGACCGAGGGTTAAAAAATCGGTGGATGAGTACGCGAAAAAATATAGTAATGTTGTCACTACTAGTTCAAAATCCGGCAAACATGCAGGAAAACAAATTTCTTTTGTTGATCGACTTGTGGGGAGGACAAACAAATCCACAATTATACGACGACATTTTCCAAGATGAAAATGGATTGCCAGCGTGCAGTATTAAAGTGATTCCCCCGAAATGCACTCCTCTAGTGCAACCCTGCGACGTGTATTTTTATCGTCAGGTAAAGAATTTTATCGAAGAAGATTCAAAACTGCTCTTATCTCATCGAGAGAGAACGAGAAACCACATCCCGAGAAGACTGCATCAAAATACATTCCATCCTGCATCACCACCTATCCTCGCCAATATTCCGCGACATGTTGCATTACGCGTGGTTTGCTGCCAAACTCTGCGACGACAGAGAAACTTTTATTAACGTAAATCAAGCTTGTTTTTCTATGGATAATTTAAAAAAACCATGTAGCTGTAGAAATGCGGCTTTTGTAACGTGTGCAAGGTGCCGACACAATTACTGTTTCCCTTGATTTTACGAATTATCACCCCAGCACATGTGATTCACCTGTACAATAATAAAAATATCTAATTTTAAATACCAATTCCTCGTGTACGCTTTAATTACAATACCTCTGGAAATACCTTTGTAAAATTATAAATAAGAATACTACATTATGAATGGTAACTACGGTTCATTTGTGGCGCAAGTATCGAAAAAATAAAATAAAGAATAATAACAATAATAGCAATAATAAAAGAAAGCAATTTTATGAATTAAACCTTGAAGTTATAAAGAAACAAATAATAAATATTAAAACTGCTAAAGAGGAAATCGGAGTCCTCACTTCCCACATATATAGGCATACTCAAGATCAATACACTAATACAAGTAGGAAAACTACATCACCTAACCACAGAACTCGAAAGACAGCACATCATGATAACGGCTCTACAGGAAACCAGGTACACAGACGATCTCACAATGGACTACGCAAAATTCAGGATCTTCAAAGGAAAAACTGGGAGACGAGTAGGCAGGGGCGGAACCCCAATATTGGGCATGGCATTTCTAGTCCACAAAGATGCAGTCTACTCAATCAAAGAAGTCACACCAGTAAACGAAAGATTAATGACCATGAGAATTAGAACATACAACAAGCACTATACCTTTATTAACACACACGCTCCTGTAAACAAGAAAACCAAGACCAGAAAGCGCAGAGAAATTCTGGAACACGCTAGAAGAAGTCCTGAGTAAAATTCACAAAGATGATGTGAAAATTTTGGAAAAGGAGATTACCAAATCGATCACATAGCCATATCAAGAGAACATTACGGGACCATCTCAGATATTAAAGTCAGAAGAGGAGACAACATTGACTCAGTCCACTACCTCACACGTGCCAAAGTCACATTCACTTTAAGAAAAAGACAACTACTCAAGCAGACACCACAAAAATTTGACATAGAGAAAATACACACATCCAACTTACGGGAACAATGGGAAAAAATCCCCACAGATAATTGGCCTGACTTCCGGAAGAAAATCACACAGACAGCCAAACAGACAATCCCACTCAAAAGAAAGTCCAAACATCCCTGGTCGAACCAAGAATGCGAAGACGCGATGGAAGAACGCAAACTAGCACTCAAAAGATACGAGACTAAAAAATCAGATGAAACCTTAAAAGAGTTCCTGGAGATCAGAAAACGAGCGGCAAAAACAATCAGACAGATCAAACGCAGATACATCCACGAACAACTAGACTCGATCGAACAGGATTTCCGCAATTATAACTCACAAAACTTCTACAGAATATTTGCCAATAAAATTAAAGGCTATCAACCTCAAAATCTATGTTTCAGAAAACCAGACAAAACACTAGCACTGACCAACACGGAGATCTGCGTATTCCTAGCACGATACTTTGACTCACTACTGAACTGCCCACCCCCACAAGAGAGATTCCAACACGAATACAGAGAACCCACAACACCACCATCACCTCCCCCAAAAACAGAAGAAATCAGAAGACACATCCAACGGCTAAAGAACAACAGAAGCTCGGGTGAAGATGGCATAGTCGCAGAACTATTGAAAAACCTAGGCAAAAACGCACTCCAAGAACTCACAGAAATTATCCACAAAATCTGGAACACAGAAAAAGTACCCTAAGACTGGAGATGTGCTCTCATTCATCCGTTCTTCAAGAAGGGAGACCGGACAGATGTGAACAACTACTTCTTCAAGTTACATACAAAATTTTCTCAGCATGCTTACAAGAACAGTTCAGACCCAACTTGAAGGCAAAATAGGCGAGTACCAAGCGGGCTTCAGGCCTCACAGATCTTGCGTAGAACAAATATTCAATCTCAAAAGCTGCCTAAGAATTAGAACACTCAGCAACAAACCCACGGTCTGCACATTTGTTGACTTCAAAAAGGCGTACGACTCAGTAGACCGGACATCAGTCTTCAACACGCTAAACGAACTCGGACTGGACACAAAAACACTGAACCTAGTAAAGGCAACACTCACAGATACATACTCCAAAGTGAAATTCATGGGAGAAATTTCAAGATCTTTCAAAATTGAAACAGGAGTCAGACAAGGTGACGGCCTCTCCCCACTCCTGTTCAACCTCATTTTGGACAAAGTAATTAGAGAATGGAACACCCACCACTCTAGGCAGAAGCAGTATCACCTTTAAATGCCTAGCATTCGCAGATGACCTTGCAGTTCTAGCAGACACTGAGGAACAAGCGATCCAACAGGTAGAAGCCCTCAAAAAGTGCGCTGAAAAAGTTTGACTACAAATATCGTTCGAGAAAACTGAGTACATGTCAACAAACAAAAAAGACACACAACAATTACAGACGAAATACGGAACAATAAACAGAGTTACAAAATTTAAATACCTGAGAGAAATCATACAACATACAGGAATTGAGAAAGAAACTCAAAAGACAAGGACAGAGAAAGTAAGAAAAGGCTACGGCATGACTGCAAACATCTACAACAAGAAGAACCTTCGCATCCAAACAAAAATCAGACATTACAATACAGTCATCAAACCCTTTATACTATGCGCATCAGAAACTATAGCCTCGAATAAAGGTGACATGGAAGCCCTGAAGAAAGAAGAAAGGCGAATCATCAGAAAAATTATTGGACCAAAACTCACAGATGAAGGATATAGACTACAATCAATAGAAACCACGGAAAAACTGTCTAACATAGAGAACGACATCAGAAAACGCAGACTTAGATTCTACGGACACATCTCAAGACTCCCGGAGACCAGACTAACTAAACAGATGCTGAACTTCCTACAGAAACGTAAAGTCAGTACCAAGTGGATGAAACAAGTAACATAAGACCTAGAAGCAGCAAACATCACAGATACTCAGGACAGAACGACTCTCAGACATCAAATACACCAGTGGGAAGTGAAGAAGGAGACCAAGAAAAAGACTGGAACCTCCTGGACCGAAGAAAGAAAACAGGCACACTCACAGAAAATGCGGGAAATATGGGCCAAGAAGAAGAAAAAGATTTGAAAACCATGAAAATTTAGCGCCATCCACTTTGGGTGCAATCCGAGGATAATAATAATAATACTAATAAAATAATTAAATTGACAAATTAATAATTACAATTAAAAAGTTAAACAATAATAAATAATAATGTTAATTAAAGAAAGTCATTTAAAAATTGTAAGAAAAAAAAAGCGTCCCCACGGGGAATAGAACCAGCGATCGTACTATAAAGCCGAGCTCTTACCGATGCGCTAACCGGCCATTGAAATTTATGCTAACATAGCGGGCTTATGACTTGTCGGTAACTTATCGGTCCGCGTAAAAAGTGAGTTATTTTTTTAACGCTTGGCCATCTGTCAATTTGGGCCAAATCTGTGATGACGCGTCCGGGGGGTCCCCTTGTTAGTGGCATTACCATGAGTTCTTTTATTGAACTAGTGAATAAACCACTGCTTTATTGATCCGTATCCAAGGAATTATACATGATTTTATAAGTCAAAACTGAATAATAGTATATCACGTAATGAGAGTTGTAAGAAGCATATTACGTAGGAGCGGAACAGTTACGCCCGACCGGCTAAACGGGGAGGGCGTAATTCCGCGAGTACGTAATTGCTCGTATTATGTACTATACTTTATCTACTAGCACCCTATTTTATTTCTATTTATTAAGAAAAATATGTTTGATGTCAATGTCAAATGAAATAAAGTTGGACGGATTTGTTATCTATATAAAAGTTCAGAATTTCTATATAAAAGTTATATAAAAGTTAACTTGTTCAGAATTTAATCTTATTAATTTATATTTTTTATGTTTAATTTCATTGATACCTACAAATAGATATAAGCCCTAAAAAAGGTCAGAATAAAAAAGACCGAAACGTTGGAAATATATCGGTTGTTTTTAAAAAAAAAATATTTTTCTCAAGAATAAACTACAATATAATAAAAATGATAGGATCTTAAGATATATTTATAATTATTTATTACATTTTTTTGATTATAATTTATAGTAGCGGAACAATTGTTAAATATTAATGTTGGATTATTATCGACATCATTAGAGATATTAGTTGAATTATGAGTACTTGAAGCCGTATTCCATGATGTAGTTGCATTTTTTGGAAGTGAAATTATTGTTTATCGCAGAAGAAATTTTTGTAGCAATATCATTTTGATTTTTCATGGAGCAGTCTATACAAACTTCTGATACTGCAGAGGAACGTCAGCCACCAAGCCTTTTTAGTGGCAATAAATCACCACCGGAATCCACAAGAATGGTGGCTGATGAACGTCTGAAACAATGTCCTGTATAAAGATTTGCTTCCGGAAAATGAAGATAATTAGCAATTTGTTTAGGAATAGAGCCAATTTTATTTATTCCAACACAATTGCTTAGTGTATTTTTCATTTTGATAATTTAGAAAAAAAGGCTCATTGTCCATTTTTTGTGGGCGTAGGCTAATATATATTTTTGCAGGTTTGGTAAATTTCTTTAGGTACCACAAAAGACCTTTGAGTTTTTGTTTAAGAATCAGGAATTTGAACAATCAGAGATGTTCCGGTGTCTTCTATATGGCAGGGTTTGATATTTCGTAGTTCTTGTTTTCTGCAAGCACCTCTAATGCCAATTATAAGAATAACCTAAAATTATATTAGTTATTATGTAAAAAAATATGTCGTTATGCCCATTAGAGAGCATTATAAGAAAGAAAAAGTAATGAATACCTTCATAAAATATAAATATTTGCTATCTGGCGAATTATTGAGGAAACTGTTAATTTCTTGAATGCTGAAAATTTTTGATTTCTTGCTTTTAAATTCGACAGATTTTCTCTTTAGTAAAGCTATTAACTTTGAATGTTTTGAAATGTCGATGTCGTGATATATATTATTTGTTGTCCGAACCATTGAATAAATTGCCCATTGAATAAAGTGAAGATGGTTTCATTGTTTGAGATAATTCATCAAGGTATGATAATACAACATTTTCTGAAAACGATTTAACTTTATGCTTCATTCGCCAGTCCATAAATTTTATATTTGCACCCTCGTATCGATCCCGAGATTTAATCGGTAGCATACTATGGGCAGGAGTATAGTGTACTATAGGAGTATAGGAGTATAGTTGTACTATGGGTAGAATATTCTACCTCTGCCAAAATTCCTTATTCCCTTTATTTTTCCTTGCATTTTGAGCTGGAGTAGTTCGTACTTGGATATCCTCATGATGTGTCCCATGAATTCTAGTTTTCTCTTCTTAACGGTGAATATAATCTCGCATTTTTTGTATTTTGGTCAGAGCCTCTTCGTTGGTTAGCCCTATCTAAGCAAGGTATGGCGATAGCTCCACATCTCGAATGCTTGCAGTATATCCAAATGGGTGTTTTTAAGGTTCTACATTTATACCCCTTAAAGTAATACAGAAAACATATGGCTCCGTACCATATGCATCCGTAGAATAAGATTAATATTACTGTTTTCAAATACTTTCTTCATTGTCATAAAATTTGTTCTGTAAATTTTGTATTCTGGTTCATATTTTTCTTGTTTATTCTCCAGTTTGTACAAGCCACGCACCCAGATATTTATAGTTTTGTACGTTTTCAATGATAGCGTTTGCAATTCTTAGGTTCTGAATTTGATGTGGTCCAGTTGCTATTGTTATTCCTTAATTTCTTTTGTAAACAAAAATAAACAACATTCAACAGACAAGAATATTCAGGCAACTATAAAACGTGATGTATAAAACTAAATACGCAAGATTAGATCCACTAGTATAAATGCAAAATAAAGAACTGAACATATATATTCTGACTACTTATTCTGAACATTTATATCGTTTATTGAAAGTATTACATTATTTAAGTATCAAAACGCTACATTTAGTTTGGCCTATGTGCGAAGAAAATTATAGCAATTAAACTGTAATGCCCGCTCCAGACTCTTGCGAAGTAGCACGGAGTTGAGCGAGGAACGAGAGTGTGGCCAGGTTACTCGCCTCGCCTTGTGCTTCCTCGCCTCGCCATGGCCAACTTCGCTTTATAAAGCGGTTTTTCGTACCCGAGTAAAAGGGACACGAGGCGCGAGTACGAGGAAGGGAGAGTATCACGTCTACACTCTCGTGTTTACTCGTTCTTTCCTATATATCTTACACACAAATAGTTGCAGCAGCAGCTACCACCTGTTCGTTGTCAGTCAAGGCACTGAGGTCCTCGCGAAGTAAGGCGAGAGTGTAGATGCCTACTCCGTGTAGTTCCTCGCCTCGAACAACTTTGGCGAGGATGATCGCCGAAGTTACTCCGCGAGAGTTTGGAGCGGGCATAATTTCGTATTCAGAAGTATTATAAAAAATACCTTAACAACTTCGCAACTAATTTGGAATATTATTCAGATTGATAGACAATGTTGTCGACTTAATAAAACCAATTCTATTTAGTCAAACAAAGCTAAATTTCTTCTAGTTTTACTTAATAATAAATATTGCTTCCATCCTCCTCAAGATTTTTGCTGATTGATTTATCGGTACTGCACAGTGGCAAATAGACTATGTAATAAGTATTAAATATATACACTATATAGCAAGTATTAAAAATATACATTTTCTATTCATTTAAATTTTAATAATGTCTTATCTGCCAAAGACTTCCTTTTCGCCTTCGTCTGACTAACAGAATTTTATCTTATTTTACATTTATCTCCTGATTTGTTTAGAAAGCTAATGAAAAAATCTTGTCCAGTCGGTCTCTTTTGATAGATAAGTGAATTTAAATGTTTTCTTTGGATATTGTCTTATGTAGAACTTTAACGGTAATATGATATTTATGTATCGAGTGTCGATCAAAGCCAGGTCGTTGTGTTTTTTGTTTTTTTTTAATGCTGAAAGTGGATTGGCGAGATTGTTTATCTTAATTGTGGGGAGGGTTAACTCATTTAAAATTTGAAGCTTTCGAAAATTATCTCGATATTTTTTTATTGTGTGTCTACATAATCAGTATATTTTAAGTCGTTATATTATTATTATTATTTTGTTGTTGTAATTTTGCACCAACGATTGCTTTTGTCTTGGGGCAATCTGTATTGATGTAATTCCAGGCATATCAAACTCCTATGATATTACGGACCACCTGTTTTTTTTGGGGCCGCTTGTTTTCAATGTTCAAAAAATTAATAAAACACTACTTATACTTGGAATGATATCCACTCTATTTTTAAAATGATTATGTATTATGTATTTATTAGACTCAATACTAAGCTATAATACAAGCTACAATATAATACAAGCTACAATATATTCGTTTTGTATTCCATGTCAATTTTTAAAGCAAAAATATTTGATTTTTTATTGTATAGTATACATTATACATACATAGGCGTTTTATATTTCGTGTTATTTTTTAAATTTAAACTATAAATTATGTGTGTGTTTTTGGGAATGGGAATTATTGAAGGGATAACAATCGCATTTAATCGCCGACAAGTTTCGGTTGGCGTTTCGGCGGTCACCTTAATCATAGGCAACAGAGTAGAAAATAACACTATTTAGTTATATTGTTTCAATAAACCTTTAGGTGTTTTTACCTCCAAATATGCGGAGTTTCTTAAATTAAAATGCGACAGGTTTGTAACGCTGTGAAATTAACTTTTCTCGCAAATGAGGAATATGTAAGATGTCCAATATCATATAAGTTTAACCTTGTCTGGAGATTAAATGCGATTGTTATAGAAGCTTTTCAATAATCCCCATTTCCATGAACAAATACATAATGATATACATACTTGAATCAGTAGAATACCGGTTTATGTGGTACAGTAAAAAAAAATAGAAAACATTTTCCAAAATTTGATCAAAATCTGTTTCTAGCAATTTAATTTAGTGAGCATAATTTGTAAATTTTAATTTAGGTGATTTAATAAGAATAGTAACTTGAGATATGCCGACGACACGGTCATAATTGCAAATACCCAAGCTGAACTACATAAAATGATAGATAACGTGGTGCAGCATAGTGAAAGGGCAGGGTTGTTGACATGGTATGACATGGCGAAAGAAATAAAATCGAGAATAGAACAAGCTCGCAGAAAATTAATAACCATGCGAGATTTCTTTATTAGACCTGACCTAAGTCTGGAAATGAGAGTCAGCATGCTGAGATGCTACGTGTTTCCGGTGTTTCTGTACGGATGCCAAAGCTGAAAAAAAAGATCGAAGTCTTTAAAATGTACCGCGACAGGCGCATACTGAGAATATCGTGTGTACAAATAATGACAAACGCTGATGTACTTACCAATATGAAAAAGTCAATAGAACTACTATGGTAAGAAGAAAGGCCGAATACCTGGGGCACATCATGAGAAGGAAGCGTTACGAACTCCTACGATTAATTATTGAGGGGAATATACTGGGAAAGAGGTCGATTGGCAGACGACAGAACTCATGGCTGAAAAACCTACGCCGTTGGTTCAACTGTACGACCACTGATGTCTTCCGAGTATCCGTGTCAAGAACGATAATGATCAATTGGATCGCCAACCTTCGGAAGGACATAGCATGAGTAGGAGAGGAAGAAGCGACTAGTAGGAATAGTAGGTACCCTTGACATTTTCCGAAAATTGATTTTGAGTTTTCGATATATTCGTATATATGCATCCTTTACGCGTCTTTCAAGCCCAAAATGAATCTTAAATTCCAAAAATTCCCGAAGTTATAATGATGCGGCGGGTAATCCAAGTACGTTTGTTCATGATCCATCTCTTCACCCTGATGTCCAAAAAGTATTTTCACATAATCTAAATGAAAGTTTGAAATATGGAAAATTGCACTATTTTTGTGGGGTTGAAAATGTAAAAATTGCTACGTATTTCGCTGTCTGTACATACAATGATGTAGTATAAAAATTGGACATATTTAATAATTGAAAAGCTTTGGATGTATTCATCCGACCCGAGGCTATGAACTGGCAGAGGAAAACAGACAGTTGCTGAACGTGGTGCTTCAGTAGCAACAAAAAATGTCGGAATGGATATGCGAAGAAAAAGAAAGGCATCTTCAGGATCGAAATAGTCCGGACGAGGATATATTGTATAGAGCTTAACCCGCCACTTGTGACGTGAATTTAACTTACATCTTTAGTGACGGCGGTCCTACGCATTGTGTTTCTCAACTTAAAATTTTCTTAATAAGCATAACTCTAAGCTAATTTTACTAGGTCAAATATTGATAGACATGTTTTTTTAACAATAAAACAAAGATATTTCATAAAAAAACATAACGTTTATATCTTTACACTTATGCAATTAGAACTCCTTCGAACAAATAAATATACAAAACATCCCCTCAAAAATTATTCGTTTTCAAGGGCCATACAGCTAGTGAATGTTGGCACTACGTGCTGTAGACATAAATATTTCTTGCAATAGTAGTAAGTATATGGTGTTTTTAGGTTGATATCCAAACTAATAACATCGACCATTTCTAGAAGGATCGGTTATCCCAGGTCCCTTATCAAACTTTTTGAAAGTTTTCTGCAAAGAAATTTCTGCCAGTCTATGTCTCATCAATCGAGGCAAGTTCAACTGAACCCGTCGTTATTTGATCTGAGGTTCTATTAGTTCATAGCCAAATTCTCAATACAGTGACGGCGATGAAATTTTGAGTTTGAATTATTAGACGCACGTATCACCTGACTGTTTATTGTACTGACATTGAGCATGACGTAAAATAACCATATGCCAACGCGTTGCTGCTCGGGCACAATTGTAATTCGCCCATAAACGATTGACGACATCGACACCTTCCTTCCAGGAGATATTTCTTTCTTGTTCTTCCTGGTTCTTCCAACTGTTAGACCATTTCTGTAGGAATGCGTCAATTGAAACAAGTGAAACAATTATAGTTGCAACCAGTATTGTAAACTGGCATAATCTTTGTACAACAGCTAGGCCAGAATTGTCAAGATTGTATGAACCGTGATTTGGCTATTTTCCAGGATAAATTTCCAGACTAAATGTGTAAAACATTTTAGCATCACAGGGAGCTTGAATCTTACCTTAATGATACCATAAGGATTTGGTTTATTCGGAATATATTGTTCAAATGCACATCTTCCACGGAAGCCTTCCAATTTTTCGTCAACTGTCACAAAAGCAGATAAGGTGTGTAATACCTTTGCAATTTTGGACAAATCTCTCCAATATTTCTCTGACATGGCAAATCCTGTCATGTGCTTTTCTTTGTTGCCTCGTCGGGACATCAACAAATCTCAAAACTCGTAGCAGAATGTTAAACCTTTGGGCAGACATAGAAAGCCGAGAAAATTATATGAAACCATCATCCGTTCGAAACAACTTGTCAACCTTTGGATTATTCGATTTTTAGACCCCGGCTAATAAAATCAACTTCCTGCTTATCAATTAAAAATCAACTTAATTCAACAAATAATCAACTTATAAAGCATAGCATCTCATTGACATTAGTCTGCCGGGCTCGTTTCTGCGCATGTTTCTTTGTTATATTTATGTTTGAAGGTGTCAACGTATTGGTTGATACACGTGACAATAACATCTACTATGGTGCCGTCAAAGAAGTCTCTCCAAATTCGAAAGGGGATCCTCTCCGCTGTCCAAATTTTGTATTTGATCTGGAGTTTGATTTTCCAGTTCGCTATCGCTTCCAGCTTCACTGTCCGATTATGTTTGTGCTACGTAGTTACGCGTAGTCATCAGATAATAGTTCTTCTTGTAGAAGAGCTTCGACGACCACGTGACTATTTGACTTACTTAGTCTGTAACCCCTGTCTCACACACCGGGTTGGCGCCAAAATTCCAGGACATGCCTCCGTGTCGCCGGCGCGGAGTGGATTAACTGTGGACGACGCGCAATGAGGAAAGTACACGAAATCACTAAATTAATTCGTTGGCGGATAGCTTATTCGACTTATTCGAACCACCCGGTCTTAGAGACATACAAGTCACAAATGGCGGATTAAATCGACTTAACCCCGTAAATATCAATTTCAATCCGCGAAATGATATAAAAGTGCCTAAAATAGTTTAACCGCGACTTCCCACAAGCTCTGTGTTTCGAAACGGTTGAACATGATATCTTGAAAATCACTTCAACGATTTGGAAGAAAATTTAAAGGAAGCTTTAGCCGGCGCGAGTGGTGTAGTGGTGACGCTCGTGGCCTCATGTTAGAGCGCTAACTAACAAGTATAGAGGTCCCGAGTTCTATCCCCCGTGCCGGCCGCATTTATACCAGAAGACAAATGTGAAAAATAGTAATTAGCGCAATTTTCAATAACAACTAGGTTTCTGGGCCTATAAGTGAATGTGAATGCAGAATACAATAGGCTACAAGTAGGCCGCAGTGTTCGAAGGTTCGGCAATCCCGGGCATCCACATCGGACTAAACTTAAAAAATATATAAAGGAAAGTATGCAGAGGTATTACGCACCATGTATTGGGAGCAGAATTTCTACAAAAAGATAAAAAATCTTGTTGGACGGAAAAAAGAGCAAATTGAATTCTACAAAAAGAAAAATGTATCCTCAATTCAATTTATCAAAATCTGTTCCCAATACATTTTAGTAAATATATTAGAGATTATAAAATCCTTTTCTTTTTCTGGTTCGAATGACTATCACCTGGAATCATGTTCACCACATAAAGGCTCCTTCAGACCTGTGCGGAGCTTTTGCGTCGCGAAATTTCTGCAGCGAAAAATTCGCTAGCGGCGCGGCAGCGAAATTGCAATGCCCACATCAAAACGCGATTTTTAGGGTATCGTACTCTTGATTTCCTCAAAAATCCAAAATTTCCTTTTGTATTTATTTTTGAATACTAAAACACATCAAACTCATTTCAGAAATAAAAGAATAAGAACAAGGGTTCATAAAATCTAAATTTTCTTGCTTTTCCTGATGTTTTTATAACCTTCATTAGCCAGGTCATACAATATAGGATAATTTTCAATCAACTTCTCTGTTATCGCCATTTCAAAATACAGCGGCAGCGAAACTAACAACGCATGCCGCGTCCTTATCGTACAACGCTGCACTAACGCAACTATGACTGAAATCGCTCCTACTGATCTGAACATGTACATAAGTCGCCGGCGTCGTGTCAATCGGTCAGACGCGACGCGGTATCGCACCGGTCGGGGCAGCGAAACTTCCGCTCCGGTCTGTGAGATCCTTAATAGTACACGGCGCGCAACGCTGCACGTTAATATTGATAAATATTTAATAAATGAAACTAAATGATTTTGCTTGACTGTAAATAAAGTTGTCCATTATTCAACTTTATTTGCAATCAAACAAAAATCATTTAGCTTCATTTATTAAATAGTTATCGAATTAAAAAAAAAACAAATGTATATCTTTATACCTTCCGAAATAATGTTGAACGAAATACATGTTTCTTATTTCTAAAGGGTAACTATTCCCCTTAAGCAATGGAGGTCAGGTTTCAAATTGATTCAAGTTTTTGTTTTTCTTGGTTTTCGTAATCCGTATTTAAAATTATGTAAATGCAAAATTTAAACTGCATACTGCAATTGCATTAAACTAAGCTGCATACAAATTGTAATAAAATTTTCTTTCTAATATAATTAATTAATATTTTTCTCAATGCTTTTTTAAAGTTTCGGAAGTCGACAAACTATGTATGGGCTCGCGAGTCGCGTGTTTAACATGTCTGACGTAAAGCTTTATTATGTTGCTAAATACACTTAATTAGTTGATTTAGACTATATAATTTTAGACAGTGGATATTATTTTAGACAGTGGATAAAAACCTGAAGATCTATAACAAAAGATAATATTTATGCAAAATTTGTATTGGAGTAAGTATTATTGTAACACTACAACTTGATACCTAATATCCTTAACCTTCCTATACACGCGTTTTTTTTTTATGACACAAATACATGCGTCGGTCTGAGACACCGACTTGTAATAATTTGAATGTAACACTAAATTTTAAATAGAAATTCAGTTTAAAATAAATCTATGCGACAACAGATTATATATTTTATGACATGGCTAAAAAAATAACAGTAATAAAATACAAAAATAACAAAAATTAAAAAAATTAAAAAAAGTAAACTAGACAGAATAAACACATAATGCTTATTTATGTGTAAATAGCCAGAACATTATATGAAACGACGATTACGACGGAAAAAACAGAATATTCGCCGTTCACGAAAATATATAAAATTGACACGCCTAGGTCTGTCAGACCGAATATCTAAACAAATGTTGTTTATACGCACACGTGTTGTTTATACAATGATCTGTACGTTACTGCCATAAAAAGTACAAAGTTTTGAGAGTATCGGGAATAAGCAGTATAAGAACCCTTCGGTCTGTGAGACCGAAACGCGTGTATAGAAAGGTTAATAAAACGTACCAGATTAATTCTACACTAATTGTAAGTTTTGAGGAAAAAAATTCAGTTCTTCTTCTTCTTGTTTTTGTGGTTTTAATTAATCGGCAAATTAACAAATGTTAATTGTTTTGTTATTAATTGGTTCTTCATATAATGAATAATATTTTTTTAACTTTTTTTTCTTTATTAACAAGTTGTTGCACAAGCTATGTTTTATCATGATTAATTAAATATTCAACGAAATTTCATGCCTCATGAAATCGCACTAGTTGTTACTCAGTCTGTCAACTTAAATTATTATTCAAGAAAAAAAAAATCTTACGCAAAATTAATTTTAAAAATGTCACGTTCACTCGGATTTTTTGTTGTTTAATTTTAATGCATAAACAATTACATTAAAGTCTTTTGACGTTGCTTTAATAGTTGCTTGGGCTGTCAAATTACTCCACAAAAAATAAATACTGTTACGCTATAATTAATTTTAAACTTTTTTTACGTTCATTTAGAGCCTTTTTTAGTTTTAATTAAGAAACAAATTATATTTTTTCAGCAATTTCATATCAATCATGTCTCACTAATCTAAAATTATTGTTTATTTTTTCTAATGTGGCTGAGCTATGTGGAAACGGCAATTATTATCGAATTAAGCAAAGGCATAAATATACAAATACCTATTGGCTATATAAGCAACAATTTTCTAATTATATCTCGTTATATTAATATCTAAAAATAGAATTAGAGAACACAACATAGAGTCATTGCTGTCGATTCACATTTAACAAACTAATAAAAAAATTATATATATATATATATATATATATATATATATATATATATATATATATATATATATATATTTGTGTGTGTGTAGTATTTTATTTTGAACGAGCAAACTAACAAGGTTAGACAGGCAAGTAACGGAATATATTCACCAACAGACTACCAAACTATAGATATATTTTTATTTTTATACTAATTAGTTTGTTTTTAATTGTATGTTTATTCATAGTTAAACTGTCCAATATATTATAATTAGCTGTTACAGATTTTTGGTAGTCCTGGCATTGAGGATAGCATTGGCAAAAATAGTCTAGATAAATAAATTTTATTCAAGGCAAGAAATAAGATATTAGTCGAATACTGTAATGAAACTGATAATACTGAAACTAAAAGAGAAATGGTAGATAATATTAAATAAAAGGGTGACATATAAGAGTGTTTTGTTATTACTTAATAACAACAAAAAGATGTAATGACTTATTTCCGATAATTTTAACTGTCGAATATTCATTGAACCTTCAATTTATTTTGAAAACGGTGGTTTGAGCGGTGGCCGATTGGACTAAGGATTGCTTGTGTGGAGCATTTTATTAGATTGAACTCCATTATTCAAACTCACAGGTGGTTTCGGCAACAGTTTTGTTTTTCAGCGCCGCCAAATTGCAGGGCAATTTCAAGATGGGTCGAGAAATATCGTCGAGCAGGTTCTCTTAAGGATACTAAACTTGCAAAAAGGAAAAAACTGATAAAACAGAAGTAAATACTTTGCAAGTTAGGAACAGAATTGAAGCAAATTCTAATCAATCCATGTTACGTTTATGGTAAGAACTATTTTAAAGAAAGATTTACCCCTTCGACCTTGCAAATGGCAAAAAAACCCAAAAACTTCTTCCAAAATAACGGACCTCGCGTTTAGAATTCAGTCGATGGATTTTGTAAAGAGGAGATAATTTTGTCCACTAAATAATTATGAGTGATGAAACAGATTTTGAATTGCATAGAGAGACGAACTAACAAAATTTACGTTGCTAGTCTGCCGAATACCTTCAAGTTATATTCGCAGAAGAGCTGCTTTCTCAAAAGATAACTGCATGGTGTGGAATATGCTCAGCTGGTGTATTAGAACCGAGTTTTTTTGAAAGAGATGAAATGGGAAACCCAGTAGTTGTCAATAGTGAACGTTATGTGGAGATGCTACAAACGATCTTAATGGATGCCATCGCTCAACTCTGATTACCAATAAACGATTTTCGGTATCAGCAAGATGGTGCAAGGCCCCATGTATCCAACATGTCAAGTGCTTCCCTGGTCGACTGATTTCCCAGCCTGGGGATCAGTTGTCTTTGGTTTATTTCTTTTGGGATCAGATTAAATCTAAAGTTTATCAGAACTTACCTGAAACCCTTGAAAAATAAAACGAAACATTCGACAAGCAATGCTTTCATTATTGCATCGATCTCAGTCATGCATCAAAGAAAACGAAGGTCATCTAATCGATGTAATTTTTAAGTATTATTTGTTAATTTACGATTGAGCATTTAACTTATAATTAAACTTTAGATTTTCGTCTAAATGTTCAACAAAAATGTATGTGTCCAACTTATTTCTTTTTTGATAAATGCAGTTTAAAATCAAGACATTCTTAACTTTTCACCCTTTACATAAATCTATAATAATAACTACGATACAAATGTATTTACGCAAAGATGTATTTATATTAATTACAACTGAATGTAAAAACTTAAACAGATTCATAGAATTATAAAAAAAAATCTGATTGGTGAAATGAAAGTTTTCATTTCAGATTTTTTTTACTTTTCAACGAAGTGTTTAAATATACTGTGAAAAAATGTTAAGTTTTATTTAATATATTTTAATTTAATATATGGCCGAAATACATTTATAGTATCTAAATATAATTATTTTAAGTAACTTTTCTCGCTATCAAGAGTTTTAACACTTTAACAAACTGAATATTCTGACATCAGATCCATTAACATTTTGATCACTTCAATTAATTTTGGCATCACGAGACGACAACAAAAAACTCGTTTTCTGATCAGTCTCTCACTAACGTCATCAACTTTGGACATATGTCGTCGATAAGACGGATTAAATAAATTCCAGTAAAACTAACTTATACTAACTTACAAAAACAACATTTTTTGAATTCCATATACAAACAAATACATAAAAAAAACTTTTTTAAGGAAAATAATAATAAATTCGAGATATTTGTTACATATAATTTAAGAGAATTAAGAAAATGAAACTAAAAGTCTCCAGTTGATAAATTAACAAATCTAATTACATTCAAGAAGTATTTGTTTTTAATGGAAAGTTTATACACTGCCTAGTGTAAATTAACATTTTCAAAATGTCTATATAGGTTCAAACCTCCCGTTATGGAAAATATACCGACTTATTCAATTGCATTCCAACTGTTAATTGGACAACATCAATATTCTGTTGCAGAAAAAAAAACTGGTAATCTGTTCTAAGTTTAGTAGCCATATCTAAAACTATTACATTTGAATAATTATCCAATTAATCTAGGTAAGATTTAATACCACCAAGTAAGTGAATAATGAATTAGAACTCAGGCTAATTTACTGAAAAATGTTTTTACTACAGAATAAATTAAGTAAGTCGTGAATTGCTAAAGTAAGTACTATAAAAATATTTGTTTTGTTATGTTTTGTCTTGTTGATCTAGTAATATATGTTTCGTCCTGTTTGTCTAATCTTATCTGTTTGAAGTCTAGAAAAACTGAATGAAACAGACAAGTTTATTCAAATAGGAGGCGACAAACAAGATGAAACGAACAACTAGACAGACAAATAATCCTAGACAAAGGAAGCAAAAAAAAAACAGTTTTATAATTTTAGTTTTGAATTCACGTTCACAATTCGCATCTTAATAATTCTTAACAACTTAAAATTTATCACTCACTTAATAGTGTAATCTATTTAATTTTGTCTGTATGGTCTTTTTTGCAAGTCTTATTTGAGTCTTGCCTATCTAATCTTATCTGTCCAGACTTGTCATATCTCTCTAATCTTGTCTAACTAGTCATATCTCTCGAGTCTTGTGTATATAGTCATATCTCTTTAGTTTGTCTTGATTATCCAGTTTTGTTTATATAGCGCAGTCTCTCCGATCTAGTCTATCCGGTTTTGTCGGTTCGATGTTATGGGGTCTTGTCGGTCCGGTCTTATTTGTCCGATATTTTCTGTTCAGTATTGTCTGTCCAATCTTGTCTGTTCAATATTGTCTCTCCAGTATGGTCTGTGCAGTCTTAAGGGCGGTTCAGACCTCAAAAGCTCCGTTTTGCACAATGTATTATCTGCGCAATCCAACACGTTGCAGATAAAACGTTGCGTGTGGACAGGAAAACTGCGCAGTTTTGAGAACTGTGCGGCGACGGTACAGTTGCAGCGATAACTGAGCTAAAGAGCATCAATGAACTGTGCAGACAAGTCTGCGCATGTGGACGGTAGCTCCGTTTTCCGATTCATTTTGTACCTCAGTTTCTTTGTACGTGTTTATTTAATATATTATTATTAATATATTATATCTCTATAAGAGCAACCTATATAATCATTAATAAATTATATATCTATGTTAAGTATGACCCGACAATTTTATTTTATTTTATTTGGTCTTAAAATCATTTTTTAAATTTTGTTTCTAAAAGTAAATAATATTAAATTACTTTCAGATTATGCTAAACAGTTTCTTAACAACACAGCATGCCAAAATTGACCAGAGTAGTACCTCCTTCATGCGATGTCACTAAAACTGTGCGAAATATACAAATATAACTGCACCGTGTGGATGCTCTACAAATTGCAACGTTTTCATTCCGACTTAAGACTGCGCAGACAAAATGTTGTGCAAAACGGAGCGTCTGGACCGGCCTTTATATCTCCAGTAGTAGAGATAGAGATTATTAAAAATAAGCTGGCCACAGTGCAGAGAAAACTGGCTAAAATACTAAGTGTATGCAGTGCATACAAGACAGTCTCAATGGATGCAGTGTTTGTGATGGCAGGTATAGCAGGCACTAGTGATGGGCATAATCGAATGATTTCGATAATCGAATGATTAGTAATCGAGTGATTTCAATAATCGAATGATTTCATAATCGAATGATCTCTCGATTTACCCTAAAAAATATTGTTATCAGTTATTATTGCATGTAGCTGTAATATTACCTGTAGAATGCAATTTATGTAAATTAAGCCAGTTTCGTTAATAATTTGACGCATTTTCGGACAGTTTTCGCGGAAGTTAACGCGTATAGAGAGAATATTGCATTTTTGCAACACTCCTATTATCCTAGTAATTTATAATTGTAATATAAAAATATTATAAATGCATGTGCCTCTATAGAGAGGTTTCTACATTTTCAGCGGCTGTTTCTCCTAAACAAACATTTGAGCATTTTATAAACAAACGTGAGAAAGAAAAATGTAAAGAAATCTTTGATAATCGTATTCCATCGTTAGCATATTTTATGGCAGTAAAATAAATAAATTTAAATAATATTGGATTCTAAATATGATCCATAATACCATAATACTCATATTTTGTTGTTTAATTCAATTTTGTTACTTTATCACCAACCTAGCTTTTGTTAAAAAATTCAAACTAAAACTTGTTAGAAACTTTTAAAATAGTGTGACCCATCACTGCTTAAAAGATTCTACTTCAAAAACTAGAATTTGTTTCCTCATTCTCAAACAAAAAACCTGTAACAAAGGTATTAGTGGTGGCGCCTGCAGATTACGAATACTAAAGTCATTCGATTGCGCATCTCGACACTGCCGACGACTACTAACGCCAGATTCCGCTTTCCCAGTCGGAATGAACATTCGTAACTCGATACGAATTAATTCGACTATACGCATCTGGGCACAGCCGACGACTACTAACGGCTGATTTCGATTCTCAACTCCCGAGTGATCATTCGTAACTCATGCGCATGAGTGATAATCGACTATTCGAATGAACCAGAATAATTCGAATGATTCAGCTCTAGTCCGAGTGATCATTCATCACTCGTTCGCACGTGTAGTAATCGAGAACTCGAATGATTTAGAATAATCGAATAGTCGATAATCGTCACTCGATTATGCCCATCTCTAGCAAGCACCCATAGATCGTAAAAGAAAGTACAGAACTGTACAAAAGCGGAAATTAGGAAAATTTCTCCACTTTATTTCCCACTTGTGCGATAAAATAAATTTGTTCAAGCAGAAATTAGGAAAATTTCCAAACATCTTTTCCATGAGTTGCAAAAGCACAGGACATGCTGTACAAAGGGCGCTGTGACCAAATTTCCGCTTGAACAAAATTATTTTATCGCACAAGTGGGAGATAAACAGTACAATCTTGATATATGGGACGATATATGGGATATATATGGGACCAGACAACCGCCGAATTATCAGAAAATCCAGATTTTCAGGATATTTAGAATTTAAGAATCCGGATTGTCAGGATAATTTTGTTTTTTGTTTCTTTGCCTCAAACATTTTATCAAAAACGCACTTTTGCTACATTTTTCGCACTAACAAATCATCACTTGTGGTAGCGTTTTCTATTGTCCATTTCAAACAAACTTTTAATGCGTTAAACGCGTCACTGTTTGTTACAGTTCGCCGAATTCAAACATTCAAATTAGGCTGATGATTTCTTCGTCAGAAAACAAATGAAAATTTTCCTCGCTTGTACCTTGAAACCAAGCTTTGTCAGCGTAAACATCCACTTCACATTTGTTGGAATCTTGTAAAAATTTCGAAGACAATTGTAGAGGGGAGTTAGCTTGGTCAGAATCGTCAATCAAATTTTCAGAGTTACAAGCCAGCTGTGTTAGCCAGAACTTTTTCCACTGGATGGTGTCGCTTTTGACTTTATTTCAGCTGTGGGCGAGGTTTATATCCGGCGTAGGGCAGCGGAAAGAAAAGGCACGTGTTTTCCCAGAGCGCCGGATTACTGAACGTACCGGATTAACAACATTGGATTATTGAGGACTGGATTATTGAGATTGTACTGTACTACCTCACCTAAACGTTCAGCGGACATGGATGCCTCAGGGAGTACCTGCACAATATCGGCAGGGCCTCTGATAGTCTCTATGTCTACTGTGGACAAACGGACAGAGGAGCGCCCACGGTCTTCGAATGTGAGAGGTGGATTCCGGAGAGTGATCACTGGACAGCGAAGAAGACAAAAACAGAACTAGGAGTAAAGACACTTTTGAAGTCCATGTTAAGTCCGAAGACAACTGGACAGCAGCGGATGGTTTGCTAATAAGCTTTATTAGCATCAAAGAGACATACGAACGTACCGGACAAAAAGCCAATAAAGACAGAAAGCTTACAATGTCCCCAAAGTCTTATATGTCCAGTCTTGTCTGTCCAGTCTTGTCTGTCCAGTCTTGCCTATCCAGTCTTGCCTATCCAGTCTTGTCCGTCCAGTCTTGTCTGCCAGTCTTGTCTTTTTTTAAGTAGGACGTACTTTTGACGTCACTTTTGTTAACTTGACCAGTGGCCCCCCTGAACTTCACGTACATCCCGGAACCGCTCCTCGCATATGTTCCTAATGTCATTGTACTGGAAAAAGTATCTCCAAATCTGCATTTCTTATTAGCAGTAACCCAAACATTCCCCGTTCACTATTTGTATTTAGGAGTTCAGGGAGTTTCAGTTTACAAAACTTTGCTGTGTATTTGGTTGGATTTTGCGCGTATGCTTAACGTGACCGTCCCGCTTTGGGCGGGACAGTCCCGCTTTCATGCTGTCTGTCTCGCTGTCCCCAGCGAGGACAAAAACGTACCGCTTTCGCGGCTAGGTCTCTACTTGCTAAGGTGTAAACACGTACTACTTGCTTGGTCGTGCTCTCGCAAGGTCGTTACGTGTGACCGAAGCGGCGGAACGGATGACGCGTGAAAGTGGCATATATGCTGCACTCACTCAGCGAACAACCAAACGCAGTGCTTTCCAAACGCAGTCCGGTTCAGTGCTTTAAGTTCACACCAGACGGATTGTGTGATTGTACTGCAACAAAAATACCTAACCGCCAGTGTACCTTTAAAATTATGCAAAATCCTTTATAAAACAAAGGAGTGGTACATCTTCAGCAAACGTTACATGTGAAAAGTGTCGTACTGTTTTAGTATTATTCACGGTGCTGCCAACGATATTGAGTAATATTTACAATCGGAAAAAGACAGGCTTTCCGATCAAGCTGCGGCGTCAAGCTCGTCAATGCTTACGTTATTTAAAAGAACCGATTTGCTGACTTCTAAAGATTTTTATATAGCTGCAGTGGAGGGTGTGTGGACGTTTCATACGATTCAAGAAAATCACAGTTCTCGCTGAAATGACTATGCTTCTCATTTAATTCAAACATGTTTTGAGCAAAAATTTAGATGTGCTCGTACAAAATCTCAGGCTATTGTTCTAAAAGTCTCATAGAGGCAAACCCTCTATGGCAACCTATGAATTGAAGGATCGTCCATTAATCACGTGAGGCTCAAAAGGGTGGGGGGGAGGGGGTTAATCACCAAACATTGCAAGGGGGGGGGGGGGGCGGTGATGTAGTGAGATATCACGTATATTTATTTTTTATTGAACGCGCGATTTTTAAACCGAAAAGCGGCGCGCGACTCGCTGCCAGTTCCAGTAGAAGTCCGTGATTTTGACGCCGTATACACGCGTTGCAGCGTATGTTTTCTCTCAAAACAATGTCTAAACTAGGAGACTGTGCTGAATTTACCAGCAGGCTGAGTAGGATGGAGCCTTGGGCGGCAGATTTTAGTGGCGGAACATTGGGGTCAACATTTTTTTTGTTGTACAGAAATTAAAATCATTTTTATATACGTTAATGTAAATGTTATTAGGTCCACACAAACAATTCAACATGTAATATGTTTCACCACACATTGTTAAATTAATTTTTTCTACAATTTGCGTAGTAGTGGTTGGTCCAAAGCAGGATTAGCGGGGTCGAGCTGTTAGGGGCATACGCCGCGTAGTGACATTGAGTCTGAGAGAGACAGATATAGCGCGGCGATACAAACGAAAAAGCCGCCGAAAAGAAAAGCTGCCTCTGTTGATTGAGTCGTGCAATTTCTTATATGTATTAATTTTTCTTCGGTTGTGTGCTATAGAGGGAAATATGAAAAGTTCAGTGATCAGAATAACGGAAATTTTTGTATGATTTTGGAACTGTTAGCTGAATTCGATCCTTTTTTAGCGAGTCATGTTGAGTACCTAAGTCTAACATTTTTATTAATTCGACACAACGCAGGCAAAAGTTAATGACTGAAATTAGGAAAGAGAAAACGCTAAAGAGAGTAAATTTGACACGTTGGTCAGTTAGAGAGGACGCATCTAGAAGTTTGAGTGTTTCTTGGCATGAAGTTCTTAAAAGTTTGGAATCAATCAAGGATGATTGTACCGAAAAACCTGTACTGCGAAATGAAGCGACGGGAATACTTTTAAATTTAGAAAACTGAAAACGGCGGTAATGGTTGTTGTGTGGTGTGTTTTTTTTTTTGAAAGAATAAACAAAGTAAATATTCAAATGCAGGCTTTTACCGTAGATGCGATCACTGTTGCCGATCTTAACGAATCCCTTTGCAATTTTTTCGTAGCTGAATGAGAGAATTTTAAGCATTCTGAAGAAAAGGCGATGAAATATATGAAAAGGAAAAAAATATATGCTGAAACACGCGATGAGGAAATGAGAGTGACTACAAGTGATACTTTTAGGGTTAATACATTTCTCGACCTTATTGATAGACTCGTATCCGAATTAAAAAAACAACCGGAGGCCTACAACAGGTTCAATTATAAATTTTCATTTTTACCAAAATGGGTGAATTTTCATCATCAACCCTTACGGTAAAAGTCCTTTTCTTGGAATAAATGTATCCTAATGATTTAGAGACTGATTTAATTCAAGAATGCATACAATTTCAATTAAAAAGTTGCTAAAAAACATCACGTGATTAATGGACTACCCCTAACTTCGCGAAGCCCAAAACTACAATTTTGGAGGAAAATAGAAATGAGATTATAAATGTTTAAGCAAAATAGAACAAATCATACGGAAGACAGCTCATCGGGATTGGATGTGGAGCCCACATAGTTCACAACGCCATTAAAACAGCCGCAGATTGTCTCCCTGTTGACTTCGAGTGCATCGTTGTGAAAATTTATTATTTTTTCTATATCTACAGCGTCCGAGTAGAAGCCTTGAAAGAGTTTTGTGATTCAACTGACACAGAGTATCACAATCTGCTGGGATACACTAAAATAAGGTGGCTTGCGTTAGTGCCCGCGCTTGAGAGAGTTTTGAAAATGTTCCAGCCTTTGAAAAGCTATTTTCTGAGCATCGACAAATACCCAAATGATTTGAAAATTTTTTTGGAAAGAAATCCTGAGTCTGCAATAGAAATTAATCGTCTCCCAGATAACACTTAAGGAGAATTCGCTTTTTCTTCCTCACACTGTTCGTAAGGTTTTAGTAAACTTACAAGTAGCCGACACTATAATACCATGAAGGTTTTTTTTTACATAATTCCGCGAGTGTCCCGCTCTGACGAAAAAAATAAATGGTCAGGTTACGTATGCTGCGCTGTTCGTTCGTCCTATTCTTTTTGTCTTACAATGTCTCTTATAAAGTTATCGGTGACAGTCCAGCTGTCCTTGTCCTGCGACATTTCCGTTACCAGTGAGTATTCGTTATGTGTCGTTTTTGTCTTGTTGGTCCATATGTTCCGTTCGTCAGTCCATCTCTCGCATGCAAATATTGTGTGGGACACACTCTCGGTACCTCCACAGTAGACTGGTGCTGTCATCTTTGGCTCTGACTATACGGAACAGGTATTGTCTTAGCACTTGGGTGATATAGTAATTTATCTCACTGTGGTTCCGTGTAACCTACGGGACTATATCAGGTATAATTTTGAAAGGTCCATGCCAGACTTGTCTATAGAGTCTTGTCTGTCTACTTTTGTCTGACTTGTCTTCTCAGCGCGGTCTTATCTGTCTAGTTCTATATATTTCGCCTCGTCTGACTGGTCTTGCCTTTTTTGTCTTGTCTTGCTGTCTAGTCTTTTTATATGTATGCATGCCACTATTAGCATTATATATAAATATATTTATTTATTTCATTACATAAATGTAATTAATTTCTAAATTCAAATTCTTATCAATTCGTGTTGCAAATTTAAATCGTGTTTTATATTAATTTACAATTTGCGTAATTGCAGGCTCATTAGTATGCTGAAAGTGTAAACACCGTTGAAATTTAATGTATCAGAGATTGAGTTGTACTAATATTAGTTTTATGGCAATATAAAACGATAATTTTTAGGCGGCGATTTTGATAAATTATTAGAAATATTCCTGTCATTACCCGAGACACAAGCTTGTTCATTGGAGAGTCCATTTATCACTAATAGATTCTAACTGAATTTAGCATAACTGGAATGTTTTATACTTGTTTCATTATCCTTCCGTATTATATAAAAAAGTTAGTTAATAATCTTTTTTATTTAATATACTGTTTTAAGTATTAAGGCTTAGAATAATATTAGCATTCTGTATAAAAGTTATGTTAGTATATAAGAATGTTACAGTTTTACCGTTTTTTTTTTGATTCAATATATTTTACTTATTTAATCAAACTTTTAGCATAAAAAGCAGCAAATATTCATGTTAAAATGTGCAAATCAAAAACTTATTCTATTATTCACCTTTAAATATGTGAAAAATAATGTATTTTTGAATACATGTAAACCGATAAAATGTAAATATTTTACGTCAAGGAAAGCGTAGACTGTATTTAATTAATTTGCTATTGTGTATAGCATTGTGTTAAATTTCATTTTCATTATTCTGAAATGGAAAGATTTATCAGTGGTTATTTTAGCTACTTCCCGAAATTGATGCAAGTGATTATAAAACCGTTAACTACGCTAAACTAAGTGGTCCGAAATTTAAAAATAAAATCAATAAAAAGAAAAACGTTTTTTTGATAAAGTTGCTACATTTTTTTCGAACCAATTTAACCGGTGCGCATTAAATTTCTGAACTGATAAATCGATACGGCTATGGGCATATAAATAAAACCGACGGCGATTTTTCCCCCATCAAAAACGTTTTTTTACGACGTGGCCCGCGAGTCTTAATTCGCGTATAAATCAGAAATTTATCTTTGCCCTGTCTTATTAGCGTAGAACAGAACCCGTTCTCTCCGTATATTATATAACTGCGAAATTACGACGACATTGATTGCAAACATTTCTTTCGAAAAAATAAGACGCTATTAAACCAGTATTGTTTAAGAAAAAATAATCAAACGGACCGACTGACGTCCCCTGACGTCCCCTTCAGCTACCAACCTATTTACCAAACATATTTATTTTTAGTTTATTCACTCGCACATTTTCTTTTCTTAACCACTTGAAAAAATACAAACAATGCCGCAGTGTTTTTTACGTTATATTAATAAATTATGAGTTTATGAGTATTATCAAAATTTAGAATGGTATAATGGAATGGCATTATAATTTATTTTACTTTTGTAAAATCCAGTTGGCGTACACAATATTTTTTTTGTTATTATTTTTAAAATTGTTAAAATTCTGTAAAGGTAGTTTTCAAATAAGACAAATTCGATTTAAAATAATTTATTTTCGATAGCCATTTGTTCTATTTTAAGTACAGTAATAATCATGTTTTTTTTAATTATTATTGTATAATTTATTTATATAAACTAAATATATCATTTACTATAGTATAGCTGTTTAGCATGAAGCTATATAGCTTTTTTGCAGAAGTGTCGTAACTTTTTCGATTTTTTTTCTATTTCTATTATACAGTGTGTTTGAAAAAGAACTCCGTAGTGTTAAGTATAAATTGAATGTTGAAATTAATGAAAAACTACATCAACGAGTACATACAATAGAAGAGAGTACTTTTAAGATTTGTTTTGACGTTAATGGACTTCAACGTGGGATCCATTTGTTGCCCTGCACACGTCGAGACGATATTCAACTTCTCGCCACGTATTTACCAACATATCAGGTGCAACAATCCCAACCGCCGCGGCGATTCTTTAGCGTAAATGATTGATGTCTTGGATCTTTTCACTGTACAGAACGTTTTTTATGTGGTCCCAAAAGAAAAATTCCAATTGGGTTAACTTAGGGCTTCGTGGTGGCCAGTTATGTCTATACATCTTCCCGGAAAGCGAGTGTCTACAGCCTGCGCACGTGGTTACTGTAATTAGGTGGGGTGCCGTCTTGTTGTAAAAACACAGGCCCTTTTTCTACCTCAATATCATCCATTTGGGGAAAGACATACTCGGTTAACATGTCGTAATTCACATGACCTTCCATCAAGCCCCACCAAACATTAACTTTGGGAGAGTCACGTTGATGCTGAATAAATTCATGGATGCTCTTACCCTCAAATTCTACAGTTGTGACGATTTACTGTTCCAATAACATGAAATGTAGCCTCATCAGAAAAGAAAACATTTTTCTACAAATTGTCATCATCATCAATTCTGTTTACAAAGTCAACAGCATACTCTAACCTTTTGATTTTATCAGTAGGTTTTATTTCATGTAACAGTTGCAATTTGTAGGCACGCAAATAAATTATTTTACGTATAACATCATACACGGTACCTTTAGAAAAACCTAATTGGAGACTACGTCTGGCCAATGACTTCTTTGGACTCCGAACACACGAAAAACAGATCTCTTTAACAACGTCTTCAGAAGTTATCGGTATACCTGGCGATTTCCTTTTTAAAACACTACAGGTTTGCTTGAAAGAATGTAGCCAATGACGGATAGTTTTTGCTGTAGGGGGTTCAACACCGTACTGATGTCTAAAATTACGTTACGCTGTTATAAAAGATTCAGTTTACGCAAGCCAAATAACATAATGTACTTTTTGTTGCGGCGTAGCCATTGCACTGCACTGCACTGCACGCCTGAACTGAATTAAGCAAATTGAGCCCTGGCGATGTCTCAAGGTCAAGCAGGCGTGCCAGCAAAACTTGGACAGTTGATGAATCAAACACCACAAACTAGAATAGTGAACATTACTTTCTATGACACAATAAAACTAGGGAGTTCTTTCTCAAACGCAATTCAATTATAAAAAATATAAAATACCAAATACCTTATGATTTCTTTGATCTCTATTTTTCTGATACAGAATAAATACATTCCATTCGGAAATGTGCAAAATGTGCAAATAAAACACCCTCTTATAATACTTCATGGATGTGTTGATCCTGCCGATCAACGCCCCCCATTATATCATTATAGCCTATTATGACTAATTTGGGTTTTGAAATTATATTATCTTGCCAATCCTTCTTTAATGTTTCCTGCATTTCCGAGTTGTTAATTTTGGAAAGAAGAGACATACATGTCTTTCTAGTCCATCCACTTCATAACCATTACTTTACTCCTACGATACGCCACTGTTTCTGCATTTCTTTAACTGTTTTTTTTTTTCTGGATTTGCAGAGGTGCATCCATTCGGTTTGGACGCATAGTCCCGAATAAATCAGTTTTTCTTTTGAAAATATATTATCAGTCTGTTCAGGAAATGTGTAAAAATTGTCAGTCGTTAGACAATAGCCCATTTCGAATAGTGGTTCGTTCCATCAATTCCAACATAACTAGCGAGGAAATTTAAACTTATTAAGGGCGATATGTAGCCTGAATATACACTCAGATGCAAAAAAATCGCGTCATTGGATTATTTTTTAATTTTGATATTGTTTTAGTAAAACTTTTAGTGTTTTACAATGAAAGAGATCACCAGGATGTAGAAAAAAACAACATGTGGTACTTGCCATTCTTTCTGAAATGCCAGACGAAGCTCGTTTATTGTGGTTGGTACAACTGCACGTCCTTTAACACGCCTGCCTAGCATGTCCCAAACATGTTCTATAGGATTTCCTACTGGGGTATATGCAGGTCAGTTGAATTTTCTTATTTCAACTGCATTCCAGTATTCTATGATGCACCCCGCAGAGTGGGGTCTCGCGTTACCCTGTATCAGAATGAAGCAATCGCGGATAAAATGAGCAAATGGGACTACGTAATTTTCCAAAACCTTCTCAATATACCCCTGTGCAGTTAACGATCCTACATCTATGACAACCAATTCGGTGCAGGCATCCGTTGATATTCTTGCCCATACCACCAGAGAACCTGCATCATGTTTAAGAAAGGGATTAAAGGTGCACTCCGCAAATCGTTTCCTCGTTCGTCTCCATACTGGTTCTCTTTCATCTGGCGAATGTAGGCAGAATCTAGACTCGTCAGTAAGCACTACAGTCCTTAATTCGCTATCCACTTAAGGTATCGAAAAGACATGATCTTAGAAACAATGTTATTTTTCTGGTTTTTTTTGAGTGCCACGAAGGTAGACTGAAAGCTATAAAATAACTGACAAATTTCACATGAGATTTGTTTTGGTATTCCTAAAAAGACTCAGTAATTGTTATAGAGCTCCGGAAAGGTTGAATATATTTATATATTCAGGCTGCGTTCCGAACGTTTTAAGTTTGTATGATTATCTATAACATTTCAACATATAAAACATTTTGTTAAAAAAAAGACAAAAAAGTTGATAAAATTAATGAAGCAACAGGAAAAATTGCAAAAAAATCATAAGGGTGATTGAGGATCAAGAAAGTATTGGTGGCAATTAAAAAAAATTAAAAATCATAACATTAATTATAAATGTATGTTTTTTAGCAATAATCAAATATTTTTCTTTTATTAGATCACTAGAGTGTTCATCACTGGAGTGATCACTAGTTCATAATAGTTTTTCATATGTTCTAATTACTTTTATTTATTATTAAGCGTTGACTAATTAATGTAAATCCACTAGACAATCACTACATTTTTATGATCGATAACTAAGTTTTTTGATGAATCAAATATTTATCTTCTCATTTTCTATAAAATTTTTAATTTTTGATTCGAATTATTATTTAAATAGAAAAGTGACTTTTTTTACAATAATAATAGCACTATAATAATTCGTAAATTCATTTTATACAAGCATGCAATTTGTTGTTTTAATTGTTCGATTTCTAAAATGACCTATCACTGTACTGTTTACCCCTATTTATATATTCAAGCTACATTGCACTCTTAATAAGTTTATATGATTGTATCTATAATTAGTATGATTTCAGCAATATTGGGAAGGCGTTGTTTAATATTTATATTTATAATTATTGTGTACGACCACTGGATACAAAAATAAATTATGTAAGGCCATTCTGTATAAATAATCATAGAAAATAAATAGCCAGATTTGGCAAAACGATTTTATTCCAAACCGAGTCCTTTCCATTCTCATAGAATATTGTATCTATCCTATTCTCGAAATAATTCGGCTTGTACCTAATTCGTCTCATGAAATGCCCATTGCAGTTTTGTAAAAAAAAAACAACGCGAACACCAAATCCACATAAAAATGTAGCGATAACAAACCATAAATATCGTAATTGCATAAATTTTGTTTACTATAACTATCTGCCCATCTTACAAGGGATTATATTCATTTGGAATTCTATTTTGAATCCTGTAAATTGTTTAGTAAGAAACGTGGACATTGTCTAAACCGAAACAGACGCCAAATCTACTTTATTTACTAATTTGAATGAAATTGTTTATTGTATCTAAAATGATATTGTCTATCGCAAGTTGTCTGAAATTGTCTCTATCTATCGCAGATCCAGAGCAATACAACTGCAAATAAATGTAAAACTGACTTAAATATAGCAAACTATTCATTTATTCATTTTACGTTTGAAAAATTTGAAAAACGCCGCATTTATAACTGCAAGAATCATTCTCTACAGGGCGAAAAGAAGTGGCAAATTTTTTAACTTGCCCAGTGTAAAATTTATAAATTTGCAGTTGTGTCATTGTTACTGCGGATGTGCGATATAATGAAATGTAGGTTGCCCGGTCTCAGAACGAGCAGTTCTAATTTATGCAAGAAAATATTACGGTTGCTAAAAATTAAGGAAATACGGTTTTTAATAATAATGTTAATATGTTTTATAAAATAATAATTAAATAAGATATTAAAAAAAGGAAAAATTACATATGTAAAAGTTACATACAAATAAAAAAAAAATTCAAATTTGCTGCATTGCTATTTTCGGTGAAAAATCTTCATAATTTTTTTCAAGTCTTCAGAAAATTCTTAACTTAGAGTATATATGTAAAAATTTCTTTGAATTGGTAAAATGTATACTTATACTCAGTTAGACCCCATGCTAACCAACAGTGCTGCTGAAATTATTAAAAATTTAAATTGTTTAAACTTAATAAGCCACAACCTCAATATAAAAATATATTCAACCTTTCCGGAACTCTATAATACTAATGAGTCTGTTTAGGACTACCAAAAACAAATCTCATGTGAAATTTGTCAGTTATTTTATAGCTTTCAGTCCACCTTCGTGGCACTCAACAAAAACCAGAAAAATATCCTTGTTTTTTATGATAATGTCTTTCCGATACTTTAAGTGGATAGCCATCTGTAGACGCTTTTCGAGATTTATCTCTTATCAGTACAACTTTGGTTCTATGATCAACAATTTGTAAACCACTTACTTAAAACCCAACTGGATGTTTAGGGTTATTTATTTTTAATTAGACGTTTCGTGGGAGAGACATGAACTTAGCAGGTTATCGATTTAAATGATAATTTAGAATTGGTAAAACCATACTACATTATAGATAATCATATAAACTTATTAAAGTCGGAACTAACCCTAATCATCCACTTGGGTTAAAATTGTTTACATTATTTAAGTTGACATGTAGACGTAGACTTCCATACATCAGGCGTAGATGCCTATCCCAGCTTATGATTTAAAATTGAATCCTAATATTCCTTCAGAAAATCTGGATTTTTAAAATGATAAGTAAACTTAGTCTAGGTACGTTAAACAAACAAGAAGAGGGGATTAGACATTACATTAGACCAGTTCCAATTTGGGGCATGTTAATAAACACCACCCGCTCACTCCTATATTGTTTTGTAATGTACGCTTTTAAAATTGGAAATAAGTAGTAGCATATCATAATACCCTATATCAAATTATTATTTTTTGTGAAAATTGGAATTTAAAAACTTCCAAAAATTTCAATTTTTTGTTTACAAGGGAAAAACTATTAACCACCAAGAAATATCTATATCGATACCTGATTTAGAACTAGATATTATGAATGAGGATTAAAGAACTCTAAGAAAATGAATGAAAAGTCAAGGTCTAAATTTGAAAAGCACTAAAGTTATAGTGAACTTGGTGAATAGACAAGATTAGAAGTTTTGGGGTGCAATTTGTCCTTGTTTTACTAATATTAGCAGCGACAGTTCTATTTGGTAGACAGTAAATAGCAGTTTAGTAGCTGTAGCGTTTCGTTGGTTTTCTGACCCTGGGGATGCAAAAAAATGTAAACAAATCGGCTCGAAGCCAGCGTAATCAGTGTAGACACGGTGAGTTTGAATACGACTCTGAACGTTTTTAGTTAGTGGAGAACGCTTGACGGCTGTGAATGAATTTTTTTGTGGACAAAAGATGCGGAAGTTCAGTGAAAATTGTGCTGAAAGTTTGTGAGATTGTTGTACAACGTTTTGTTGTTGAAATTTCTGATTTGGTGAGTGAGGTTTTGCTTTGATTTATTAACATTTCTGTTCTATTTTGACAAAATCAATTGAAGAAAATTCTATGTTGGGGACAATCTTTTAAGAGTTATGTCGACTAGACATAACAGCCGACATAGTTAAATCGAGCGAAAGTAATCCACACATTTAAGAGTAAACATTCACAACCAGACATACAGGGTATATGGATGGATGGATGCTTAGATATCTAAGATTATACATAAGATGTACATAATTTATACGGATTATAAGATGTATACAGATTATACATAAGATGTTTGTATACAAACAGAAGTAAAAGACAAGATTAAATCGACAATACAATGCATACAAAATTAAATAGGCAAGACAAGAGATGCTTCGACCGATAACACTGTACATATAATACTTGACAGAGAATACATTACGAACAGAGAAAACTAGACAAACAATTCCCTATATTACATGGCTGTATTTGATATCTGAATTGTTTTTTATTTTATTTTGTTCGTTTAAACTTAAAAAAAATTATATCTGTTTTAGGTTTACTAAATTTCGTAATGTCGCTTTTTAATTGTAATTGTTGCTCTTTTAGGGCAATAAATCAGGTTATTTTTTCAGGTTGTTAATTAATTTATCTTAATACTTGCTTTGTAAGAGTAGGCGGACAAGACTAGACAAACAGGACTAGATAGATAGAGCTATAGAGAGAAGACTATATGTACTGACAAGAGCCTAGACATACAATACACGACTATATAAAACTTAAAAACTAGCAAATTCGAGACGTTCCTGACTAAACATACGAAAATAAACAGGTAAAACTAGGCAAAAACCATTAAACAGGTAAGGATGGAGTTTGAGAAAGGAGACAAAACAGAAAATACTAAAAAGACAAAACAAGGCAATTCTATACCGTCAAGACTAGAGTAGTAACACTACTGCAACATTCAAACAGGCAATACCAGACATTTATAGACAGTCAGTGCAATATTACTAGAATAGACAGACAGGTAAGCAAGAAGGACAGGCAAGATATACAGGCAGAAGACAGAAAAAAGTTAGATAGGCAAGATCAGACAGAATACAGAAAGAAGTCAGACAGGCAAACATTCAATTAAAACCCAGTATATAAGACTACACAGGCAATACAAGACGGAGACATGCAAGACTAAAACATAGGAGAGATTAAACAGGCAGTACCAAAAAAATCTGGACTGAAAGGACTTATATAGACAGGTAAACAAACAAACAATACCTGTCTAGGTTGTCATCCACGTTGTATATATACTTCGTACCAAAATTAGACACGAAACTTAATAGTCAAGACAACAAAACTTAATAGTCAAGACCAGACAGGCAATGTCAAAAATATCTAAATAGAAAAGACTTATTGAATATGGAGGTGAAACTAAACTAATTATAGATGCAATCATACCAACTTATTAAAAAGAACTAGATAAATAACATTGATATTAAGATCAGATCTTTCTCTTTAACCCAAGTAAATAGCCATCTGCAAACGCGTTTCGAGATCTATATCTGGATAAACTTAATAAAGACGGAACAAAGCTTGAATATATAAATATACTCAACCTTTCCGGAACTCTATAATACTAATGAGTCTTTTTAGGACTACCAAAAACAAATCTCGTATGAAATTTGTCAGTTATTCTATAGCTTTCAGTCCACCTTCGTGGCACTCAACAAAAACCATAAAAATAACATTGATTTTTAAGATCATGTCTTTCCGATACCTTGAGTGGATAGCCATCTGTGGACGCGTTTCGAGATTTATCTCTCATCAGCACAGCTTTGCTTCCATGAACAATATTTTGTAAATCACTCACTTAAAATCCCATGTGTTGATTAGGGTTAGATGTTTTTAATTTTGACATTTTGTGAGAGAGACATGAACTTAGCAGGTTATTGATATAAGTGATAAATTTTGAATTGGTAAAACCATACAACATTATAGATAATCAGATAAACTTAATAAAGACGGAACAAAGCTTGAATATATAAATATACTCAACCTTTCCGGAACTCTATAATACTAATGAGTCTTTTTAGGACTACCAAAAACAAATCTCGTATGAAATTTGTCAGTTATTCTATAGCTTTCAGTCCACCTTCGTGGCACTCAACAAAAACCATAAAAATAACATTGATTTTTAAGATCATGTCTTTCCGATACCTTGAGTGGATAGCCAAGTATTAAGTGAGTGATTTACAAAATATAGTTCATGGAAGCAAAGCTGTGCTGATGAGAGATAAATCTCGAAACGCGTCCACAGATTAAAAATAAAAGAAATACCTATATATACCTAGGGTTTAATTAAAACACTGTTTTAGTAGGTAAATATCTGCTTTTATTTAGGTATTAAAGTATTTAAAGTTTTAATAAAAATATTTAAGAAAATCGACTTTTATAATATAAACAATTTCTCTTATTCTACTCGGTTTCACTCGGCGGTCTCACTTTATCAGTACTTAAATGTCTATCCTTGAGATCTTTTAACTTTAGTACTTACCTTCCTACAAAATAATAATCAGTCTGAACCTACTCAACGTAATAAAGTTCTTACCTATCTTAAGTATTTTACGTCATCAATAACATACGTATCAAACATCTTCAAACACGTTTTTATTTTTTTATTTTAATACTGTTCAAATTAATATTTTGTTTGGGACTATTTCCTGTGTAATTTTCTTTATTAATTTCCCTTTTCTCTTTATTAATTTGTTCTTATTTCAATTCTACTTAATTTTTATGTTTTTCTTGTATCAATTCTACTTCATTTTCATCTTTCTTTTTTTCTTGTTTATTCTTTGGCACAATGTTAATCTTTAAATTGGAAAATTTTTTCGAAAAGAACATTCTTTTTGCAGATTTCGTAGTTTCATGTTTCTTAACAACTCGTTTTTTTACACATTTTGCTTCTTTCTTTAGCATTTGTTTCGTTTTGGCTAATTTTTGTTGTTGTTGAATTCTTTTGACGTAATAACATAAGGTGTCTTCTTAGTTTGTCTTACTCCCTTCCTTTGAGGTGTATTAGGTAGCACTAATGTGTCATCTAGTTTTATTTCTCGTAGGTTTGTCTTCATAGGGGTAGTGAAAGTTGGATTACTTACAGTTTCCAAAACTTAATACTTAAACTTAAAAATAAAGGGATTTCGATTAAATTATTGTTACATATGTTGGCATATATAATATATAAAATGTGATGAAGATATTCAAGAAATATTCTTTGAATCTACTGCCTAAGAGCTTTAATTAAGTATATCAAATTATTTCGAAAATATCAATTATCGAATTGTTGCGATGTACTATGATTAAAGAAGCTCTCACCTTAAGAAGAAACCAAAATTACTACACCAAATCACCAACACAAAATGTCAGATTTTATTTCAAAATCGCCATAATGGTTATTGGGACAGTGTTGTTAATTTTTAGCAGAAAAATAATACTACTATTTGACACTATAGCAAAATAATAATACTATTTGACACTATGTATACCAAACTTGAATAATCTCAACGATTGGCTGGTTTACCCTATATGTAATTTTACACGTATAGTGCTGCCTGCCTAGTCTCATCTATCTAATAGTGTATATCTAATAATATCTGACCAGTTTTGCATGTTGTATGTTTTCTGTATGGTCTTGTATATTTGTTTTTGTTTTCTATAGTTGTATCTGTGATATATGTCTATTTGTTAATTGTTCTGATGATTTGCGCAATACTTTTTAAGATATTTGATCAATTTCGACAATTTTCGAAGTTTCGACATTCCTTCTACAATTGTAAAGCTTCTAGTATGCTTTAAGCTTATTTTTGTTCTGGACTGGTCTAGGGGTAAATAGTACAGTTGTTGGTCAGTAGGTAATGATTGGTCATGTTTTGTAAACTATATAACTATAAGACAATCTTTTGGTGACATAATTGTTTATTAACTGAAGAAAATTCTATATTCTTTTCTGTATTGGATACAACCCATAACTTTGTTATAACTTAAAGTTTCATGTGTGTATTTAATTAATAAAATTACCACTCCGAGATTTACGTGATTTTAGACAGAAATGTACAAAAAGTAACCTAACTATTTCTAGATATTTCCATGATTTAAAAATGATTTTTGTGCTGATTTTTGACATTTGTAAATCAATACAGTTTTAGATTATAGAAAAAATAAGTTTCCTGATAAAAATAAAGTACTGATTGTTAAAAATATGATAAGACTAAATATCGCACGATAAACAGTTTTTATAGTGATCGATCATCCGACCGATTACTATTTTGACGTTAGAGTAACTATCTGACAGTTATTCCTAGTGTGTTTAACCTACAAATAAGAGGATAAGAAAAATATTCAGTACAAAATTTTAAAGCAATTAAAAATGAAAAATCTATTTTACTTGAATTTATTTATGTATTACTATACTAATTTATACTAATTTATATATTTCTAGGTTAAATATGCGAGTGAAAATATACATAAAATGGCAAACATAATAAAAGGTACAAACTTAAAATAGTCGGAACACAGCCTGAATATATAAATATATTCAACCTTTCTGGAGCTCTATAATAATTACTGAGTCTTTTTAGGACTACCAACACAAAATGCAATTAATTTGTGATTGTTTAAGAGAAAAAAGTTTTTTTAATCCAACCGATAATATATTGGAAAATGGATCTAGTTCTGATATCATAAATAATGTAGATGTTATTAATAATAATATTTTAGCTGAAGATTTTCAATTTTATGAAGTTCTCAATTTATCCATTCCTCATCGTAGAAATAACTCGAAAACTCTCAAAGATTTTGTACCTCTATATATAGTTTCTTCTTTACAGTTCAAATTAGACGAAGAAAACCTGATACAACTGAAAAAAAAACACAAACTTAAACAATCGGAACACAGCCTGAATATATTAAGATATTCAACCTTTCCGGAGATCTATAACTGCCGATGAGAGATAAATCTCGAAACGCGTCTACAGATGGCTATCCACTAACACGTACACAGGTATCGGAAAGACATGATCTTAAAAACAATGTTATTTTTATGATTTTTGTTGAGTGCCAGGAAGGTGGACTGAAAGCTATAAAATAACTGACAAATTTCACATAAGATTTGTTTTGGTAGTCCTAAAAAGACTCAGTAATTGTTATAGAGCTCCGGAAAGGTTGAAGTTATTTATATATTCAGGCTGTGTTCCGATTGTTTTATGTTTGTATGAGTATCTATAACGTAGGATAGTTTTACCAATTCGAAAAAAAGAAAAATATACATAAAAAGAAAAACGGCAAACCTTAGAAAAAAATATATAGGCACTGCCTACTGAAGTGAAAGCTTTTGAAAAAAACAGCTTTAAAACTGGTTTTGAGGATTTATCAGTGTGATAATTAATCAAATTTGGTACATAGTTGGTTAGTATTGTTTTATGTAATTCTGGAACATAACTCACTTCTGAAGGAGAATGACTGTTAATGTCATCATCACAATATGTATTTGAATCCGGAATGTTTGGTTGATTCTGTGTTGATGGGTCAGCAAAATGAATTAGTAGGATATATGGCACATTTCTTGTTGACGGGTCTGCAATTTGTGAGTTATGGAAATTTTGACTTTTAGAAACATCTCTTATAACTGCTTTTGAAGATTTATATGTATGTAAATTAATTTTTGTTTGGAATATTCTTTACGACGTTTAATTTTTTTTTAACTTCCTTCTAAGCTGATTGTTCGATGTTTAGAAATTTCTGAATTAACTATTGCAAGAGTTTTTTTCTTATTCTTATCTCTATATCGCTGACTATTAATTTTATTTTGGAGTTTCCTTCCTTTGGAGAGCACACGAGTACATTTGGTTGCCTAAAACTTTGATGGGCCTGATTCGTGAATTACCATGAATTCTTCGATACAATCCAGTAATCTGAACATTCCAATAGTCCGGCACTAGTATATCTACTAGTACATCCGTCAAAAGTACTTACTCTTGTACTGCACACTGATTATAGGGGTTGATATTTCCTTAGAAACGCTGCGGTCTGTCAACACTGCCAAAAACTTTGACTATCAAGTTTGACGTTCAGAGCCAACTTTAAACATATGCGTATACGTATTACCTTTGAGTAATAGAAATTTTTTCTATAGAACGCAGCTATTGATGACGATGACGCAAATCTATGAGTTTACCCTCTACCCAAATGTCATTCAGCGCGGCTATAGAAGTTTTCATTTAAAGAAAAACTGGCGGACAAATTAAAAGCTACAAAAAAGTTGATAAATTTAAAAGAAAAACAACAGGAAAAATTGCAAGAAATCATAGTGGTGTTTGAAGATCAAGAAAATATTGGTGGCAATTAAATAAAAAATCATTAACATTAATTATAAATTTTTGTTTATTATGAATTGTTTTTTAACAATAATTAAATATTTTTCTTTTATTAGATCACTGGAGTGTTCATCACTTGAGTGATCACTAGTTCATAATAGTTTTTCATATTTTCTAATTGCTTTTATTTATTAGAAAGCGTTGACTAATTACTGTAAATCCACTAGACAATCACTACATTTTTATGATCGATAAGTTTTTTGATGAATCAAATATTTATCCTCTTATTTTCTATAAAATTTTTAATTTTTGATTCGCATTATTATTTAAATACAAAAGTGACGTTTTTACAATTACTAGCGCTATAATAATTTGTAAATTCATTTTATACAAGCATGCAATTTATTGTTTTCATTGTTCGATTTCTAAAATGACCGATCACTGTACTATTTACCCCTATCCAGTTTATTTAGTGTCGTATCCAATTCATTTTTATATATTTATTTATTAACCAGAATAAGATTATAATACAGTAATTTACATTAACGTATCCCATAGAGGTAAACTAGTTACCTATACATGAGCTGGTTAGTTCCTACAGACTAAACTTATCGATTACTTACAGACTAGGTTGAGTTATATTTCTATTATACTTTTATTTTAATAACATTCTTAACAATATACAAAATATATACATATGGTATAAATTATATAAAGTTAACTACTATACCCATACTAATAACAATCAAACTTATTTGAAGAGAAAAACCACTGCATTAGTTTTTTTCTTCATATAAACACGATCACCATTTAATGTTTTTAAATCACTTTGTAAAGGTTTAAATAGTCTCACAGCTACCTAATCTTTTATATCGCGTATTTCTATCAGAGATCTCATGTATTAACTTCAATTTTGCATTGTGGTCTAATAGAGATTCGACTTAATAATTCGAGATTACGAGCACTTTATTTCTTTCGTTTCTTTTAGTTAAATTTATGAGTCTTTTTCTATTGAGTCAAGTGAACTAATGACATTGTCATAGGCTTCTCCCCAGGCAATAATTCCGTACGTAGCTACACTGTTAAGCAGTTTATGATAAATTGTCATTAAAATACTTGATGGCACAGTACGCCTCAGTTTATAGAATATATAAAGCATGTACCTCGTTTTGTTAATAATGTATCGTACATGCTTGTTCCATCCATTCCATTTAACTTGACAGACAATATTTATAACTGAATATTTTGTACATTGCACTTGTTTTATTTGTGCCTCATTTATTGCTAAGTTTACATTATTAGGATTGCTATAACCGTATAACCCAAAAGGCACATATATAGTCTTATCTATAATTGACTTAATGCAAGCAAATCGCTAACGATAGTTAGATAAGAATTCATTATTTGCTGAACGTATGTCCAATTATTGCCATAACTTAAAATAAAAGTGTCATCCGCATACGATACCATACAACTTTCAGGCCGCCTATTTAAAGTGGTCCTAGTATCGTTCTTTGTGGTACTATATTCTGTCTGAATTTTCTTTCTGAATTTGTGCAATTATCGATTTTGACAGTTTGAGTCCTATTTTCTTAAATAATCTCTTAATAATTTTGATGTATCACTTCGAATTCCATACCGTTCTAGTTTATTAATTTGTTTATCGCCAAGTCTAAAAAAGTTGCCATAATCTGCACAGAAGAATCAACTTTTTTATAAATTAAATTTGTTATGAACTCCAAGGTATCTTTTGTACCTTTATTTTTAACGAAGCCGAATTACAATTGTGAAATTATACTAAATTTTGTGAAACACTGTATTAACCTAGTATATACTATTTTTTGTGAACTTTAGCAAGATTTGAGATCTGTGATACTGGTCTGTAATTAGTTGTTTGGTGCCTGTCACCAGTTTCATATATTGGGACTACTTCTGCCTTTTTTAGAGATATAGAATTTTGTATACATAAATTGAAAATATATTCTAATGGCTGGCTTATGTATAATGTATATTATGCTATTATGCTATTGATTTAATATTATGCTATTCTTTTTAATACTTTAACATTTATTCTATCAACTCCGCCGGCTTTTTCTTTCAGTTTCGTAATTATATTTGCAATTTTTAATTTTAGATAACAATTTAATTTACAATAATAAACTGAAAGTAGTATGTACAAAATAATAAAAACCGACCGATATCACCTTAGGCTATAAACTCACTACCTATTATCAATTACATATTATCGGAGATCTGTGTCTCCGTTTCGCTGATTGACTTTCAGGATTGTAAAGTTACAGGTGGAATACGAAACGCGCGCTATAATATTTTATTCTGCAAATAAATTGTAAAACATTTTTATTTGGAACAAGTACGAGTACGAGTTGAATATTAAACACGTCCATGCTACAAGTACATTCGGATGGAATAACCTTATGGCTTTATCCACTTAGTATTTGGCCGGCTGATTGAATGTAATTTTAGTGACATTTCAATCAGGGTGAAAGGTGATTGGCCCACAAAATTAAAATGTTTGAGTTTTTGAATAAATTGAATAACTGAAATATCAATCGTTGTTTGTTTAGAGATTTCAATGATAGATAAATTATAAGTTGAGGATATATCGATGGATTCACAGCAAGGGGCCATTCTGACTTTTTAATTAGATTAATGACATACTGTGACTTCTGAATAATAAGTATAATAGGTTTTAAACATGTAGGTAGTATTAACACTTGATAATATATTAGCTATATATATATAAAATATATAAAAAACCAAATAATTGATGTAGGATATATTATATTATCTAAACTAATTTATATATCTGCTAAATAACTACTACTTATAAAACATTAAATTAATAAATTCTAGTTATTATTCTGTAAAATTTGGTGTGATTAGTTTGAAATTAAATAACGGGTGTATACGGGAAATATACTACTTTGACCGGCCGCTATTTTGGTTTCATAGCATTTGTCTAGGCACTGCAAATTTACGATGGAAGGATATTTGATAAATGAACGCGTGTTAGTGGATAAAATGTTTTATGAAAAAAGGCATCGATTACGGTGCGGTAAATACATGAAAATTACTTACAAACACATAATTTACCACGAAAACACATATTTTGCCACGAAATATTGTCCGAATAAATATCGGCCGTCATATTACCAATATCTGCTTTTCGAAAAATTTATTGAAAATTTCACTAAAAAGCACGCATATGTAAGGCATTTAAGGTTATATAAACTTATTAACGTCTGAACACAGCCTAATATATATGAATATATTCAATCTTTTCGTAGCTCTATAATATTATTAGTCTTTTTAGAACTACACTACTTTTTTTATAAGTCTCTTTAGGACTACAAAACAAATCTCATGTGACATTTGTATAGTGCCAGGAAAGTTGACTGGGAGCTAGTAAATAACTTACAAATTTCACATGAGATTTGTTTTGTAGTCCTAAAAAGACTTAGTAATATTCTAGAGCTACGGAAAGGTAAAGAGTACAGTACTACGGAACAGAACCTGAATATATAAATATATTCATATATATTCAGGTTCTGTTCCGACTTTAATAAGTTTATATGATTATCTACAATGTAGTATGGTTTTACCAATAGTAGATTAAAGCTTATTATTGGTGTGGTTTACATACCTCCTGATATTCCAAATGACGACTTTGAAACGTTCATTTAAACTGTTCTTTAGAAACACTCCTTATTGATCAATACTTAATTATTATTGGCGGCTCTAACGTTCCTGATGTTTCCAGTGCTGATACTTCTTGATCGAATACAACTCGGTATTTGCAACAATTTAAATGCGCTCGACATTACCAATATAATGAGGTCAACAACTTCAGCAATAAGTTGTTAGATTTAATATTAACCAATATGAACCCCAACTTGTCTGTTTTATACTCCATATCTTCCCTAGTTATTTAAGATAAATATTCCAAAACATATAATATTCGTTTGTTTCCATCTAATACCCAAATAAAGTATGATTTTCGTAAAGCTAACTTATTGTTACTGTATTAAGCCCTTTGCGATATTATCCGGTCAGCTTTCTAGGAACAATACAATAACATTAATGAAGCCTTGGATTCCTTTTTTACTACGGTGTACCAATGCTTGGATGAATTTGGATCAAAAAAAGCTTACTATATTAATCTCTCTTGTGGCTGAAAGAACGATATAGAAATAATTGGTTAAGAACTTGTGATAGGATATTTTATGACAATGACAGTCGCCTTCGCAGCCAAACTAACGCTAAAATTGCTGATTACTATAAGTATTCTAGGATGGAAACCAATATTTATATAACAAGCGTGGCTATTCGAGAATTCCTACTATACTTCACAATGAAGTTTCAGAGTTTTTTGAGCCTCGCACCATTGTCAGCGCTTTCGCTTATTTTTTCCCAAGTTTATTCTCTTCCATTGATGCTATTGCTTCTATTGCTTCTATTGAATATCTAAGTAACATTGTTCCATTTACCAATTATGTCCCAATTATCTAATAAATTTACTTCCGGTGATGATTCTATACTTTCCTTTTTAGTGCGTCATTGTATATTTGTTTTCGTTCGACCCCTACCAATCATATATAATCTATCCATTAAAATTCGCACATTCCCGAATAAGTGGAAACGTGCTTCTCCAGTCTTTATAACTTTGCCAAAGTCTTTGAAATAGACGTCTTCTACCATGGTATTTATAATCAAGTAAATGGTTCTACTAAACAATGTGACTTTGTGATTGTTCCACATATACTAATTTATTAACATTTGCACAATATGTATACTAGGAATTGATAAGCGCGGACATGTTGACGTGATATATGCAGACTTATCTAAAGCGTTTGGCAAGATGCAGCACAACCTTTTTTTAGAAAACCTTTATTTCCTAGGCCTAAACTGGGAAGCCTTAGCACTACTTAAGTACTATACCATAATGGCTTCGTTGGATAGTTTGTTACGTATACCATAATGGCCTCGTATCAACTGAATTTCTGGCAACATCGGGTATCCCCAGGCTACTTGGGCTCCTTGTAATTCAATATCTTCATTAAGGACCATACTGTATCACGATCATGTCCCGCCTTAACATTTGCTGACGACATCAAATTATATAAATCGATGAGGTCTCAGGAGGATATGTTATTCTTACAAGTGTTGTCACTTTGCGCACTCAAGCACTTTTTCTTAGATTGCTAAGAAGGAAATAATGAATTATCTTGGTGTTATATTTGATTCTCGTTTAACATTTCTACACCACCTTGATGGCGTATGGTCCACCGCATCAAAGTCCTAGGAATGTGTCATGCGCGTTAATGAGATACTAACCTAATGAAGCAACTTTTTTTTAGGCATGATATACATATAGGGATGATATATATATATATATATATATATATATATATATATATATATATATATATATATGTATATATATATATATATATATATATATATATATATATATATATATATATATATATATATATATATATATATATATATATATATATATATATACAGTCGAACTTCCCTAAGTCGAATTGCTATAGTTCACGAAAGAAAATTGGAGTTATAGAAAATTCTATCTAGTATAGTATTGTGTGTACATATGTATGTAGTTATAAACAAAAAAGAAATATACATTATTAATATAATGTTATATAATTATAATTAATTTAAAATAATTATAATTAATATATTCTTTTTTGAAATTTTTTATTTGTTTTCCATTAATTTTTCCACTTTATTCAACAAAATTCTCCTTGAAGGCAAGTTTCCAGCTTTTGGAAATCCTCAAAGATTTGCCCAATACACAAATCTGGCCCGTTGACCGACATTTCAAATTATCGTCCCATATCCCAAGTTTCCAGCTTCTCCAAAATATTCGAATCGATCGTTTTCAACTCCATCTTTCCCCGTATTAAGCATCTTGCTTCCACGAATCAGCATGGGTTCATGAGCGTCGTTCCACGGTCACCAATCTTGTAGCCTTCGCTGAGTATGCTACTCCAGTTGTTGCAGGTAGGGGGCAGGTGGACTGTATTTATACAGACTTCGCCAAGGCGTTTAATAGCGTCGATCATGGAGTCATTGTAAACAAGCTGCATTCCTTTGGCCTTGACGGCAAACTTATAGCTTTATTTTCCTCTTATCTTGAGGATAGGACTCAGTTTGTATCTAATAGCGGTTTTTAATCAGCTGAATCTGTCTCCTCTTCCGGTGTTCCTCAGGGATCCATCCTCGGGCCCATGTTATTCAATATGTTCATTAATGACTTCAGCGCGTCTCTATCTTCGCCTCATTTACTCTTTGCTGACGACCTTAAGATCTTCTCGGCTGTCATGAACCCTGATGACTGTCATCTTTTGCAAACTAGTCTAAACACCTTAGGGGAATGGTGTGAAGTCAACAAGTTGAACCTTAATCTTTGCAAGTGTAAAGTTGTTACCTTTTCTTGACTCCAGCAACCGATTGAGTGCAGGTATTCTCTATCTAACGTCAGTCTTGATCGCTGTGAGTCAGTCAAAGATCTGGGGATTATTTTCGATTGTCAGCTTCCGTTTGTCCAACACATACTGTCATCAGTCAAGAAGGCTGCAAGGGCTCTTGGATTCATCATCCGTAATTCTCGCAATTTTAATAATAACTTGGCTCTGAGGGTGCTTTACTACAGCTTTTTGAGATCCGTTTTGTAGTATGGATCCATCATTTGGGACCCTCACTTTAAAAAGCACATTACTGCTCTGGAAGTTATTCAGAGGAAATTTCTCAAATTCCTCTGGTTTAAAACGTTGGGCGGTCCTCCGGCGCTTCACGTCGATCACCCTTTGCCGCTAGCTGAGCTTGGGTTAAAATCACTTAAATTTCGTAGAACTCTGGCTGGTCAGGTCTTTCTATTTAAGGCAGTTCACAGTATCCTTGACGCCCCAGAGATTGTCAATCAACTAAACTTTCTAGTGCCAAGAGCTGCTAGTCGTCAGTCTGCCTCTTTCTATATTCATACATCGGGCGGTCCTATTTCCTTGAACCCACCTCTCAATAGCTTAGGCTCCATCCATAACTCGTTGAGCTCTGATTATGACATTTTTGGCAAGCTCAAAGCTTTTAAAGGAAGTGTTATTAATTAAAAGTAGATAATGCGCGGTACATTTCGTCTGGAAGATTGTCTTTAGAACACAGATATTCGCTACACTCATTTAAATAATTATGGATTTCTTATGGAGTTCGTGAATGGACTTGGTACTGTTTCCTTGCTAGATAAGACATCTTCATCTTCACATTTTGTAATCTTGTTTAAAATATCGGCATCTATTGGATTGTCCGATATAACTAAATCTTCATGTACAGATAAATAATCATTAAGAGACACTGTATTATCCACGTTATGCTAATTATATTTCATCCGCGATTATATTTCATCATATTTTATGGTTGCTTGCGGAATATCGATGTCCCACGCTTTTGTTAAGTTTATATCAGCATCCCAAAAAGTAATACGTTCGAGTTGATTGTCTTCTAGGGCAACAATATTTTTTTTCGGAATTCTTCTTCTATAGTGCAATTTTATATTGCTAATAATTCCTTGGTCCAGCCAACCAGGTCCTAGGTTGTAACTTTGACGTCATGTGTGGCGGGAGGAGAACAACAATAATCGAATTAAGCTGCTTAGTAATTTTTGAGTGTGAGAGTTTTGGCATTGAATTTCTTGTCTAAACTAGAAAGCCATTCTTCATAAATTGCGCTTATCATCCAAGCTTTTTTGTTGTTTCTGTATGTCACTGGTAAAAAACGTTTATCTTTAAAGCATCGCGGATTTTTTTTTTATTTTCCAATCACCAACGGTTCCAGTTTTTCAGTACCACACATATTGGCTCCCACCATTGCGGTGATTTCTTCTTTGCTGTGTTTTCCACCGAGGCACTTTTCGCCTTTAAATGTTAATGTTTTATTAAGCAAACATTTTGAAAATATGCCCGTCTCGTCCGGGTTAAAAATGTCTTTTTCATAAGATGCTAATCCGGCCAGATATTGTTGCACCACTCTTCACAGTCATGTTCATTAATGTCTGCACTTTCACCACACATGACCTTTTGAATAATATTATGCCTTTTCTTAAACTCATCTAGCCAACCTACACTAGCGATGAAATCAGTGTGTCCCAGACTCTCAGCAAAATATAGTGCTTTTTCTCCAATAAGTGGCCCAGGCATTGGCACATTTTTATCCCGCGCAATTTTGAACCATTCCAAAGTAGCTTTATCAATGTCTTTGTAAGTACACTTCTTCAAAGGTTTGTATTATTAGTTGCACCATTTTCGGCTTTGTTCAGAATTACTTCTCGGTTTTTTATAATTGAAGAAACTGTACTTGTAGTAATCCCAAAGTCTTCAGCAATCACTTTTTTCTTTTTAACTTTGACTTTGTCAACTTTAACCTCACTTTGTCAGATAACGACATCGTATTGAGTTTTATTCTCTGAGCACTCATATTTGCAATTGTAGCGGCATAGGCAAGCAGAAAGAATAAGTTTAAACTCTAAAATTTCATTAATTTATAGCATCTTTAAAATAACAAATAGGATACGGTTTATGATAGGCAATATCCACCATCAATTTTGGAAAGTACGCAGCGATTGAAAAATTGGAGTTATAGAGATTATTTTCTATGTAAAATTTTACCATTGTACAAATTTTTACTACGAGTTATCTGGAAATTCGAGTTAAGGAAAGTTCAGGTTATGGAAGTTAATTTATATGTAAAATGCTATCTAAACGTATGAATTTCTAAAAAAGTTCGATTTATAGAAAAATTGAAGTTATAGAAGTTCGGGTTATGGAAGTTTGACTATATATAAATATATATATATATATATATATATATATATATATATATATATATATATATATATATATATATATATATATATACTTGTCTTATAGGCTTGAAAGAGTTTATCCTGAGCTGGAACTATTCTCAATTATTTATATGACATAAAATGGTAGTTTCACTGGTAGATGGAAGAAGTCATTACTCAATTTACCTGTAAGCTCCAGCATAATCAGATAGATTGCTCATTTCTCATTTCTCAAAAAATCCATTCAACATTTCCAGATTATCATCTAGATCTGTCACTAGTTTTCGTCTGCCGATTACAAATACTATATATTACGCGGAGCACCTATCTTCGTAATATGAAAAGCTGCTAACGAAGCAGTTCAAGATATATTTTCATACTAAGTTTGTTCTCTTGGTCCAATAACGCATATTATTATTAATAGAAGCTGTAATCTATTGCACATTACATTCGATATATAATTCCCTATCCTTACATATAAAATATTTACATATAAAAAAACTAATGTGTTTTGTTATTTAATATGTGTAGTTTAATATAATTTAATATATGAAAAAGTAAAAGTTTACCTTCCCGTAAAACACCCCATAGAATATGTATCTATTAACATTAAAAAGATATTGATTCGCTATTGCACTAGATTTTTTGTCAAACTTCAAATGGTCAGTGTAAGAAATTAATTAATTATGATTTATTTGGCAATTATTGTTGGAAATAAATTTTTACATGTTTTTTTTTTGTTGTCGGAACCTACAAAGCCAACAGATATTTTTAATTAATCAATATATCAGGTTTCTTTATTAGCAAACTGAAACTATTAATTTCGCTAACTAACCTAACACAATACCATTTTTGGTGTTTCCATTTAGAGTTTAAATATCAATTAGATAAGCAACATAAATTAAATAAATAATTACGCAACGCGTGTATCTGAAACTTTTTTATTAATATTTCCAGAAAAATAGATAATAAAAATATACGATTCAACATATTTTTAGAATCGTTCCGAATTTGTTAACATTTTTTATTGCTTCACTTAACATTTCTTGAAACATTTTTATTGATATATTTTAATTTAATAAAGCAAATTCATCTCATTAATCGTGTATTTCTAATTTAATCTTGTTAATTTAATTTCATCCACTCTTTTTTTCTTGTCCGATAAAATTGAATGTTTTATCTACAAAATTTATGTTAGTACCAATTTTGTCTACTGTATATTAACTATTAAATTATTTCTATAATCCTCTTCGAGATTCTATATCTATATAACCAGAATTCCTAACAAAATATTCAATTTATAATTTGGATTCGATAGGAAGTAACTACTGTTTTAATCCCTCCGTCGAATAAGCTATTTTTTTTATCTTTAACACTCTATTTATGATTAAGTCATATAGGCATGACTAACCAATTCGATACAATAAAAATCTATCATATTAACTCGGTCATATTTCAGAATTAAGTGAAAGTACTCGTGAAAAAAAAAGTATGATTAATTTCTAGACATTTAAGGAGAAGGATAATTAATTATCCATATACCCTTTAATAATTGTCTATTTCTGTAATAATGTCAGAATTTCAATCAAAGATAATAACACATGATTTATTAATATAATGCCGAGCGTATAATTCTCCGGACCCCACGTTTGGCTTCATACGAGACGAGATAAGGTGAGAGTTTCAAAAATCTCGTCTGGGTCTCGTTAGTTGAGAAAAAAAATTACTCATTTCAAGATAATCCAAAACGAGGTAATTATTAATTATATTGTAATTAATAAATTCCTGATTTATTTATTTTTTTTTCAATTTAGAAAATTTATTATATGATAAAATTTAATTTTACAATACTTTTTTCATTCATACATGTTACAATATTTTCGCAAACATGCATAAACGAAAATAAATATAAATTATTTTTTATTTGGCAGGTAGATTGTTGATATGGTGGTGGCGGCTTGTACTGCGACCTTTATAGATCTATTGTACCCCACCCTCCTCCTCTAAGCGTTGGTATACTTACCCATTTAGAGCATCTCCTCTAGTCCTGATTCCTTTAGGAATTTCAGGATCTGGGTGGGATTCAAGGACTGCAATTTCTCCGCGATCAAGCAATGGGCCCCGAGGTACGTATATCTGCTTCTTGTGGAGCAGTGCTCCGCAGTCTTTGAGCAGATGTATGAGGGTTTCCTCTGCTGGACCACAGAATCTGCATCTGTCATCTTCCTCTAGGCCTAGGGCTTTGACGTGTTTTCTAAGTCTGCAGTGTCTCGTCAGGACTCCTGTCAGAATTCTAAGCTTGTTCCTGTTTAGTTTCAGGCAAGGTTTCTTCTTTTCTGGTTAAAAGATCCCAGCATCACTTTGGATTGTCTCAACCCTGGAAGTTCTTTCTAGGTTTTTATCCATTGTTCTCTTATTTCTTTATCCAAACTTTTGTGCATGGTGTTCACACTCACGCCGCAAAAGGGTTCCGAACCTATAAAGGGATTACTGGAATCATTGTTTACTAGGTGATCGGCTTCTTCGTTTCCGTCTATACCAGTGTGTCCTGGTACCCAGTACCGGGATCTGATGGTGTATAAGCTAATGGCCTTGATGGCTGCTTGGCTGTCTGACAGGATAGAAATTCGTTTTTGCGATTTTTATTTGGCAGATACTTGGACAAGTCAAAATATTTATTATTAATTTAGCAAAAATTGAGCAATTTTCACCACCAATTAAAACAAATTAGTTTTTTTAGAATTCATTTTTTCTTAAATTTTTTTTCCAAAACTTGAAAATATAATAAAACGTAACTATACAATAAAGTATTAGGAGTATTACATAACATTAAAGTAATCCTTTAATGTTATTTAATAATATTTTATTCTATACCAGATTTTAGATTTCGTAGAATTCTCGGAAAATTTTTCTGAAGAACTAGATCAGAAACTATATAGACTCTCGTGCCTCGCCGTATCTGTTATCGGTATCGCCTAAATGATTTTCAAAATGTCTTGTCTCCGTCTCTCCTCGCTTTTCTCTTCTTCCTCTCGAGACGAGCCGAGAAAAGTATCGTTCTCGTGTGAGTCCCTTTCTACGTGTTTTGTAATAAGTTGTGTTATGTGTCGAATACAAGAGCCGAATGCAAGAGTGGCATTATTATGATACCATTCATTAGACAGATTCATCATGATGTCTGTCATAAATATAAGAATAAGACTTGTTAGCATGCTCAAATTCCTAATTACTGTGATCTTAGTAGATTAAGTAAAGTTTATTATGTTAGATTTAATAAAGTTACATAGGGTACTAAAATTGATTCTATTAAATTTAATTAGTTACCCACACTGTAGTAGTTTTTTAATTGATCGTCTAATTTTAAATGCGTGTGTAAACTACCTATATAATACACTCAGTCAATTATCCTAGAAACAGTCAACAGAAAATGATCCTAATCCTGATCAACCGAATCTCCATCGAACGGGCCGAATCCGGCCGGATTGATGGAAATTCGGCCGGATTCGGCCTAGACAATCAAGACTTGACAAGCAAGACTAAACAGTCAAGACCGGATTTCGATACTAGACACCACTTGACCGACAAGACTAGACCAACAAGGCTAAGCAACCAACAAGGGAACTTCAGACGTCTGGAACACGGATTTTCTTCAAACTTTGTACACTTCTAGTAGTCCATTAGGACAACATAATGTGTAAGTAGTAAGCCGCACTATTTCGGCATTTCCGAAAAAAATGCAATTTTCTCTCTTCGAAATTTTCCACATCGTCATTTTCCAATATTTACATTTGCGTTGCGTCGACGTGTATAAGATGGCGATAGCCGAGTGGTAACGTTCAAGCATCGATACTGTGTAACTAACCCCCCCCACCCTCCCCCCTCCAGCATGAGTATTAACCATATTAAATGTAAGTGTGGCTACCATCGCTGGGTATTTCTTAGGGCTTCACACGAGACGAGATAGGGCGAGAGTTTCAAAAATCTCGTCTCGCTCTCGTTTGTTGTGTAAAAAATTACTCTCGTCTCAGTCTCGCTCTCGCTCTAGGAACCGTTGGTCTCGTCTGGCTCTCGATCTCGTGAGCGTTAGTCTCGTCTCACTCTCGCTCTCGTAACCAACAGTCTCGTCTCGTTCTCGCTCTCGTAACCGTTTGTCTCGTCTCGCTCTAGTTACCGTTTGTCTCGTTTCGTCTAATCTCGTCAAATATCGTTCTTGCTAGAACTTATTAAGATAGTCCAAAACGAGGTAATCATTCATTTTATTGTAAACTAAACACTGTCTCTATACATACATTTTCTATTTGGTTACTATCAATATCTTCTAATTTCGCTTTGTTCTATCCACATGAAAATGTAGCGATAACACACCATAAATGTCTGTTTATATAAACCTTCAATTTTGTTGACGATTTAAAATCAATAATAAAAACGAACATAATTTGAAATTGTCTACGACATCTATTTCATATAACGAAATCTACTCTTTTAATTGTTATATAATGAAATGTAACTTGACCGGGATCAGAAACGAGATTCTCGTGTCTCGCGAGAACGAGTCCACATGCGCTCTCGCTCTCGCTAGAGCGAGACCACTTAAGTTCTCGCGAGAGCGAGACCACATACGTTCTCGCTCTCGCCAGAGTGAGACCACATGTGGTCTCGTCTCGTTCTCGTCTCGCTTTTACGAGACGAGACGAGACGAGACGAGAAAAATATCGTTCTCGTGTGAAGCCCTAGTATTTCTGTATATATTTAATACCTTCATATAATATAAAAATATGTATCTATCTTTGTATTTTGAATATGTTTTTTATTATATGTAAATATTGTAAATAAAGAATTTTAAATTGAATAAATTAAATTGTCCAAGCTTCGTAATTGTTGGATCGTTGGATCGTTGGATCGAATCCCATACATGTTTTTTTTTCAACGCTGGTCATATTTTTCCTTATAACTAACAATTCAAAGGTAATATAATGAACAAATACTTGTATTTACATGCATTTTGATTCAATTTCCAATGTTATTTGGCTGTTTACTAAATTTTGTCATTACAAAAATCGTGCTTTGACCTGCACCAACGGGTGCTAAGGGTTAAGGGGAGGGCATCAAGCTTGGAAAGTCCGAGTCAATCAACTTAAATAAAGGTTTGACAATTAATATCTCCATTTAATAATACATACATTTAATAATACAAGTAATAAAGTAAATTATTCTTCGGATGTGCTTACGACATTACAAGTTGCAGGGTGATATTCGTCATACAAACATGGAAAACACAAATTTCAACGACATCTACTACACAACAATAAACTTACATTTAACTTTAAAATAACATTGGAAATTCAATCAAAATGCATGCAAATACACCTTTTTATTCATTATATTACCTTTGAATTGTTATTTATAAGAAAAAATATGACCAGCGTTAAAAAAAACAATGTATGGGATTGGATCTACCGATCCAGCAATTACAAAGCTGGAACAATTTTTTTTTCAATTTCAAACTCTTTATTTACAATATTTGCAGAAAACAAAAAACATATACAAAATACAAAGATAGATACATATTTTTACATTATATTAAGGTAATTACACATATACGAAGCTTGAACACAAATGTAATATATTCGATGTGGAAAATTTCAAAGAGAGAAAATTGTAATTTTCTCGGAAATGCCGAAATGGTGCGCCTTACACATTATGTTGTCGTAATGGACCACTACAAGTGCACAAAGTTTGAAGAAAATCCGTGTTCCAGATGTCAGAAGTTCCCCTTGCAACTCAAAACAGACAAGACTAAATCCACAGGACTAGACAAACAAGTCTAGACAGATGAGACATCTAAGACTAAACAGACAAGACAAGATTACTTAGACTATACTAGACAGACAAGACTAGATAGACAAGACTAGCGAGACAAGACTAGACAGATAAGACTAGAGAGACAAGATTAGGCAGACAAGAGCAGACAGACTAAACAGACCAGACGGTCCAGACGGACCAGACGCAGCAGATGAACTAGACGGATCAGACGTATCAGACGTACCAGACGGACAAGACGGACCGGACGGACCAGACAGACTAGACAGGCAAGACTAAACAGACAATACTAAACAGACATAACTAAATATACTGGACAGACAAGACTAGACAGACACGACAAGACAGACAAGACTAGACAGATAAGGCTAGACAGACGAGGCTAGACAGACATTCTAGACAGACCCGACTAGGCAGACAACATTAGATAGACAAGAATAGACAGACAAAACTAGTCAGACAAGACTAGACAGGCAAGACTAGACAGACAAGGCTAAACAGACAAGGCTAGACAGACAAGGCTAGACAGACAAGACTAGACAGACAAGACTAGACAGACAAGACTAGACAGACAAGACTAGACAGACAAGACTAGACAGACAAGACTAGACAGAGAAGACTAGACAGACAAGACTAGACAGACAAGACTAGACAGACAAGACTAGACAGACAAGACTAGACAGACAAGACTAGACAGACAAGACTAGACAGACAAGACTAGACAGACAAGACTAGACAGACAAGACTAGACAGACAAGACTAGACAGACAAGACTAGACAGACAAGACTAGACAGACAAGACTAGACAGACAAGACTAGACAGACAAGACTAGACAGACAAGACTAGACAGACAAGACTAGACAGACAAGACTAGACAGACAAGACTAGACAGACAAGACTAGACAGACAAGACTAGACAGACAAGACTAGACAGACAAGACTAGACAGACAAGACTAGACAGACAAGACTAGACAGACAAGACTAGACAGACAAGACTAGACAGACAAGACTAGACAGACAAGACTAGACAGACAAGACTAGACAGACAAGACTAGACAGACAAGACTAGACAGACAAGACTAGACAGACAAGACTAGACAGACAAGACTAGACAGACAAGACTAGACAGACAAGACTAGACAGACAAGACTAGACAGACAAGACTAGACAGACAAGACTAGACAGACAAGACTAGACAGACAAGACTAGACAGACAAGACTAGACAGACAAGACTAGACAGACAAGACTAGACAGACAAGACTAGACAGACAAGACTAGACAGACAAGACTAGACAGACAAGACTAGACAGACAAGACTAGACAGACAAGACTAGACAGACAAGACTAGACAGACAAGACTAGACAGACAAGACTAGACAGACAAGACTAGACAGACAAGACTAGACAGACAAGACTAGACAGACAAGACTAGACAGACAAGACTAGACAGACAAGACTAGACAGACAAGACTAGACAGACAAGACTAGACAGACAAGACTAGACAGACAAGACTAGACAGACAAGACTAGACAGACAAGACTAGACAGACAAGACTAGACAGACAAGACTAGACAGACAAGACTAGACAGACAAGACTAGACAGACAAGACTAGACAGACAAGACTAGACAGACAAGACTAGACAGACAAGACTAGACAGACAAGACTAGACAGACAAGACTAGACAGACAAGACTAGACAGACAAGACTAGACAGACAAGACTAGACAGACAAGACTAGACAGACAAGACTAGACAGACAAGACTAGACAGACAAGACTAGACAGACAAGACTAGACAGACAAGACTAGACAGACAAGACTAGACAGACAAGACTAGACAGACAAGACTAGACAGACAAGACTAGACAGACAAGACTAGACAGACAAGACTAGACAGACAAGACTAGACAGACAAGACTAGACAGACAAGACTAGACAGACAAGACTAGACAGACAAGACTAGACAGACAAGACTAGACAGACAAGACTAGACAGACAAGACTAGACAGACAAGACTAGACAGACAAGACTAGACAGACAAGACTAGACAGACAAGACTAGACAGACAAGACTAGACAGACAAGACTAGACAGACAAGACTAGACAGACAAGACTAGACAGACAAGACTAGACAGACAAGACTAGACAGACAAGACTAGACAGACAAGACTAGACAGACAAGACTAGACAGACAAGACTAGACAGACAAGACTAGACAGACAAGACTAGACAGACAAGACTAGACAGACAAGACTAGACAGACAAGACTAGACAGACAAGACTAGACAGACAAGACTAGACAGACAAGACTAGACAGACAAGACTAGACAGACAAGACTAGACAGACAAGACTAGACAGACAAGACTAGACAGACAAGACTAGACAGACAAGACTAGACAGACAAGACTAGACAGACAAGACTAGACAGACAAGACTAGACAGACAAGACTAGACAGACAAGACTAGACAGACAAGACTAGACAGACAAGACTAGACAGACAAGACTAGACAGACAAGACTAGACAGACAAGACTAGACAGACAAGACTAGACAGACAAGACTAGACAGACAAGACTAGACAGACAAGACTAGACAGACAAGACTAGACAGACAAGACTAGACAGACAAGACTAGACAGACAAGACTAGACAGACAAGACTAGACAGACAAGACTAGACAGACAAGACTAGACAGACAAGACTAGACAGACAAGACTAGACCTCCTAGACAGACCAGACTAGGCAGACAACATTAGATAGACAAGAATAGACAGACAAAACTAGTCAGACAAGACTAGACAGGCAAGACTAGACAGACAAGGCTAAACAGACAAGGCTAGACAGACAAGGCTAGACAGACAAGACTAGACAGACTAGACTAGACAGAGAAGATTGGACAGACAAGATTGGACAGACGAGACTAGACAGACAAGACTAGACAGACAAGACTAGACAGACAAGACTAGACAGACAAGACTAGACAGACAAGACTAGACAGACAAGACTATATAGACAACACTGGACAGACAAGACTAGACAGGCAAGACTAGACCGACAAGACTATACAGACAAGACTAGACAGACAAGACTAGACAGAAAAGACTAGACAGACAAGACTAGACAGACAAGACTAGACAGACAAGACTAGACAGACAAGACTAGACAGACAAGACTAGACAGACAAGACTAGACAGACAAGACTAGACAGACAAGACTAGACAGACAAGACTAGACAGACAAGACTAGACAGACAAGACTAGACAGACAAGACTAGACAGACAAGACTAGACAGACAAGACTAGACAGACAAGACTAGACAGACAAGACTAGACAGACAAGACTAGACAGACAAGACTAGACAGACAAGACTAGACAGACAAGACTAGACAGACAAGACTAGACAGACAAGACTAGACAGACAAGACTAGACAGACAAGACTAGACAGACAAGACTAGACAGACAAGACTAGACAGACAAGACTAGACAGACAAGACTAGACAGACAAGACTAGACAGACAAGACTAGACAGACAAGACTAGACAGACAAGACTAGACAGACAAGACTAGACAGACAAGACTAGACAGACAAGACTAGACAGACAAGACTAGACAGACAAGACTAGACAGACAAGACTAGACAGACAAGACTAGACAGACAAGACTAGACAGACAAGACTAGACAGACAAGACTAGACAGACAAGACTAGACAGACAAGACTAGACAGACAAGACTAGACAGACAAGACTAGACAGACAAGACTAGACAGACAAGACTAGACAGACAGACAAGAAAGACTTCGGGAAGACTCGAAGTAGACGCGAATGTGAACGGTCGTGCGTGCGAACACAAAGATTAGTTTTCCAAAAATTATAATTAATAATATGGTAATATCGTAATACTGTTAATATATATTACCATTATTTTTGTTAAATAAATATTAATATTATTAATTTCCATAAAACCTAAATCATGCCCCGAGACCTAAGGTCAAACACCACTTTGGAGAAAAGTTACCTTGAAAATCCGGAATTTGTGGAAGTTATATCGGGGATGATTAAAAAGGAAATAGAACCTCTGGCTGGTGTCATAACACAACTCACAAAACAGCTTCAAATTCTAACAGAAAAGAACGAGGAACTATTAAAAATTGTCCATGCCGCCGAAAACGAAAAAAGTAATATGCAGAGACAAGCAAAAAACTGCAAAGATTTAGAACTCAATGTACTTGAGCCGAACCCGAATATTGATAAAGAACTGGAAATAGATATAAATAAAAGTGATTGTTCCACCACAAAAAACAAGAGAAGTAACTTAAAAATAAATGGAGATAAGGAACCAAATAAATTGGATAGAAATACACAGCCGGAATCAAAATATGAAAGTGAAGCTAGAGGACCAACAATACAGGCAAATGAAGAATCTTGGAAGTTTCAAAAAAATAGGAAAAGGAGAAGCAACAAATCAAATAAGATATATGGTAATCTAGAAAATACAGAAATAAAAGCTGCAAATAAATACGCCCATCTATATATATCGAAACTTGATCCTACTGTGAGCGAGGAAGATTTAACAAAGTATCTAATTAACAAAAACATCCCGTCTGTGAAATGTACAAAGTTAGAATCTAAACGCCCCGATGTTTATGCCGCCTTCAAGGTATCCGCTCCATTTGAATGTCTAGATGAGTTAAAAAGACCTGAGATATGGCCAAAATATACCATCATCAACCGCTTCTTTTTCGTATATCCAGAGAAGACGAAGTCAACCAAGTACAATGCAAGTGGGGAAGACAGAAGACACCAGAATTTTACGAGAACAAGCCAAAGAAGAGACGACTCCTAGATAAACAGACAGCGTTTGCCATCATTAACCAAAACAGCCAGTCCATTGGTAACTCTGTTGACAGAATTGAAGAGATGATAGAACAAAATCAACAGTGCAAAATTCTCATCATTACGGAACACTGGAAAAGTAAACAACAACTACACACATACATCATTAATAATTTTAATTTAAGATCATGTTTTTGCCGCAAGGAAGGCACACACGGAGGGGTTGCACTATATTCCAACAAACATTTACCCAGTGAACCAAGAATGGACATTAATGATATGGCAGAAACATTCATATTCGAGTGCGCAGCACTAGAAACGACAGTCAACAACGAATCTGTGATAATTATTGGTGTCTATAGAACGCCACTTTCAAATACCGAGAAATTTTTTAACAAATTACATCTACTTCTAACAAAAATTACCAAAGAGACCAAGAAATTTGTAATAGCGGGAGACTTCAATATAGACATAATTAGTAAATCTAGAAAAAGTGAGCAGTTTGTGGAAATGTTGGAATCCTTCAATGCTAGAATAACTCTAAATGCTGTAAGCCATCCGTCATCAGGGACATGCATAGATAACATTATTACAAATATAGAATGGCTCTATACTACAAATACATTTAATAATTACATCTCAGACCACTGCGCCCAACAAATCACATTTAATATTCCCAAAGCAAAAACTAATTCCTATTACACGTATAGAAACTTCTCTATAGAAAACAGAGAAAAATTTAAAGAGTTTTTAAATACACAAACATGGGACAATGTATATAAAATAATGGAATCAGACGTAGATAAACAATGGGAAAGCTTTATGGATATATTTATCATGGCCTTCAATGAATATTTCCCTAAAAAAACTTCAAAAACTAAAGAAAAGTGCAAAACAGTGTTTAACAACATAGAGATAAAGAGTATTAAAGCAGAATTAGAGCTAATGCAAATGCTAACTAACTTTGACAATAGTTTTAGAAAACACTACAACAGAACACATAGAAAATACAAAAGCAAACTAAAACAAGAAAAAAGTAAATATTTTGCAAATATAATAGAAGAAAGTGACAACAAGAGTAAAGCAACTTGGCAGGTAGTTAGGCAAGTTGCCAATATAAAAAGCAAAAACAATGAAGACTTCAATAACCCTGTGTTAAAGGACTCAAAGATGTCAGTTGATAGTATAAATAAATTCTATGCTGAGAGGGCGCAACATCTATTAAGCAATTTAAGTCACATTGAACACCAGGATAATATACCTAGAAATCCAAAAACGCTATTCCTTGACCCAATAACAACGGAAGAAATATGTACCACGATTATGAATCAAAAGAACAAAAAAAGTACTGGATATGACGAAATATCTATGATAATAATAAAAGACGTCAGAAATGAAATTTCAAAACCAATAGAACATGTACTAAATAATAGCTTACTACATGGAATATACCCGAATCAAATGAAAGTATCAATGATAAGACCGATACACAAAAACGGAGAAAAAGAAAATATCGAGAATTATAGACCCATTAGCCTACAGACATCCTTCTCCAAATTATTCGAGAAAAAAATTGTGCAAAGAATAATATCTTTTGTAGAAAAGAACAAAATTATATGCGACGAGCAACATGGTTTTACGAAAGACAGATCTGTGGAAACAGCATGTTTCGAGTTTATTAGTAAAATATATCAAAATCTAGAAATGCACAACATACCAAATGGCATCTTACTGGACCTGTCGAAGGCCTATGATACTGTTGACCATGAAATTTTATTAAAAAAACTCGAAAAGTACGGAATGAGGGGAAAAGTGGCGGACCTCATCAAATCCTATCTGTCAAATAGGAGGCAGATGACGCAGATAAACACACTAGAAGGTAAAATAACATCGACAACTAGAGTCATAAATACTGGGATACCTCAGGGTAGTGTTCTGGGGCCAATACTGTTCATTATATATATCAACGACCTACCGACAGTAATAAACAGAACCCAACATACGATTATAAATTACGCAGATGACACGACGATCCTGACAACTAACAAAAATATATCTGACATAACGACAAATATAGTAACAACTATGACTAACTTGACGGACTGGTTCACAGAAAATAAATTAATGTTAAATACAGAAAAAACAAAATTGATTATACTGAAGACAAAACGAAATTTACAAAGAGACCCAAACGATGTAATTATAAATAACGAAAGGACCGAATACAAAACATACGTGCGATTACTAGGACTGACAATTGACAGAAACCTTGACTGGACTCAACAAATACACGAACTAGCAACTAAACTCAACAGAACAGTGTTCGCCCTTAGAATACTTCAAAAATATTTAACTAGAGAGGTTCTCAAGACCGTGTACTATGCTAATTTCCAAAGCCAGGCAAGATTCTGTATATTGTTCTGGGGAGGCGGCAGTAATATTAACAAAATATTTAAAATACAGAAGCAGGCATTGAGAATCATACAGAACTTAAAATACAATGAAACCTGCAGAGGCAAATTTAAATCAGCGCAAATATTAACCACAACAGCATTATATATATACGAAACATTATTATTCACATTCAAATATAAACACTTATTCGAAAAACACAGAAATAACTTTAGAGATATAGATAGAAGAAATTGGAACTATACAATACCAATCCATAGTCTAACTATGACGGAAAAGGGACCTCCATATATAAACATCAAATTATACAATTCGCTGCCGAAGGAAATAAAATGCACAATGAATTTAAATAAAGTTAAAAAAGATATACGCAAACTATTAATTAATATGGAACCATATGATATGACCGAATATTTTGAAAAAATAAAATTGTTATAGAAAGTAAAATAGTATTAGTATTAAGTAGTATCATGTTGACAATCTCACTTAGTTTGTATGTGTGTATAAATATGTAAATATGTATATATATTACAACCTTAGATAGTGATGAATAAAGATTTTGATTTTGATTTTGATTTTTTGACTAGACAGACAAGACTAGACAGACAAGACTAGACAGACAAGACTAGACAGACAAGACTAGACAGACAAGACTAGACAGACAAGACTAGACAGACAAGACTAGACAGACAAGACTAGACAGACAAGACTAGACAGACAAGACTAGACAGACAAGACTAGACAGACAAGACTAGACAGACAAGACTAGACAGACAAGACTAGACAGACAAGACTAGACAGACAAGACTAGACAGACAAGACTAGACAGACAAGACTAGACAGACAAGACTAGACAGACAAGACTAGACAGACAAGACTAGACAGACAAGACTAGACAGACAAGACTAGACAGACAAGACTAGACAGACAAGACTAGACAGACAAGACTAGACAGACAAGACTAGACAGACAAGACTAGACAGACAAGACTAGACAGACAAGACTAGACAGACAAGACTAGACAGACAAGACTAGACAGACAAGACTAGACAGACAAGACTAGACAGACAAGACTAGACAGACAAGACTAGACAGACAAGACTAGACAGACAAGACTAGACAGACTAGACAGACAAGACTAGACAGACAAGACTAGACAGACAAGACTAGACAGACAAGACTAGACAGACAAGACTAGACAGACAAGACTAGACAGACAAGACTAGACAGACAAGACTAGACAGACAAGACTAGACAGACAAGACTAGACAGACAAGACTAGACAGACAAGACTAGACAGACAAGACTAGACAGACAAGACTAGACAGACAAGACTAGACAGACAAGACTAGACAGACAAGACTAGACAGACAAGACTAGACAGACAAGACTAGACAGACAAGACTAGACAGACAAGACTAGACAGACAAGACTAGACAGACAAGACTAGACAGACAAGACTAGACAGACAAGACTAGACAGACAAGACTAGACAGACAAGACTAGACAGACAAGACTAGACAGACAAGACTAGACAGACAAGACTAGACAGACAAGACTAGACAGACAAGACTAGACAGACAAGACTAGACAGACAAGACTAGACAGACAAGACTAGACAGACAAGACTAGACAGACAAGACTAGACAGACAAGACTAGACAGACAAGACTAGACAGACAAGACTAGACAGACAAGACTAGACAGACAAGACTAGACAGACAAGACTAGACAGACAAGACTAGACAGACAAGACTAGACAGACAAGACTAGACAGACAAGACTAGACAGACAAGACTAGACAGACAAGACTAGACAGACAAGACTAGACAGACAAGACTAGACAGACAAGACTAGACAGACAAGACTAGACAGACAAGACTAGACAGACAAGACTAGACAGACAAGACTAGACAGACAAGACTAGACAGACAAGACTAGACAGACAAGACTAGACAGACAAGACTAGACAGACAAGACTAGACAGACAAGACTAGACAGACAAGACTAGACAGACAAGACTAGACAGACAAGACTAGACAGACAAGACTAGACAGACAAGACTAGACAGACAAGACTAGACAGACAAGACTAGACAGACAAGACTAGACAGACAAGACTAGACAGACAAGACTAGACAGACAAGACTAGACAGACAAGACTAGACAGACAAGACTAGACAGACAAGACTAGACAGACAAGACTAGACAGACAAGACTAGACAGACAAGACTAGACAGACAAGACTAGACAGACAAGACTAGACAGACAAGACTAGACAGACAAGACTAGACAGACAAGACTAGACAGACAAGACTAGACAGACAAGACTAGACAGACAAGACTAGACAGACAAGACTAGACAGACAAGACTAGACAGACAAGACTAGACAGACAAGACTAGACAGACAAGACTAGACAGACAAGACTAGACAGACAAGACTAGACAGACAAGACTAGACAGACAAGACTAGACAGACAAGACTAGACAGACAAGACTAGACAGACAAGACTAGACAGACAAGACTAGACAGACAAGACTAGACAGACAAGACTAGACAGACAAGACTAGACAGACAAGACTAGACAGACAAGACTAGACAGACAAGACTAGACAGACAAGACTAGACAGACAAGACTAGACAGACAAGACTAGACAGACAAGACTAGACAGACAAGACTAGACAGACAAGACTAGACAGACAAGACTAGACAGACAAGACTAGACAGACAAGACTAGACAGACAAGACTAGACAGACAAGACTAGACAGACAAGACTAGACAGACAAGACTAGACAGACAAGACTAGACAGACAAGACTAGACAGACAAGACTAGACAGACAAGACTAGACAGACAAGACTAGACAGACAAGACTAGACAGACAAGACTAGACAGACAAGACTAGACAGACAAGACTAGACAGACAAGACTAGACAGACAAGACTAGACAGACAAGACTAGACAGACAAGACTAGACAGACAAGACTAGACAGACAAGACTAGACAGACAAGACTAGACAGACAAGACTAGACAGACAAGACTAGACAGACAAGACTAGACAGACAAGACTAGACAGACAAGACTAGACAGACAAGACTAGACAGACAAGACTAGACAGACAAGACTAGACAGACAAGACTAGACAGACAAGACTAGACAGACAAGACTAGACAGACAAGACTAGACAGACAAGACTAGACAGACAAGACTAGACAGACAAGACTAGACAGACAAGACTAGACAGACAAGTCTAGACAGACAAGTCTAGAGAGACAAGGCTAAACACATAACACTGGACAGACAAGACTAGATTGACAAGACTGGACACACAGGACTAGACAGACAAGACTAGACAGACAAGACTAGACAGACAGGACTAGACAGACAAGACTAGACGGACAAGACTAGACAGACAAGACTAGACAGACAAGACTAGACAGACAAGACTAGACAGACAAGACTAGACAGACAAGACTAGACAGACAAGACTAGACAGACAAGACTAGACAGACAAGACTAGACAGACAAGACTAGACAGACAAGACTAGACAGACAAGACTAGACAGACAAGACTAGACAGACAAGACTAGACAGACAAGACTAGACAGACAAGACTAGACAGACAAGACTAGACAGACAAGACTAGACAGACAAGACTAGACAGACAAGACTAGACAGACAAGACTAGACAGACAAGACTAGACAGACAAGACTAGACAGACAAGACTAGACAGACAAGACTAGACAGACAAGACTAGACAGACAAGACTAGACAGACAAGACTAGACAGACAAGACTAGACAGACAAGACTAGACAGACAAGACTAGACAGACAAGACTAGACAGACAAGACTAGACAGACAAGACTAGACAGACAAGACTAGACAGACAAGACTAGACAGACAAGACTAGACAGACAAGACTAGACAGACAAGACTAGACAGACAAGACTAGACAGACAAGACTAGACAGACAAGACTAGACAGACAAGACTAGACAGACAAGACTAGACAGACAAGACTAGACAGACAAGACTAGACAGACAAGACTAGACAGACAAGACTAGACAGACAAGACTAGACAGACAAGACTAGACAGACAAGACTAGACAGACAAGACTAGACAGACAAGACTAGACAGACAAGACTAGACAGACAAGACTAGACAGACAAGACTAGACAGACAAGACTAGACAGACAAGACTAGACAGACAAGACTAGACAGACAAGACTAGACAGACAAGACTAGACAGACAAGACTAGACAGACAAGACTAGACAGACAAGACTAGACAGACAAGACTAGACAGACAAGACTAGACAGACAAGACTAGACAGACAAGACTAGACAGACAAGACTAGACAGACAAGACTAGACAGACAAGACTAGACAGACAAGACTAGACAGACAAGACTAGACAGACAAGACTAGACAGACAAGACTAGACAGACAAGACTAGACAGACAAGACTAGATAGACAAGACTAGATAGACAAGACTAGACAGACTAGACTAGACAGACTAGACTAGACAGACAAGACTCGACATACAAGACTAGCTAGACAAAACTAGACAGACAAGGCTAGAAAGACTGGACATACAAGACCAGACAGACTAGACAGACAAGATTGGACAGACAAGACTCGACATACAAGACTAGACAGACAAGATTAGACAGACTAGACTAGACTAGACAGCCAAGACTAGACAGACAAGACTAGACAGAAAAGACTAGACAGACAATACTAGACAGGCAAGACTAGACAGACAAGACTAGACAGTCAAAACCCGACACACAAGACCAGACAGACAACACCAGATAGACAAGACCAGGCAGACAAGACCAGACAGACATGCGTAGGCAGATAAGCGTAGGCAGACAAGACCAGACGGATAGGACTAGACGGACAAGATCAGACGGACAATACTAGACGGACAAAAACAAACAGACAAGACCAGACAGACTAGAGAAACAAGACTTAACAGACAAGAGAAAACAGACCAGACTAGACAGACAACATTAGATAGACAAGAATAGACAGACAAAACTAATCAGACAAGACTAGACAGACAAGACTAGACAGACAAGACTAGACAGACAAGACTAGACAGACAAGACTAGACAGACAAGACTAGACAGACAAGACTAGACAGACAAGACTAGACAGACAAGACTAGACAGACAAGACTAGACAGACAAGACTAGACAGACAAGACTAGACAGACAAGACTAGACAGACAAGACTAGACAGACAAGACTAGACAGACAAGACTAGACAGACAAGACTAGACAGACAAGACTAGACAGACAAGACTAGACAGACAAGACTAGACAGACAAGACTAGACAGACAAGACTAGATAGACAAGACTAGACAGACAAGACTAGACAGACAAGACTCGACATACAAGACTAGCTAGACAAAACTAGACAGACAAGGCTAGAAAGACTGGACATACAAGACCAGACAGACTAGACAGACAAGATTGGACAGACAAGACTCGACATACAAGACTAGACAGACAAGATTAGACAGACTAGACTAGACTAGACAGCCAAGACTAGACAGACAAGACTAGACAGAAAAGACTAGACAGACAATACTAGACAGGCAAGACTAGACAGACAAGACTAGACAGTCAAAACCCGACACACAAGACCAGACAGACAACACCAGATAGACAAGACCAGGCAGACAAGACCAGACAGACATGCGTAGGCAGATAAGCGTAGGCAGACAAGACCAGACGGATAGGACTAGACGGACAAGATCAGACGGACAATACTAGACGGACAAAAACAAACAGACAAGACCAGACAGACTAGAGAAACAAGACTTAACAGACAAGAGAAAACAGACCAGACTAGACAGACAACATTAGATAGACAAGAATAGACAGACAAAACTAATCAGACAAGACTAGACAGGCAAGACTAGACAGACAAGGCTAGAGAGACAAGACTAGACAGACAAGACTAGACAGACAAGGCTAGACAGACAAGACTAGACAGACAAGACATACAAGACTAGACAGACAAGATTAAACAGACAAGACTAGACAGACAAGACTGGACAGACAAGACTAGTCTGACAAGACTAGACAGACAAGACTAGACAGACAAGACTATACAGACAAGACTAGACAGATAAGACTAGACAGACAAGATTAGACAGACAAGACTAGACAGACAAGACTAGACAGACAAGACTAGACAGAAAAGACTAGACAGACAATACTAGACAGGCAAGACTAGACAGACATGACTAGACAGTCAAAACCCGACACACAAGACCAGACAGACAACACCAGATAGGCAAGACCAGGCAGACAAGACCACACAGACATGCTTAGGCAGATAAGCGTAGGCAGACAAGACCAGACGGATAGGACTAGACGGACAAGATGAGACGGACAATACTAGATGGACAAGAACAAACAGACAAGACCAGACAGACTAGAGAAACAAGACTTAACAGACAAGATAAAACAGATATGTCTAGACATAGAAAGCTAGATAGATTTGACTAAACAGATGGGCATAGACACTGTAGACTAGACAAGCAAGATTAAAAGATTAGGCTAGGCAGACTAGATAGAAAGGAGTAGACAGACATGTCTATACAGAAAAGACTAGAGAGACTAGACAAGAAAGACAAGACTATCCAGGAAAGACTTGACACACCAGACCAGAAAATACTAGATGGATATGACTAGACATACAGGACTAGTCTGACAAAATTAGATAGCCAAATTAGACAGCCCACGGATATTATAAATATAAATGATACAAATCAGCTATACGAATTTCCTAATAGGAGGTGTTACTTAACCACATTTTAAAACGAAATGCCACTTACGCCAAACAATTGCAAAATAGATTTAGAACTGTAAGATCTTTAAACTAATGATGGTCGGCTTTCGTGGTTTAGAGTTAGAGCGTTAACTAACAAGTCTGGAGGTCTAACAAGTGTCGGCCGCATTAATAACAGAAGACAAATGTGTAATTTATTAACACAAGTTTAGGTTTCTGGGCATATAAGAGAAAAAGTGGGCAAAAGCCACTTGGCCGCAGTGTTTGAAGGGCGCTGTGTTAATAACCCGGTATCCAGACATATCCAAAACAAAAGCTAATGATGAGTTGAAATCATTGCATAAAAATGAAAAAAATTAGTTGATTTTTACTCCTTGTTGTCACAGAGTAATTTCCACAAATTAAAAGAATGCTACAAAATTTTATTATGTTTTGGCAATATTTGCTCTGCGAGCAAAATCTTCGAAAATGAATTACCCCAGGTTGACAATCACTGAATCATAGTATGTATCAGTGAAGTATGGTTGAACTGTTTTTTTTGTCGAAGTGTCAGGGAAGCGTTGACATTTGCCACCGCAGCTACAGATTTGAACAAAATGGATGGTTAGATTAGGTTATAACGGAGAAGATAAATCCAGACCACATATCGTGCAGCAGCGCGACCTCTCGCTGCGGTGGCGTTAATACGTATGTACCCACTTTGTTGCACATCGACAATACTTCGTTGAAATTCGTCGATACTTCGTTGCACTTCGACGATAATTCGTTGCACTTCGACGATACTTAATTGCACTTCGACCTTTCATTTCCACCAGAGATGTAAAATAAAAAAAATTATCTCGTTTTACAGATCAACATTTATACAACTATTTCCGGTTTCTGTTACCAAATATTACAAAAATCAATAACACCAAACACTGGCAAACATCTCATTAAATTTTAAAAACAAATTGTTTCTGAAATAAAAATATGTACATACATGCTTTTCTTACTACTACGAATCGCACACAATATATCATGTGATAAAATAATTTAAAATCTATTTGGCCCGACGTCTATTACAATTATTTGGATTATTTTGGTTCGCTTCTCCAAAAGTTTGACGACCCCTGCAGATATAGGAAACCAGACAGACTATACAAGTATGAAAGATCATAACAAGTATACATATTTAACTCTAAATAAGATGTGGTAAACCGATAGATTGTTACCGGAGATTAGATTCAAAATGCTTGCTTAAAGTGGGATATTTTTTTCCAAACCGCCGAGTGCATACGCTACAAGCTGCCCATCTAGGACCGAACATGACACCGATTTTTTTAATTTCCACGTCTATTTTCGTGTGTGTACATTCGTGTCACTAATCCAGAACCAGATAAATAACATTGTTTTTAAGATCATTTCTTTCTATTTAGATTAAGGGAATAACCATCTGTTTAAGTGAATAGCCATCTATCTATTCACTTAATCTAAATAGAAAGAAATGATCTTAAATACATTGTTATTTATCTGGTTCTCGTTTAGTGACACGAATGTGTACCTGGGCTAGTAATAACATACAAATGTCTGTTGTATAATTCAATATCCTGCGTGCTATTACCAAGGGAAGTAGTTGTTTCAACATAGGATTTGTTTGGTAGTCTTAATTGAACTTAATATTTTAGAGCTATGAATAGGTTGCATATATTTATATATTCAGGCTGGATTTCAACTTTTATAATTTATCTTTCTAATGTAAGTCCTTTTATGTTTTTTTATGAGAGAGTATAAACACAAAATATAAATTCTTAAATAAAAAGGATAACAAAGCTTGGTCTATGTTTTTATTATAGATTGGGATAGTGGAAACTGTGAAAAGTTTATTTTCAATAAATTAATAATGGGCTCGCAAATTAAAAAAAAAGAATAACAATGGGCTCACCAATTTATACAAAATTCAACAATGGGGTAGCCCTCGGTAGCCCGCTCCAGCATACCACTGGTCATAAGTACTTCAGTTTATAGTATATTTTATGTAATTACTACAAATGCATTCATTTCTTTATACGTAGGAGAGAGAGAGTATATTTATTGTATACTTTATACAAAGGGCTATCGACCACGGGTCCTTCTACCCTATACGTAGGATTTAACAAAGCAATAGAAATATAAATATGAAAAATAAAATTAAGTAAGGTTGGATTGGATGAGCATAAAATATTGTTACACAATAAATATTCTAAGCAAACTTGAGGCGCCCCCTTTTCGCTGAGGCTAGTAGTAGACATAACAAGTTTATATACTGCAATTACTTGTTAGATGCCGCGGCACTTGTGAGTTGTACTTGGCCTTGCGGGCGCTTCTTTATAGCCTTGAACGTTTTTTTTATATCGGTCACTAATTATCGGCCGCTAAAGAAAATTCAAATTGCACAATTTTATATTACCAATTATTTATATTAAATGTATGTATTAATTTTTTGTTCTTCTTTTTCAGGTGAGTGGAATCTTAATAATGGGATTTTTGTTGCTGGGCGGCGTTTTTATTTTCGCACGGGTAAGAAATTTTGTACCTCGTCACCGGTGTTTGTTTCATTTTATTTTATTTTTTGAAATATAATCTAGATTATTATAACTAATTGATGCTCGTTAAATAAATGAAAGTAATTTATTTAAATTTAAAGTAATTGCTTCGAAGTGTGAGATGGATAATGGTACAAGTTCGACTTGATTTAAAACGAATTTAGAGTAACTGTTTGTGATTGGCACGGAAAATTGTTTTCGAGGATTAAATTCTGAATAATTTTAAAATTAAATGCTCTACAAAAAAAAATACGCTACAAATTTTCGAATAAGATGCATTTCATTAAATTATTTAAATATAAAAGCCTAATATATAACCGAGTGCAATTAAGATTACTCTGAGTAGTTAAGATCGGTATATTTTCGAACTGCAAATTTTAAAATAAATATTTGCAATATACATTAATTTTGCATAAATAACATTAATAAAAACGGCGTCCTTCAAGTTTTAATGAAATATAACTTTAAATCTAGATCGTCAAAATTATACAGACAAGATAATATTTATACACTTCGGTATGCAAAATAGAAACTGTACTAACTAGACTTTACATCTAGTCTAGTTTTTTCAGTGGCGTAGGCAGGAGGTGGAATATGGTGCGACTCGCTCCGAGCAGCAGTATTTTTAGACCACCATTTTTCACGTCAGAGTGCTTTTGTTGATTTCATTGGAACAAAAAAACAAAAATATTTCTAGTATGATTTTACAAAAAAAATAATCCAAGGAATTTATACTCAAATTTGCGGGGATCAAGTTAGTGGCGTTCAGAGGCCCATCACTGTAATGAATGGCAAAGTAGAATTTTTGAAGGAATAAGTCAGTCACTGAATTTAGTGTACATTCTGTGGTTGTTGCGTTCTTATAACTGTTTTTGGAACATTTAACTAGTAAAAAACAATTACTAGATTATATCGATGCCTTAGATGCAAAACATCGTACGTCTGTTTGACTAATTTTACAGGAGATCAAAAAAACGTTTTTTTACAATCCTGTAAAGTTTTGTAAACTTTTTACAACTTTTTACGTTGTAAACAGGTGGGACTCATTCTGTTGAATCCAACGATACCAAAAATTCAATTTATGAAATTTGGGACTTACGAGGTTTTACATTTAAGCCATCGATATGCTGTCGTGTTTCTTGTTGCTTTTGTAAAATTGTTGCTGATGTAAATTGTTAATATATTTATATTCACAACACATTTTCTTTATATCTGGGTAAAATAGAGTGAAATGACTATTAGACGGCGCAACATTCATTAAATACTTAAGACTCTTTTCGAAGACTTGAGATCACTCTATACGGATTGGTTTTTCGAACGTCTTAATGTTAATTTATCAAAAAAAAATCTCGTTTTATTTTGCCTTCCTTAAACCTGTGGGAATCCCTCCTTGCATAAATTAGCGGCACAAAAATTTACCTTCTAACCAAACTTATGTGTATAATGTGTGATGTGACTTACTAAACTATTGGATGTAATTGGATGTAATGTGTGAAGAAGAAACTGATTGCAGGTGAAAAAGCACAAGATGCAGAAAACAAATAAAATAGTAATGAAATCAGCTCTATCCTCACACTAATTGATTTTTTTCATTTTACCGGAATTATCAAAAAATATCATGAGATTTCAAAGAATAAGCAACTCAACTGTTTAGTTGTTGTTGAATTGCTTTGTATGCCCACACGATCTCGACATCAACACAACTAATATTTATTTTGAATTCCTGTCTTTTTTTTGAATCTATTATTAGTGGGGGAGTAAATTTCTAGGAATGTTAAATAGGAAGGCATTATTTTTCTTATTATGCTTACATTGCGTACCTTATTATACATTTAAAAAAAGGGATTACAAAAACTAACAGACAATATGTCCATCCCATATATTCTGATTGGCTTAGAAAGGGAATATTCCACACGTTCTATACGAAACTTCTACAACACCCCGATAAGTTTTTCATCTATTACAGAAAGTGTGTAAGCAGTTTCAATGACTTACTGACTGTTTCCACAAAAAAATCCCACAACTTCCTCTTGACGTTTGGCACATCGGCATACACCTTCAAATTCTTCATATCTAACGCTGGACGTGGCTCAACCATTTAAATATACCTAATCACAGCAGTAATCACTAATCACCAACGGCTCCATTGCGAGACTGAGACTGAGAATTTTGTAATAAAATTTAAAATCTCGTGCAAGCGATATCAACTAAACTATCCACTGTCGCTTGTGCGCTTCCATATGTAACTGAGTTATTATAGCTGTTGGACGATAGTTGCTCGATTTTTTAATCATAAGTGTATAGTTACTCTTTCTGACTAAAATATCGAGTTGATCTGCAATTGTGTTGTGTGTGTTCCTACATTAAACTTTATGCATTTATGTCCATCAAACTATCGGTCCACTGAATTATCCGTCGACTAAACTATCGGTCGAATCGATTATACGTGCCTACCCTCTGTTCTTGGCCCTCAAAATCAAAACTATTTTTCTGCTTTATGTTCTAAATAAAAAGCTTTCTTATTGAAATTATTTTTTTATAAAAGCATAATATAACAGAATTACTGTAATAAACTGGTTTTATTAAGTATAAAATTAAGGCAAGGTAAAGCAGATATGACCACTTGAAGATCCTGGCAGTGCTAGAGGAGAAGGTTGGACGGAATAACTGAATTTTAACTCAATTATACCATTTCTTTAACTTTAACCACAGGGTTTCTCAATAAAACCTGTCCAATGTAGAAAGCTCAACCTCCGTACCCAATTGCATGTATTGCTACTTCGCAAATACTTTCCAAAAATAACTACTTAGTATCAATTAGGGGCGGAAATCTCTCATAACTTAATTTCTTTGTTATTGAGTTTTAACATAATATTATTATTAAGATATTGAAACCCAAGTACGTTTAAAAAAATATTAATATAAATGGTTATTGATATATAAATAATTTAAGACCAGAACAAATAACAGTTGTTGGGTCTTAACAGTCTCGTAACTCGAATTTTAGCTTGCGACTCGTAGCAAAAGATCTGCCGAGAGACAACTCAAATCTAGAAAAACTCGCTGGGACAGACTCATAAGTGGAGGTATCACTGTATTTGATATGTAGTTACCTTAAACCTTAACACTCGAGTTCGTTAGACGAAGGGTTTGTTGTATTAGTTTACGTAATATAGTTTTTTTTTATATAATCTTAACCTACTTTAAAGAATTCCTTGATGATAATAATATTGTATTATTTCGGGTCGAGAGCTTTTTATAAAATCTACTGTGCAATTTGTATTTCTTATTCTCACCAAATCCTGTTATATTCCAAAAGAAAATTAATTATTAATGTACGTAAAACTGACTAATAGTTCATCACTTAAGTTATATTTGATTTAACTTTATAATCCGATGACAAAGTTTTCTAAAATGTTTGTTTTCTAATTTCGGTTACCTAATACCATTATCATAATTTAAATATCCGTGTGACGCCCAATGTATTAAAATAAGTATTGAGAATGAAATTAATTCAAAATAAGAATAAAATTATATATGAAAGGGGTACCACCTATATCTTATATCAATAACTTGTTCGGGTCGTGGGCAGCGCATATTAAATATTCTCTCCGCAGTATCATCCACAGCGAGGAAAGTGGGTTTTTTTATTAACACATCTCGCCCACGCGACCATATTTATAATTACAGGTTAAGCTGAATTTATTGAAAATAAATATGTCTATGACCATAGATCAAAAATCGTTTCTATTAACGTGCATGATTCAATGTGGACTAATTTTGATATTGAATTAGAGTATGGCGGTATTTCGACATTTTCCACGTAAAAATAGATGTGTAAGTCAATGGCAAATGAACGGATATAAGGCAAGAAATGTTAGTCATAGAAAATATGAATTTGTTATATTTTATGCCAATATTCTGAGTGCTTATTAAATTAATATTATTAAATGCATTATTTATTTTTTCCAAACAGTTCCAATATATTAGATATACTACATATGTGTTTAAATGTCGTTTTTAACTCAAAAGGCAAAAACTGTTTTTTTCTTTTGGAATATAACATTGGTTTTTAAAAACAAATGTTTTTAAAAACCAATGTTTTTTTTTCTAATGTGTCTTCAATATGTATCTAATATTGATATTTACAATTTTTTTATTTGTTTTATTAGTTATAGAAATTACTAATTTTGAAATTGTAATTTTTATACCAGATTAGACAAGTGTCGATAATACTAGGCAAAACTAGACAAGACCAGACAAGACAAGAAAAGAAAAGATGAGACAAGCTTAGAGAAGATTATACTATACCAGACTACAGCTTGATATTCTATATTAAACAAATAAACTTACGTAGATACACCTAAATATGTATTATGTGTTTTGATTATTACCAACTTGACATACAGAAAATCATAGAATAACAAGATTTTTTTATAGGAAATTCCTAAATAAATAAATATTTCCTAATCAAAATTCCTTTTACTTTCCGAGCTATTTTCGCATTCTTGAGGCAACAAAAATATAAGAGAAGTACAGGGTTTTGATTTATTAATATATTAAAGTTTTGATTATTATTTTGACAGACTATAAATATGTAATAGGGTTTCGTATAGGAAATTCAATTCTTATACGAGTTTTATTTGAAACATTTTTCAAAATTTCGTCAAAAAGTTTTCTAGTTATTTTGAAATCTTTAAGACCAAAAAATGTAATCAAAAACAAAATTTCGCTTTGTTTCAAAGTTGATTATTGTCAAGTTGATAAGCAAAAATTCATTAAATAACAAGGTTTCTTACAGAAAAAATAATTTTCTTCATGTTCTAATGGAAACATTTTTCTATATTTTGCCTACTTTCAGAGTATATTTTTATTTATAATGTATGTATTATATTTTTTAAATACACTGGCGATGACAGAAGGACCTCGAGGTCGGTAGCTCTTTGTACCATTTTTATTTTATGTTACAATAAATATCACACTAATATTTTAGACTGGCGTATAAAAAATGTAGGTAAAAAAATTAAGAAAACGAGTCACCACCCAAAGACATGACCGCTTTTTGGTGTCCGTAAGTATGGGAAATAGAACATCTTCTGCGGTTATGCAACGAAATCAACTTCAAGAAGTTAGAGATGACAATATTAGTGAATGGGCCGTTAGAAGAATGTTTGATACTGCTGGATTATCTTGTAGAAGGATGGCTACAAGTCCACCATTACAATGCCGGCCACGAATTGCAAAATTCGCTTTTGCAAAACACTTGGCGTGGAATAATGATGACTGGAGCAACGTCATATTTTGAGATGAGTCGCGTTTTTTGCCTTACTGGGCCAGACGGACGTCGACGAGTATGGAGAGGCCCCGGAGAAAGGTATGCACCAGTATGCATTGACAAGCGACTTCCATTTGGCGGTGGCTCGGTTATGGTTTGGGCAGGAATTTCTTCACGAGCACGCACTGAGTTGTTCTTCATACAGAATGGTTCTCTGACAGCTCACATATATATTACGGAGGTTTTAGACGATCCTATTATGCCTTTTATGGTCACTATGCGTGAGCATGGCATTTTTATGCAAGATAATGCTAATCCTCACACAGCCAGGGTTGTCAGAGAATATCTGGACGAAGTGGGAATTAGGCGGTTTGAATGGCCAGCACTCAGACCAGACATGAATCCCATCTAAAATGTCTAGGATGAGTTGGGACGACATATCCGAAGGCATACACCAGCTCCAAGAACTGCGCAGGAGCTAAGAGAGGTGCTATTGTAGGAATAGAATAACATTGACCAAAATTGGTTTATTAATTTAATTGAAAGTATGCCTCGTCGCTATTAACGTTATTAATGATTATTCTTTTTAATTTATGTTAAGTTTGTTTTTTCATTTTCTTAGTTCCTCATAACAAAAAATCTAATTATATTTTAAACGAAAATTTGTTGTATTTTCATTATAAATCATAAACCAAAAATTATCTTTTGCAATTTAATACTGAATATTTATTTTAGCCTACAATTTTATTAAGTTTTAATATTTTTAGTCTGACAAAAAGAAAAAACACGAAAACATCAAATTATTTGGAATTTCTTAAGTGACCTAAATTTTTTGCTCGCCAGCATATGTAAAATTCAATATCTATTACTTACGCTAAGCTGGCCATAATTCGAAAATATTATTTTGCAATGAATTTTCAAACTCCGGGGTTTTGTAGGTCGCTGATTACGAATCTGATATTGGTTTTCCAAAAAACAAATTGGCGAATCCAAAATTGCGAATTATGTTTATGAATTTGAATGTCTTTTAAGCAAAATTAATTATTTAGGGGTATTTAAGGTTGCAAATTACGAATTCGATATTGGTTTCATGAGAACAGAAAATGGAGGATAGAAATACACGGATAATAAATACACAATCTAATCTACACGAAATACATTTAAATTATGCTCTAGAAAATGAATTTATTTATAAAACTATTAGATTCCATAGAAAAGACTCTTAATAACATTGCACCAGGTCCGATGCTACTATAGAAAAACAATAAATTGATCGCTTCCAAATTGTGAAATTTACACAAAGTTTTATGAAATACCCCTATCCCACAGAAAGCTACTCGAAACTCTACACTTCTCAAGTTACCAAGCTATTCAAAAATCAAAACATCTTTTTGTGTATTTCTATGAAAATAGTATATTTTGCAACTAGGGTGGTAGGTTGTCAATTGGACACGAGTGCGAAATTGGGCTCAAGAGGGCAATTGACAATACCGCCTGCGTTGCAAACAATATTTTTTATTACTCATGCGAGGAGATGTATCTTACAAGTTTGGGATCCAGGTGCCATAAAAAAAATAGAATCAAAAATGAAGAATTTGCTTTTTCGGATTCGTTATAAGAACTCTCCTGAGGCTTCGGTATCACCTCATAATTTACACTCATTTTAAAACGTTTTCTTTAATTTTAATTTTGATTTTGTAATGAAAAAAAAAAATCTTGTCTTGAATTTCTTGTCTTGATTGTTTTTATTTTATTTATTTCATTGTTTTTTTTTAATGTAACCTGGCGTTATTGAATATTTGCTTGCGTTAGCCAAGTTATGTGGTAATCAAAAGTGGTATTTCTTGTACTAAAAAACGTGCGCCAAGATTGTACTTTTAATGCATGAGTAATAAAAAATAATTATAGTACCTATTTATTATAGTATATCTATAATATTTAAAAAAATAAAAATTGGTCACTGGCTATAAAAATTGTACACTTTTCAAAACTGTACAATTTTCGTGTTTTTTGTCGAGACACGTTTCCACATATTTAACGTCTATAAATAAGAACGAAAAAGGGTGTTCATAGCACTACCTGCTCTCAACTAATGATCTCAAATGATGCTAGGGGTGTATTGCAAGCATTTAATTCTTAAAATACTATTTAATTTTTGCATTATGGCCAGCTTTTTGGCAGTTTTGCCCACTGTGCAACGCTATAAAGATGATCTTTAGTAATACGGATATTTTATTATGTTGATACATAATAATCATAAAATAAGGACCTTTTTTGTATGGAGTTTCTTATTTAAACCTTGTAACTTAATATTTAACTCATTTAAGAATTTGCAAAAATCACAATAAAATATGAATTTGAAAATCTTCTTCTTGCAGTGCTCTGCTATCAAAGGTTTGCTATCACCACAGTTATCCAAACCTTATTGGCTTTAGCTCGGAATTGTTGTGTTGCTGCAGCCAAACCAGTCCCTTAGGTTTTTGAGTCAGGACATTTGGTGACTTCCAAATGTTCCTTTTACCTCTGATCATTCCTTGTATTATCAATTGTAGCAGCGCGTATTTGAGTCCTCTCTTTATATCCTAGGTATTGTAACTTTCTCTTTTATATACACTGAATTATTTTTAATTCTTTTTGCATTCTAATTAAGACCTCAATCAGTGTTAGTTAATTTATCTGCACATACGTCACATTCTGCGGTAACACTATTTTTCGAGGACATTCAGTTTGTCTAAGCGATTCTTCTTGAGAGTCCATGTTTCAACCCCATACAGTAATGTAACAAAAACAGCACCTGCATTTTTCGTTAATTTCTGTGTCGTTAATAAGGTTTAGATCCTTATAGAAATATTGGAATTCGGCAAATTTTCACAATTATATTAAGTAACTTAGTCCACATCTAATTATCTCACCTAAGTTAGTCAATTATTATAACTGCAATTATTTTTATTTATTTTTTATTTTATTTATTCGATCATAGCCCAACAGTGTGAAACAATTACAGAGCAAGATTACAGTAAATTAATTTAAAAAAAAGAAGAAAAGACACATTATCATAACATAAAAAAATAACAGCATAATAAGCCAGAAATAAAACAAAAATATAATACAAAACATAATTTATTGAGAGGTGGGTTCAAGGAAATATGACCACCCAATGTATGAATATAGAAAGAGGCAGACTGACGACTAGCAGCTCTTGGCACTAGAAAGTTTAGTTGATTGACAATCTCAGGGGCGTCAAGGATACTGTGAACTGCCTTAAATATAAAGACCTGACCAGCCAGAGTTCTACGAAATTTAAGTGATTCAAACCCAAGTTCAGCCAGCAGCAAAGGGTGATCGACGTGAAGCGCTGGAGGACCGCCGTAACCAGAGGAATTTGAGAAATTTCCTCTGAATAACTTCCAGAGCAGTAATGTGCTTTTTAAAGTGAGGGTCCCAAATGATGGATCCATACTCCAAAACGGATCTCACAAAGCTGTAGTAAAGCACCCTCAGAGCCAAGTTATTATTAAAATTGCGAGAATTACGGATGATGAATCCAAGAGCCCTTGCAGCCTTCTTGACTGAAGAGAGTATGTGTTGGACAAACGAGAGCTGACAATCGAAAATAATCCCCAGATCTTTGACTGACTCACAGCAATCAAGACTGACGTTAGATAAAGAATACCATACCATACAAATAGTAAATGAGGGGATGATTCGTGGAAACAAGATGCTTAATACGGGGAAAGATGGAGTTAAAAACGATCGATTAGAATATTTTGGAAAAGTTGGAAACTAGGGATATGGGACGATAATTTGAAATGTCGGTCAACGGGCCAGATTTGTGTATTGGGCAAATCTTTGAGGATTTCCAAAAAGCTGGAAATTTGCCTTCAAGGAGAATTTTGTTGAATAAAGTAGTCAGTGGAGGTGCAAAAATATGCGCACAGTCTCGAAGTAAGAAAGATGGAATAAGATCCGCTCCGCTGGTCAGGCTACACTTGGCCTGCTTGACAGTTGATAGAACCTCATCCTCCGTGACTCTGGTAAGACTGATCAGAGGGATGTTGAGACCAGAGATATCTGATTGACTCGTAAAGGGGGACAATGTTCTATAAACTCCCTTGAAGTAGCTTGCAAAACCATCTACTATAGACTGTAGAGTGTTCAAGGTAGCCACCATCCAAAGACATTTCACCTGGAATACGGCTTAGGTACTTCTTAGTCTTAACAAATGACCAAAAATTTTTCGGATCTTTTGAGATATTATTAGCCGAATCAGAGATATAGTTAGTGAATGCAGATTTAATTTGAGGTGTAACCAGCGACCTGACGCGTTTGAGTTCAGAGTAGATCTGGATTTTTTGTAGGCACGATGCAGAGCACGTTTCTTACGAAGTTCATCAATTATTGCGGGTGAAAACCATTTGGGATAGGAGGATCTGTGAGAGGAGAACTTGGGAACAGATTTATCGGGAACTACATAAAGGCGGAAGTAAAGAGAGTCCAAAAGTTCATTCGATAACTTGATTCGCTCATCAGGAAAGGTGAAGTTAGCACAATTAAGGTCTAGGTAAAGGGTGGGGAGATCGGCACGTCGAAAATTATAGGCTTTGATGCAAGGAAGTAACTTCATATTGCACACAAACTTAGAGATGCCTTGAATGGGAGGAATCGTAAAATATGCCATTAGGGCAGGATGATGGATATCCTCAGGGACTACAGGGCACTGTTCCCTGTTAATAACCGCCGACAGGTTGCTAAAAAACTACCCGAATTCTTGATAGTGTTCACTTGCTTAAGATTACAGAGAGACATAAAATTATCAATCGCAGAAGATTTCCCGTGCGCGGAAATGTTCTGAGAAAGTTTGAAGTTACCAGCTATTACAATGCTATCGTAATTGCCAGACATTATTGCTACCCCAAGGTACTAAAGAACGACTCGAAAGTCGAAGTAAAGGTATTGTGGGGAATATAGACGCATACAAGCAAGCACTTCAGGGAGGCTATCAAACAAGTGCACGCAACTATATCAATGGTATGAAATAATTCGGAAAAAACAGCCGTGTCAACCGGGTTCAGATTAAAACGCTTATTATTTGCGGCGATAATTACACCACCACCCCTTGTGAAACCCGATTTGGAAAAATTGCTTTGTGTTGAGCCCACGTACATTTTGATAGTAAGCACTTAACTTAAATTCGGTCAGGCAAGAATGGGTCCTCCTAAAAAAGGAGGAGGTGGATTGTCCATATGATTGTCATCTATCTACCTTGGTAGCATCAGAGGTCTTAGACATAAAGGCACCGGAATTAGTAGGGACACGGAGGGATCTCAAGCTAGGTATATGCACGAATTCTCTGATAGCAACATTGCATGGCCACTTCACAGGATCCAGGAAATTGGCAACATCAGGCTCCTTCAAACCAATCTTGAACGTGGAATATCTACTGCCAGAAAGTAGGCATTTACAAACGCAGTCTTGAATATTTAAGGTGTTTTTGATAAATGACAGTAATAGCGCCTGACTCGTCTCTGGAGAGCAGTTGCTAAGATGAAACCAGGTGCGTCTAGTGGGTGCTGTCGCACTAAGAAAAGTAGAGGGGCCGGAACCTAACAGTATAGGTTTAGGTCTAGGTGTAGCACTATGTGCTACATTGTATATGTATATCATTGATAAATTTATTGTTACAAATTATAACAATTTATCATAAATAGGGTGTTCTATTTCCATTCAAAATAAATATGTGTTAAATCAGTAAGTCTAATTTTATCTCGAATTGCCTACTTATATTGCTTTATATGTTCAGTCTACTTACAATTGGTACAGTAACCTAACATTGTTTATAAAGCTTAATGAATGCAGTAATGTATGTCTAGTCTAATACTTTATGCCTAGTTAATACTATATACCTCTAGTCCCTAGATAGACTAGTTTTCTCCTGACTTATACATATTTAATCATTAATTTGCTCTAGCTAGTATTGTCTGTCTGCTGAGTTCTATGCTGTGTCTTTTTATATATATATATATATATATATATATATATATATATATATTTATATACACAACTCTACACAAAAAATGTCCTTATTTTATTTTTTTTTGCACCAAAATGATAAAATATCCATGATACTAAAGATTATCTTTATAGCGTACAACAATGCACAAAACTCCCAAAAATCTCAGTTTCTTTCGGTATTTTAAGACTTAAATTATTGCAGTGACACCCCTAGCATCATTTAAGATCATTATTTGAGAGCAAGTAGTGCTCTGAACATCTATTTTCGTTCTCATTTTCGTTGCAATTTTTGGTCATTTCCTCTCTCTTATTGCATATTTTTCCTGCAGTATAATTTACCCGAATTCCTTACGCATCTTTCGAGATCGAATTTGTGGAAATCAGTTGAAAATTGCCCGAGAATTGAATTTAAATGTACGAGTACTCCTGTGGATCGATGCTTTGTTCGCTGGTATTTTTTAATTACAAGCTTCTTGGCAATATGATATATATTTTCCGACTAATTTTGGAATGCTGAATCGATTGGTAAAAACCAGCAGTCTGTGTGATAAGCCGTTCAAAACTGTGTGATAAGCCGCTTTTACGTTGGTTGTAATAAATATTGTTCGTTGTTTGTAAAATAATCAATCTTTGTAATAGTACCTATATTAAAAAACGAGTTCAATAAGCGCGATTTTTAAGCACGCGTACATGTTTAGAAAACTTCGAGCGTAGCGAGGAATTTTCTTATGGACGTGTGCAAAAAACGCCATATGATCGAGTTTTTTATACATACTATTTTTTATATTTTGTGCCCTTTTATGCCCTTTTATGCCATTTCTAAATTAAAAAATCGCCGATACATATTGAGAAAATTCTATCGTAATCGGCGAGCCATTAACGAACCAATATGAGTGCTTTAATTACTTCATTATAGACGCAAAATATAAAAGGTTGTTTAAATAATAGTGAAAAATTTGATGCACTTATTAAAATTTATGAATAACAATTTATTGTTTGTAAATTTCAAAACAAAATGGTATGAATAAATCGAAAATAATGACATACAATAAATAACTCTGCAATTGGCAAAGCGATATAAATATTGACCAGTGCAGAAATAAAGCATTTTTTATTAATTTTGTATGCTGTTTCATATTTATTCGCGAAACTAGGTTATTATTACAATTTAATAAGTATGCGGCAGTAAAAAAATAAAAAAATATATTTATAATTATTAAATAACATGTTCTAGTCCGTATGGAGCGTAGAATATAAATGTGTTTTTTATTCCTCTCCATATCTCTTGTTTAAAGCATTTTCTAATTAATATGGACCGTACGTATATTCATTTTCAATAATACATTTAAGGCGTTTACAATCTCAATGACAAACCAATCTTAACGCCAGGGTTCTGAGAAATTAATTGGAGGAGAAATTATTACGTGGCAATGGAATTTAATAGTTCCTTTTCATGTTGATTAATATTTAATTTATAGTAAATCATTTTGTCTAGTTTTTACCATATGATTTTATCTCTATGATGTATATAATGCTAGAATGGATTAGATTAAAATCTAGTCTTTAATATAAAAGTTTATTAACGTTATTCACATACATTTGCAAATTTTAAGACTTGATTTGATACAAGTTGAAATAAACGACTAAAACAAATAAATTTTTCTGAATACTCTTTAGTTGTTATTTCAGATTTTAGAATATTTTAGACATTCTCGAACCAAATTTACATATATAAAATAACGTTTGTGTATTAACTGAAATAATTAACTTAAAATCTAAGAATTGGTAAATAATAATATGTAATTTTAAACTTATTTATATATCTAACTTATGCGATAGCAAATTTATTAGAGTTCATCTCCATACTGTAGAAAATTAAATATTTACGATATCAAAACTTTGTTGGAAAAGACCATTATATAACAATAGAGAAAATCGAATATATTTGTATCGATTGCAACTAGGCGTTATTCTAAATCAGTAATATAGTTTCTCCTTTAAAGTTGAAAGATCTGTTTGATAATATTCAATTCACACAAGTTTAAATCCATTCAGTTCGTTTTCAAAGCTAGTAAATATCACCGAAAACGTTTTTTTAATGGACCTGTCATATATCTACAACATTATGTTTAGCACAAACTAGAAAACAAGCGACAATTTATTTTATGACTAAACTGAGTTTATTGTATCCCTCATGGTTCGAGCGAACGTTTTATAAGTGATCTAAAAAATATTTAAATTTTTAGTAAAGGATTTATTTTATTGCCGGTTTGGTTAGGTTTTCTCTCTTAGCAATTCATTTTAAATATATCACAAATTATTTAAAAATACATAATATAGACATTCATAGACTCTATTCGGCCTACAATTTAATAATTTATTACACTTTATTTAAAAAATAGAACATTGTGTGAAAACTACGTCCAGTTTTATGGTTTAATTTAAGATAGTTTAAATTGGATACACAGTGAATTAAACATATATACTTTTAGGCAAGACTAAGTTATACAGGGTGGGTCATTTAACATGACCACCCCAAATATCTTCGTTACCTTTAGAGCAGTGGTTCTTAACCTTGCCCGCACCCCTGGGGGTGCGGGAAGGTATTTTTGGGGGTGCGGGAGCAGCCCCTAACAATATAAATTATTAAATATCATTTATTAAATTTTTGATAATAAAGTATTTGAAAACTATAGTAATCCCCCAATAACGCGAAAGTCGGGATGGTGTTAATAGATATATTGAAGCGATATTGAAGCTTATACAAAAAATAGGGTTATGATTAGGGTTTTTCGCAAAAAATGCACATATGCCAAAACGAAGAACAAAGTAAAAAAAAATACGTGAATGAAATATTTATGTATGTTCAAAGATTTATATTTAGCCACATATATGTATATGAAATAGGAGATAATAAAAATTCATATGAGTATACACTCATACTACACATGAGTAAAAACTAATTGGTGCAATTTAATAAAATTTAGTGTTGATAAACAATATGAACAATATCTGTTTACGATAGCATGATTTTTCTTTTAAGAAAAATCGTTTTTTCAAGTACATATTTGTAAAAGTGAGATAATTTTTGCTTGTGTGCGATTATTCTCCGCCCCTGGTATTTATATAATTACATTAATTCGATATTATCAATATTGAATCGATTCTTTTGTGGAGAAATCGGAGCTGCTCATACTGTACTTCTGTTACCGTGATGACCGAAATTGGAGAATGTAGACTTTCACCGGTGAATATCAACCCATACCAAATACGTCGGTGAAAGATCGAATATTTCTTTACTTTGTTGTACATTCGGACCCTCACCGGAGTGTGTCGACAATCACAGATACGCTCTGGTGGAGGTCCAAAATGGATATGCCGATAGAGAGCCGACTGGCTCTCTCCCGCCAAATCCATTATTCTGCTGGGAGTCAAACAGTTTTATCAAACTTATGTTGCAATAAATAAGATTTGAATCACATAATTAAGTAATTTTTTAATTACCTTTATTTTCGTTGCTCATTTAGAATGTACTGTGGGTTTTAAATTATTGGTCACTCCTCGTTGGTCATTCCTCCAAGTTACGTCACCCTTGTGACGTTTTATTGCGACTGAATTACGGAGAAGAAAATATAAATCTTCGACATGTTCAACATTCACCATTGCATGGTGAATGTTGATATCACCGGTGTAAGTCAGAAATAAGGGTATTTAGCAAATATTTCGGACATTTCGGACATACACGACAAGTCGACATTTCCCAAATTTCGGTCTTTACGATGGCTCTACGGAAACTCTATGGAAATACGATGGCTCTCTAAGGGCAGCAAGCTTAACAGGGTTTTTAAATTGCGTGAAGAAATTATTCAGTTACTGACTAGTCAAAACTATGAATTAGTAAAGGATTTAATTTTTAAGTAAGGATGCAATTCTGAGACTAGCCTACTTAGCAGATATATTTAGATACTTAAATGAGTTGAATATATAAATCCAAAAATTTGGTAAAAAATAATAATAGCTATTGAAAAATTATCTTCATATATTGGAAAAGTAGAAATTTGGATAAGTCGAGTTGAAAACGGGAATTTTGCAAACTTTCCCTTGCTTGTTTCAATTGTTGTGGAAAATGAAAAAAAACAATTATACCCGCAATTGCAATACATTTGAAACGATTGCGGGAATCATTCAATCAGCGCTGTCCAACTGGCGGCCCGCGGGCCGCATCCGGCCCGCCAAGTTTTTTTTACGGCCCGCGAGTTGTAGTAAACTTTACATCAAATTTTAAATAAATATCTGTATACATTTAAAATATAAAATTAAAAAAATATATGAGATTTTTTAAATAATAGTTATAATTCAACAAGAATTACAAATATGCTAATGATGAATAAATATGGTTGTGTTATGGTCATTCGATAAAACTAATCCACGCTTTATGCAAGTGTATCTGTTTACGCGCTCTCTACCACCACCAAGTCTCACCGCTATTGTAACTGACGGCGCCAGAGCTATGACGTGCAGGACTCTTACAAAAAGAAGGAATAAATTGTCGAATATTCCATGTATTCCATTATATAGTGCATCAGGAAGCATTATGTGGTATTTCATTAAAACTAAAAGACGTAATGGACAAGGTTTGGAAAATAACAAATTTAATTCGTGGCGGAAATTGTTCTTTCACACATCGAAAATTTAAAACTTTTTTGGACGATTCTGAAAAAAACTGCAAGAGTATGGTAATTTGCTTTTACATAGTAATATTCGCTGGTTAAGTACGGGAAAATGTCTGAAGAGATTTTTTACACTCCATCTTTTTTTAACGGAAGTTGGCATCGATGAAGATTTGAAAGCAAATTTAGGTGATAAAAAATTTCTTTGTTGACTTGCTTTCTAACAGACATTACAAATTATTTAAAAAATTTAAATAAATGCTTGCAAGATAAATATCAAGATGTGTGTTGTATTTATAAACATGTCACAGGATTTAGAAATAAATTAAAATTGTGGAAGTTAAGTTTGCAGGAAAATAATTTAGTTCATTTTGAATGTTGCAAAGGGATGTATGAAGAAATGAAGGCTTGTAACAGAAGTGAATTTTTACATTTTTTACCTAACCTGACCTAACCTAAATTATATATGCTTATTGAAGATTTTAATAGAACATTTCCAATTTCATGATTTAAAGATGAGTATTGATATATTCAGTGATCCATTCAATATCGATATTAACTCCGTTGAAGCTAAATATGAAATGGAATTATGCGACCTTCAGGATGACTTATTCATTGCATCTAGCGGTGCACCTGGAATACAAGTGTTCAAACATTTGGATAAAGAAAAATTATCCAAAAATGGATAAATGGATTTTGCACTTCTAATCACTTCTATGTTCAAAAGTACATGTATCTGCGAGCGTGCATACTCTGACATTAAATATATAAAATCAAAATTTAGAAACAGCTTGAGAGACCCCACTCTTGAAAATATAATTAGAGTTGCTACAACAAATACTGATATGGACATAAAAGAAATTGTTGCTCAACAACTGTGGCCACAATGCTTCCAATAAATAGCTTAGGCTTGATAATATTCTAATTTTATTGTGTTTTTATTATTTCTTGTTATGTATTATTTTTAAGAATAATATTGTTTTGTCCCTTACTATGTGGTATTTCATTTTAACAAAAAATATAACGCAATATTTATTATGCAAAAATAATAAAACCTTAAACTTAAACTAAAACTTAAAATAAAAACAATAAACCTTATTGTTGAAAAAAAATGTTATTATCTTTGACTTTATTTTTTTCGTATAAATAAAATAACTTTTGAGTTGATGAACTGACTTTTCTTTTGGCCCGCGAAATATTAGCTAAAGAAAAAATGGCCCGGTGGCTAAGAGAAGTTTGACAGCGCTGATTCAATGGATATTTTTATACTGGAAATATTACCAGAACTTGGAGATGGATACTGGATCCATTTCTATATAACTTAAACTCGATGGATGATAGTGATTTAAAAAAGACGATCTTATTGAAATGCGAGGCAGTGGACATATTTAAATAGAATTCAAACAATTAGAATTACAACACTTCTGGTGTACACAGTTTGAACGTTATCCAGAGTTTCCGAAAGAAGCATTACAATTGCTTTTACCATTTGCCACCACCTATCTGTGTGAAATGGGATTTTCATCGCTTTTGCATATAAAAACTAAAGCGAGAAATCTCTTAAATGCAAGTTATGTTTTACGCGTGTCTCTTTAAAAAAAAGAGCCTCGCTTCACAAGTATTATAAAGAACAAGCGACAATAGCCAAGTCCTTAATAAAATTAATATTGTTTTGTATTTGGTATATAAAATGTACAATTTTTTTAAATAAACAATAAATTTGCAAAAAAATGTATTTCTAAACTAAAAAATTGAAACACATTTTTCAATGGGGGTGCGGAGACCTATTTTCAGATTCAAAGGGGTGCGGCTTACTTAAAAGGTTAAGAAACACTGCTATAGAGTGATGAAAAAATGTCAAAAGTCAATTTTATTGATTTCGAAGGGCTGACACGGTGGTTAAAAATTCTTTTTTGTCAAGGTCACAGTTTATGCGTCCTCAAGCTCATAAATGGTTTTTCAAATGGGAACATGTTATTTTTGAATCGAGACATTATAGCCACTATTCAGACGAATCCAGTGACCCATGATATCATGACCTTGAAATGATTTGACAAGTATATCGAAAATGGTATTGCACAGTCAAGCAGAGAAAGTGGATATGATTCTGATTCATAGTGAGACCGGTAGGAACTCAGTGCTCAGGAACTTTATGCACAACGTTATCCTGGCAGAAATCATATTTCCGTCGATGTTTCGATCGAATTATTCATTTATTACGTGAAAGGGTCAGTTTTAATCCACGCAAAAAGAAACGTCAAAGGTCATGATATTATGGATCGCTGGATTCGAGTGAATTGTGGCTACAATTTCTTGATAAAAAATGTATGTAAAATGTTCCCATTTGAAAAACCATTGAGGACCTTGAGGACGCATAAACTATGACCTTTACAAAAAAAAGTATTTTTAACCACTGTGTCAGCCCTTCGAAACCAATGAAATTCCCTTTCGACATTTTTTCCGTCACTCTAAAGGTAACAGATATTTGGGGTGGTCGCGTTAAATGACCCACCGTGTATACATAATAGTTGTGATTTTTAATGTATTTCGCGACTTTGGTTTTTAATAAAAAATGTCTTAATTAACGTGATTATCAAATTAAATTTTTCTAAACTCAGTGAAGTGATTTTTGCAGAAATATCCCTTAACAGTAAAATGCCACAACCGTACAAAAAAGCCACACCAAACGTAACTAATAATTATATTTTATTTATGTTATTAGTCAATTTGTGAATAAAAGAACATAGTTTTCCTTAATGCTTTTCTTATGATATGAAAATTCACAAAGCAATTATTGCCTATATTTTTTATAGGTAAGATTTATATATTTAAAGTGACTTAAAGAGGGTAAGATGCGAAATTGACGATTGCCTAATTTACAGCAAAAAAAAATATGCAAAAAGTTACTAAATCTTTCTAAATCTAAAAAGTTGTCAATTTGTAAAAAAAAAAGTTGTAAATTTCTATAAAAATATTCTAGGAATACATAGATATAATATTGATTAAAAGCATATTTGGTCATTCGTTTTAACTGTGGTAAAGGTTAAAACTAGTTTCGTCTGAAATATTCACTTAATGACCAAATAAAAATTTAATTAAACATAATACTGGGTTTTTACTAAAGTTTTCAGTGTAATGCTAGCTGCGGTTAGTATGTAATAGTTTTCACAAATATTTCTGGACCTTGGTTGTATATTTAGTTTTGTGAAACCTGCCAAATATTGCATTTGATTGGCCCTTTTTCTACCAGGGTACAGATTTGGTTTCGTCTAAAATATTTAGGTAATAACCTAATAACAATTTATATAATGTTTATTATTATTAATATGTTCCACAAATTTGGTGCGGCTGTAACCCATTGGTCATACGGCTGTAACCCATTGGAACAAAGCAATTGAAACAGAGAATTTCAAAAATGAAATAGAAATGCAAACAATTTAAACAGTTTAGGGTTACACAAGGTTTACGGGTTATTCATAAATATCAATTCTTACACAATTTAAGCTTTTTGTAGAAAACCAATTTTCAGTGAAATTACGTGGCAAAACTAGTGTAGATAATACCATACAAAACTAATATAGAGGTCCGATGCTACTAGAGAAAAGACAATAAATTGATCGCTTGCAAAGTGTGAAATGTACCCAAAATATAAGCTATTACAAAATATATAGACAATATCAGACAAACTAGGCAATGAAAGATAGGACTGAGGAAAACTTGATTAAACCGGACAAGGGATAGACACTGGAGGAAGATGGCCCCCCAAATAGCGGCGTGAAGATAGCCCCCCAAAATTGAAAAAACTAAAAAATTGAAATGGGATATGTTCGACCAAAATTTTTCCATTGACCAACAATTTGTTTTATTTGCCCACATTCCGTTCAAAAGATATTATCAGAAAATTATTGGGGTCCTAGCCCCCAAAATAATTTTTGTCTATGTTTGATAATGGCATCTTAAAACACGTCGTTTGACAATGTTTGCCCACTATTTTTTTTAATTAAATTTTTTTTAGTAGCTCCAAAATCAATTTTTTATTGTTTGACTTTTTTTTCATTTGATGTTGAAGAACTTCGTTTGACCATGTTTTTCTAACCTAAAATTTATTATTTTTTCTTTCGTCTAAACCTAAACTATTGTTGACCCTCCCCCCCTCATAAAAAGAGCCAAATCCTCGACGATCATCTAGCAAACGGAAAATATCCTTGATCCTTGATAATTAATTCATGGGATAATATTTCACACATACAAAAATAGCTCCATATTGAGCACCTGTAAAATGTGTGCTCTACTGCCTCCTCCACGTTACAGTGGGGACAGAGGTCATCGTTTTTAAACTTAAAACGTTTAAGATGAGCTTTGAAGCACCCGTGGCCGCTTAGGAATTGAGTGAGATGGTAGTCGAGAGACAGCAATGTGCTTCCTGGTGGTCCATTTGCTTAAGTCTCTGATGAGTTTCTTGGTCCAGGCTGCTTTCCCCGTGTCTTGCGTCCATTTATTTTGCCATTTCTGAATTATATCCGCTTTGATGACTTCTTTTTGTTTCTTTGTTTTCCTGGTTACCCTTTTGCTTTGTTCGACCATGAGTTTGATGGTCGTGAACGATGCGATGACCAATACAGCTTCCGCTGATATTGATCGATATGGCATGCTATACTTATAGCTGTTGTTCTTTGCAGTGCTCCCAGCACGTTTCTATAGATCTTGCGATTCAGAATATCGCTCCATATATGTGCGCCATAAAGCGTGATGGAGTGCACGACTGTGCCTAGAAATTTTCTTTTGAAGGCAGGTGGCCTCTTAATTCTTGGTATCAGTTTTATTAGTGCATTAATTGATTTTTCAGCTTTTATTGCAGCTTGCCTAACATGTTTACCCATCCTCATATTGTGGTCGAACCATACCCCTAGGTATTTTAGGGTCGCTTTAGTTTTGATTACTGTGTTCCCGGCTTTCAGTGTGATACTTTTTAACTTCCTGCCCCGTATAGTATTACCGCTTCCGTCTTACGCTCATCAACCATTAATTTCATTTTCGTGATAGTATTAATAATGAGTGCAATAGCACGGTTTGCCAGTGCTATCAGCGAAGCAGATTATTTTAACTCTTATTTAACTCTCGGAATTTAAATTTGTAAGACCTCATTATAATATACATTCCACAGTAATGGTCCGAGTATTGACCCCTGCGGTACCACACAGTACAACATTAATTCATTAATTCTTTTTGTCACCTATATAAATTCTTCTATTCTGTAGGTAATTAAGTAAGTGTAGGTAAACTAGTGTTTTTCGGAGGGCGTTGCTTATTTTCATTCTTTTTAGTGCGTCCATCAGCTCGTGCTATTGGACTATGGAGTGAAAAGCGTTCTGGGTCTCAATGGTGACTAATGTGCTTAGTCTTCTGTTCTTCAGTGCATTGTTTTTGGCAGCTCTGACCGGTTTTTACTACCTCTTCCATAGCCTCTACCGTTGATCTGCCCCTTCTACAACCGAATTGATTATTCTCGAATTTGGTCTCTCTCCATTCTCAATCTCCCGGCAATTAGTTGTTCGGCAATTAGACAGACAAGACTAGACAGACAAGACTAGACAGTCAAGACTTGACAGACAACATGAACAAACAAGAATGGCTAGTTTTATCTAATCAGCATATTAGCGGACCGGAAGTTGAGGCGGAGGGTCTCTTTGTTTCTTAAATAAAAATTGTCGGCCAAAAAAATGTATACAAATTTCGTACGGAAATGATTTTACAGCGCTCCAGCTAATGGGGAACTCGCCCTTCGGGTTCGTTCCTCAAATGAGCTGTCGCGTTGTAAAATCAAACGTTCCACACTCTTATGTAAATAACTATTATAATTTTCGAAGTTTTTTCGAATTTTTCCCATTTTTAGGCTTTATAAATGTGTGAAATATTATCCCATGAATTATCAAGCATCGCATATTTTTCGTTTGATAGAAAATCGCCGTGGTATTGGTACTTTTTATGCTCTACTTCACTAGATTTGATGTTTGGAAAAAAATAAATTGTGGGCAAACGTTGTCTTTTTAAAATACCATTATCAAATATAGAAAAAATGCATTTTGGGGGGCTAGGCCCCTAATCATTTTCTTATAATATATTTTGAACGGAAAGTGGGCAAACAAAACAATTGGTTAATCATATTCTAATCTTGGTATCCAATTTAAATTTTTCAGTTTCTTTAATTTTGGGCGGCTATCTTCAAGAAGCTGAAGACTAGGCATGCCTAGTTACGATTAGATAAAAGTAAACAAGCGCAAACAGGGCGAAACAAGAGACCAGATCTCTCTTTTCAAAAATAATAAGTCGTCTATATTTAGCTTTAGAATCTTAAATGAGGTTAGCTCAATAAGTAAATCTAGTATTAATAAACAAAGTCAAGTCTTTATTGAACGAACGGGTCCGTAAAAAGAACTGTACTTACAGATCTCGATTTTATCAAACGATCGTTCGTAATGGAAGAGGTTTAGAAATGAATGGGATATATCAGTAAACAAAGTGTAAGGGTCTATTTTTCAATGTACCGAAATACCAGAAGAACATGTTTGATAAATGTACGCTTCTTAAAAGAATCAAAATAATTTCATCTATGTCTGTTTTATAGAAAGTTGGTATAAAATATTTATAGGACTAGTTCTATTAAACCGGCATGATATATTTCTATTCTCTTATTTTGAATAAAACTTATGTAGTGTATTTTTAAACTAATTTATAGTTTAGTTTATATAATCAATTCTGTTCTGACCAATATTTATTTAAAACTATTAATATATATTATTAAGTTCAGTTGTACAGTTGTCTTGAACATATCACTGGCACTGGTTCATTTCCAATTTTTTTGTATAACCCCTTTCGAGCTTATTTTTGAAATAATTTCTAGTTTACTCTATATAATACTTTCTATAACCAATCATATATCCAATTTTGGCAGAAAGGCCCCAGAGTCGATAACCATTTGTAGCAAGATCTAACAATACATATACTTACTACTATTACTCATTTGTAAGGAAAATCGGTACTTACGGTAATAACTCCACCGCAGCTACAGATTTGAACAAAATGGATGGTTAGATTAGGTTATAACGGAGGTTAGAACGGAGACCACATATCGCGCGGTAGTGCGACCTACAGATCCGAAATAAGAAACATATTGGATAAGGGTTAGATTAGGTTATATTAGAGCAGATAAATCCAGACCACATATCGCGCGGAAGCGCGACCTCTCGCTGCGGTGGCGTTAATACGTAAGTACCCGAAAATCTAAACTGACTAATACTACCTGAGTAAACGTATTTTAGGTGTTTTTTGAAACGAGAGAAGCGTAGATATTTTATATAGAAAATTGCAAATGCTTATTACAACTTGAGACTTTTATGAAGAAAATCATCATGTATGAAAAATATATACAATAGTATTGTAATTAGTCTATTTTTGCATTACCTTGCAATACTTAAAATAAACAGAATATGAAATATCCATTAAGATATTACTTTTTCTATTTTACGATTAGATCCATACATTTATTGCTCGCGCTACAATTTTTGGCTTGATTATAAAATTATAATTGCAAAGACAAAAATAATAATCTAATAATTATTCTGTTCGAAATTTGTTGCCTAATTTTTGGAAAATCAGTTTTTGTATATTTTGAGAAACCAGCAACTTTTTGTTCAGGAATTTCTGAACTTGATAATTTCCACTAATACAATCAGATAATATTGTAGTTTTACCATGTATTTTGAAATATCAATATTAAGTTGTGAAAAGGGATAATGTTTAACAATTAAATGTAATTTTCATAAAAATTGAGTTAACCCTTCTTCCACGAAGGTCTTCATTTGTACATTTTTGTGTTAATTCTTGAAACTCTTTAAATATTGCTTAACTTTTTACCAAATACTTAAATGATGTTAGATGTAAAATTAATTAAAAATTGTTCTTCTCGTTGGTCCTAATTTTACCTATGAAATCAAACGCAACGAGTTTGTAAAATGAATCGATTTTGAAAATATCATAACATGAACGTATATTTAACTCACGAAGATAAAAAATAACACGTTTTCATTTCCATATCGTATTTTTTACTCACATTTCAGACACTTAAACCTTCATTCGATCAAATTGTAATTATATTAATGAACGATTCCAATATATAATCAAGAAAAAAAAGTAAAACATTTCACAGAGAGAAAGTAAAATTCGCTTATAATTTATTTCATATAAATCTCCCATATTTTTTTATTCCATCTCATTTAAGGAACGCATTTTCCATACAAATTTTATATCTCCATTCTCCGCATACTTTTTTTTATTGCAAAGGTTTCACTATTGTTAAGAAAGTTCTGAGTTTTATATTTTATCTTTATATTAATTTTTGAAATTTAATAAACGTATATTATATGACATGTATTGCATACGTACATATTTGTTGTACATGTTTGCGGTTTTATGAAACGTCAAAATTAACCTACTTTGGCGAAATTACCGTCCATATAATCGTATATTTATTATCCTAAGCGAGATTATTAGTTTTTGTAACAATATTTTTCTTAGTGAGTCCTCCAATCTCAAACTGCACACGAAGTGTTTTCTCATTAGAGAATGCGGCAAATTAGATCACTTTATATGGATACCAAAGATAGTAATTAGGCGTTTTCTACTTGAAAGAATTGCGCCGTAAATGGCTGCATATGTATATGTCAGATTAATTTGATATTTAAATTGTTGCAATTTTAAAAAGAATCAAATTATTGCACAATTAATGTTTGATATAAATATATGACTAGGTACGTGAGTTTAAAATTCTCTTACTCTGATCAAGTGTATTTTTTAAAAGTTCCAACTTAGCTCTATTACAAATAATAGGTACATATTTCTAATTAATGATTATATTTAAATAGTACATCATCATACATTTCTAATTAATGATTATATTTAAATAGTAATAGAACATCTTTTGATACAATTACTGTAGGACACCTATTTTTTTAAAACCCTCGGACCTCAGGCTTCAATAAATGCGCCAATCTCCAAGGTAAATTTGAAATTGCCTCTATAAAATTAGCCTTCGTCAGGGTTCTATTTAATCTTAAAAATATGTTTTTTTTTTAAATAATATGTTGGACTAACGATTGTTTACTATATTATTTGAAAAGGTTTGGTTTTAAATATATTGAAAGGTTTATATATACATATATATATATATATATATATATATATATATATATATATATATATATATATATATATATATATATATGTATATATATATATATGTGTGTGTGTGTGTGTGTATGTATGTATATTACAGTTTTTTCCTTCTTCATCTTTTTGTTTCGAATGGGCCTACTTTGGACCACGCTTGTTCAACTGTTGGGCATTGGTCTTTGCCCAGTATTGTCGCATCTTCTGTCGGTGTAACTCCTTTCTCTCTTCTGTCCTTTAGGGGGTACTTTTAGGGGGTACTTTTCCATCATGGTTTTTCCAGAAATCCACGCACTTCCTTGAAGGTGCGTCTCACAGACTGTCTGTTTTGAAGATCTGTTATTCCCAGTTCTTTAATATCCTTCTCGGTTTCTGTTAACCAAGTGGTACCAACTTTCTTGTTTTTCCGGAAGGTGAACAAGACGGTTAGTTAGTCGGTTTCAGTTAGTCGGTTCAGTTAGTTAGTTAGTCGGTTTTGTGTGACAGAAATTTCTTATTGTAGATGTTCTTGGTCAGTCGATAAGCTAGTTCTAACTTGCTGACTCTCATGGATCATGATGCTATTTCTGATAAGTTGGGTTCAATCCATTCGCCGGGATACTTAAATTTCTTAGTCTTTTTTGATGTCTCTCTGCTCTAGTAACATCTCTCTGTTTGCTTCTTTGATGCTGGTGAAGAATTCTGTTTTCTCCAGCGACACATGAATATCCACTTTTGCATCCTGTTTTCTAAGGCAATTTTAATGCACTGTTGCCATCTCAAGAGAATCAGCAATCAGTGTCATATCATTTGCATGGGCCAGGCAATCTACAACCAGTTCATCGTTTTTACGTCCCAGGTAGATACCACTCTGAACACCCAAGTCGATCAATTCCTTGTTCCATTCTCTCATAACCTTTTCAAGGACACAGTTGATGAGAAGTCGGGAAAGTCCATCTCCTTGTCTCACTCCAGTTTTTATTTCGAAGCTTTCTGAGATCTCGCCTCTAAATTTAACCTTGGAATGGGTGTTGGTCAAAGTTTCTAGAATGACTTTGCGGATTTTGTTGTATAGCCCTAGTCCTTGTAGTACTTTTTTAAGCGTTTCTATATCAATGGAATCGTAGGCCTTCCTAAAATCAACAAACGTTGACCTTGCGGTTTCTCATCTTGGAGTATGCAAGTACAGTTTTAAGATTGAGGATATATTCAACGCAGGATAGTGTCTTCCTGAAGCCTCCCTGATATTCTCCCAGTTAACTATACAGTTGATGATTGACGCCTTGGAGAGAATCTTGTATCTTAACGGGACGAGAGAAATTCCACGGTAGTTGTTTAGGTTAGTAAAATCTCCCTTTTTGTGAAGCGGATTTTTGTGAAGTCCAATCGGGTGGTAATTTCTTTGTTTCCTAGATGTCTTGGATTATCTCGTTTAGCTTTTCCACGGCATTGCTTCTAAGACCTTTCCACAGTTCAGCAACGATAGTCCTCTCCAGCTGCCTTATTATTCTTAAGAAGTTGAATGATATGGGCAACTTCTTCTAACGAAGGGGGCAGCGAGTCCGGGTTTGGTGTGGTTTGTTTATAGTCGAAATCTTCGCTGGGTGGATCACATTTGAGTAGATTTTTAAAATACTGAGCTAAAAGGTGGCAGTTGTCCTTATCGTTAAAAGCCAGTTTGCCTAGTGAGTCTCTGAAGTGGAGGCTTGCCGGAGCGTATTTTCCGAGTGTCTGCTAGAAGGTTCCAAAGAAATTTCTGGAGTTATTCTTTGCAAAGCTCTTTTAGATTTAGGTTAGTTGGTTTTGTGTGAAGGTCCATTTGGTTCCTCGAATTATATTGGCTGCAACTTTTCTTTGTTACAGTTTTTTTTATATAATTTCGTCCCCTTTTCGTAAACTAATTAGCTCAAGTTCATCTTTCGTATTTACCTTGCTAACTAATTTATTTAAATTAATAGGGTCTACAATAGAGCCTTCTGGAATACTGAATTTAATTAAAATCCTTAATTTCTACTAAATGTTACCTTGAGCTGAACCTTGTGAAATTAATTTATTGTAAATAGAGCTCGGCTAATTGGCTAGGTTTTTATCACTATTTTTTTTGAAAATACTATATAACTTGTGAAGTTATATAAATCTACTCTTTACATGACTCGAGCTTCGACTATTGAAAGTTATTTTCAAGTGGATTGCAAATTGAAGGAAAATTTGAATTTATACTAACAGTTTTGTGGGAAGGTGGGAGGTGTTTGCCTTTAGTTGGAGACATACCTGGTGACGATTGCTTTAGATTAAAACGTTCTGAATAGGTTAGGTCGGTTTGCTCGTTAAGGAGATTTACTGATGGTTGAGGAGAGGCTTTGTTTGGAAATTTTTATTATATTTTTAAACAAGGTATCTTTTTAAGTCCGATTAAACTTGGAATTGTAAAAAAATACAAAAAATTTAATTTTAAAATCATTATCTGATAGTGCTTAAATGACCATGGATGCCAATTGACAGATCCATTTCTCAGTTGCGGTCGCCGAATGGCACGTAGCGCCAACGTTTAGAAACCACATCTCGGCCGGATCAGTGTCATCCATATTTTCAAACAAAAAATAATTGATCATGATGCGGTAACGCTCTCCATTGACTGTAACGCGAGCTCCGGTTTCATCTTTGAATAAATAAGGTCCGACGATGCCACATGCGTGTAAACCGCACCAAAAGATACATTTTTTCTAGATGTAATGTAGTCCGTAGGGTTTGTTGTGAATTGGTCTCACCCCATATGCGGCATTTTTGGTTATTAACAAACACGTTAAACAAAAAATGAGCCTCATCCCTGAACAGAATTTTGTGATAAAACATCGGGTTAGTTTACAACTGCTCTAGAGGCTAATCGGCGAAAGAACAACGCATCTGATGGTGCTTAAATTCCTGCAACAGCAAAATCGTATAGTAGGTCAAGATCTTTGCGCAAAATTTTCCACGAATCGATAAATTTGGATCTTCTTCCACACTTTCGTTTACAGCGGCGATATTCTCATCAGTACTTACATTCCTTCGACGTGTTGGTGTTATTGCATCATTTAGAGAGTAGGTATGTGGTATGAAATCTATCTATAGTTCGACGAATAGACGATTATGTGCGCCATAAAAATCACGAAGTCGTCTATAAGTTGAGCGAATCGATGACTGATTTTCGAAGTAAATTTGTATAATTTGGTAGCGTTGTTCAAGCTTAAAGTATACTGATCTTAAATGTGAGCGCAAAAAGTGAGCGCAGTATAACAGTTCGTTTGACAGCTAACCCTTTCATAAGTTCTATCTAAGCAAACAAAACACCCTATACTTTGCCCACTTATAAAAATATTGATAAATTTGGATGGAATCGAGTGTTTGGTTTCACAATCAATTTTCTAAATTTCGACGTAGTGAAACAAACTGCCTATACTTATTGTTAGAAACAATATTAATAAATCATACTTAAGCTTTCAGAAAATCTAAAACTAATTCTGCTGCTTTTATTCCTTTGCATGATATCGTAGTAAATATAACAAGGAGGGCGGAAGGACCATCTGGTCGATAGCCCTTTGTATAAAGTATACGATAAATATATTCTCTCTATAACAACGTGTTTTTAGGTGGTTGACATTTTTTGACTTATTGTAAATTAAATTGTATAATGATTTATATTAGCGCAATATGTGCAAAATTCTGCGTGTCATAATATACAATATGTAAAAATCTTTTTTTTTAATGAATGTCATGAATATTGACATATATCAAAGACGCGAAATTTTGAATAGAGAAATAGTTGGGCACTTATCTGGAGACGATTACGTTAAACTGGTGAAAACTACAGGAGATTTACTGAAAATTTCTAATCACTCCCGGTGATTAAGCTTTGGGCCTTTCTTGCTATTATGTAAAATTTTAGATTATCTATTTTGAGGAATTGGTTATTTCAATGAATCTTTTTGCGTCATAAATCGGTAGGTCATATATAAGTTTTATTACAAAACTCTGTTTTGTTTTCTTTTTTTCGTTGTAATTAAGAAGTTATAACAAATTTGAAAATATATTTTTAAACTCGGTACCGAAAACAGGCCGTCGCGTTGTGATGTAAATTGGGTAATTTCTACCCGCGCCTGACTTAGTTGATACAGTAGCTGTAGTAGACATGTCAAATATTAAAATTTAACGTGCTTGTTTCGTACCATCGTGTAGGAGCACTACAAAAAAAACTCCTCAAAAATGTTTGTGGGACATTTAGTCCCACATTGTTAAACGTCGAAACCAATGGTTTTAAACAGTGCGCCGAAAAATCCCAAAACGACGATTTTATAAAGAATGTTTATGTTTGAATGTTAGAATGAAGTTTCACCCTTTCGACGTTACTAAATAAGACGAAAGGCATGAAAATATTCTGAAAAACGAATAGAAATACTTTGTCCAGTCTGACTTACGTATACGCTATTACATTCCGAACAATGAATCTCATATACGCCGAATTTTGATAGTAAATTTCGTTTCCAAAGTATGAAATGTACCAAAATATAAGCAATTTGTAAATCTTATAAGCAACTTTCTACACTTTTGTATACTTTTTATTTATTCTGGGAAATTTGCGTGAGAATTTTAGCTTATAAAGAGATGTATGACAAGCATTAATTCCAATGAAAAATGTATTTTTAGAACGGTCATAAACGAAACAATTAGAATTATCAACGAATTTATATATTGCTCAACAAATATCCTCATTAGTTTTATTGTAATTCGTTTAAACATTAAAAAGTTATAAAACATACATAAAAGATATATTTCGAAGACGGATTGGTTATAAAACACAAATAAATTTCCATTATTTTATATTAATATTACAATATTAGCAGTTTTTTTTTGTTATAAAATTGTGCATTCTATTTTATCGTTCAAGTCTAAAGGTGCTTATTTCATTTCTACATACATTTTACATGCTAAACAATGTTTTTTGCATTCTACATAGTTTTGCTAATTCAAACTAATCTGTACTAAAACTATTAGATTTTTTTACAATTAAAAGAACAATTTGATATATCAACATCGGGTTTGAAACAAATTACAAATATAATCTTGAAAGAATATTCATTATTATTTAAAGCAATTACATGACAGTTATGAAAATCTGTATTGACTAACTTGATCTGTATTGACTAAATATGAAAATTTCTATGGACTAAATTCTAAACGTGAGTTTCGGTCTATTAGAAGATTTTTTAGGTATTGTGCCATTAGTAAGGTCCAAAAAGGAAATCTTTCTGTAAAATTGTTCTTACCGACTTCCGTGCAATTCCTACTTGCTGCAATAAACGTCGCACGGATTGATTGGAATTTTGTTAAATTGTGTCCCTAACCTGCATAGTAAGTATCCACTTCTGTACTAGCAGTTTTGTTTCCTCTTTGTAAATTTAGTATTCTTAAGAGAACCCGTCCGACGATATATTTCCATCTTGTTCTGCAATTTAGCGGCGCTGGAAAATTAAACTGATATCGAAACCACCGCTGAGTTTGAATAATGTAGTTCGTTCCAAGTGTTAAAAATCGGCTCCGCTCCTTTTTCAAAAAACTTGAAGGTTCACTGAATATTAGGAGATTAATATTAATAAAAATGGAATGATATACGCTTCAACAACGCATTTGAATGATTAAAATTCGCTAAAAAATGGTGAAAATTACGCGATCACAGTTTGCAAAACTAAAGCACTTTTGGGTCTTCGTGAAGCACCTTCTCGGCCAGCAATTGTGAAAATGGTGGAAAAGTTTGAGCTGTTGGGACAAGTTGGTGATGTGAAGAACTGAGCTCGTGCACGTCGCTCTAGAACAACTGCGAATATTGCTGTTGTAGCCCAGAGTGTTGAGGAAAACCCATGTTGTCCATTTCTCGTCGTTCTTTGAAATCGGGCATTCCAAAAACGACATTACACCGTATTTTGCACAAAGAAGCAAAAAAGCTAGTTAATACAAGAACTCACCCCTACCGACCATCAAAACGTCGTCTCTTTGCTGATTGGGTCCTTGGAATGGGTCAAACTGTTATCCGGAATTTCTTTGAAAATTCATTTTGAGTGATGAGGCCCATTTTCACCTCGGAGGCTACGGTAACAAGCAGAATTATCACATTTGGGGCTCGAAAAACCCAATAATTATTATTGAAAAGCCTCTCCATCCTCAACGTGTGACTTTTTGTTGCGGTTTTTTTGTCTGGCGGGGTCATTGGACCTTACTTTTTGGGAAATGATGCTGGAAAAACTGTTGCGGTAAATGGATTGCGCTATCGAACGATGATTAATGATTTTTTATGGCCGGAATTGCAAGACGGCGCTACCTGCCACACATGTAACGATACTATTGCTCTTTTGCGTGAAAAGTTTCCTTACCCTGTGATTTCGCGATGAAGCTATCACAATTGGCCACCGAGATCTTGTGATTTAACACCTCTAAACTTTTTTCTTTGGGGCTACGTGAAAGATAAGGTCTATGATAATAGCCTACAATCGATTCAAGACCTCAAAGGTGGAATTCGTGAGATTACATACAGCCATTATAGCCATTACATACATAAAGCAAGTGTGAGATTTGGTGATGGAATATTTCTCGAAAGAATATTGTCCTGCAAGCGTAGCCGCGGCGGTCATTTGGCTAATATTGTTTTCCATTATTACTGGCACACCCTCCTCTTCACAATTAAATAAAACTAGATTAATTAAAAAAACGAGACACTCTTAATTTCTCACCTTTAGATTATGAGTAACAATGAAAAAAAAATCGCTGACCAAATTGATAAATATTTAAATTTTTGTGATTTTTTCAACTTTTTTCAACCTGAAAGAAAACGAAGTGACAAAAACGATTTTCCTGTTTATTTTTTTCTAAAATTTCAATTTAAATTTATTTTATAAGAAACTTGCATGTATTTGTTCGAGTTTTAATCAAAAGTCTTTTTTCAAGAATGTTTTGTTTGCTGGAAACAAATATATTTTGAATATATAAAACCAAGACTGGTATTAAAAATTCAAAACTTTGTCATCCATCATTTTTTGGTTTTGCAAAATTGTAGTAATTTCGTTCAAAATAAAGTGAAACTGAAAAAATATTTAGTAGAGTTTTTTAGAATATCCTATCAACGAAATGATGGAAACTTTACTACAAATGGCCATAACTTTGTTGAAACTGATTATATTTATATATATATATATATATATATATATATATATATATATATATATATATATATATATATGTATATGTATATATAAATAACAATAGCAACCTTGGTAACCACCAACCAAGTTAGACGTATAAAAATTTTCTCGTTGAAATTATGTATTTATGAATGGGATGAATGGTATAAAGTTTATATGTCACGAAGGGTCTAAATCAAGGGTGCTGTCTTTCTCTTACCCTGTTCAAAATATATATCCAAGAAACACTGTGCAAGTGGAGACAGATATGCTCAGGAATGGGTATAAAAATCAATGATCACTGTTTGACGACGCTGTTCTTCGAAGATGACCAGGTAATAATAACTGGCTGCAAAGAAGATGCAGATTACATGCTTAGGAAACTGCATGAAGAATACGAAAAATGGGGTATGAGCATGAACCTGACAAAAACGGAGAATATGCGAGTAGGAGAGGGGGACGAAGATCAAGATTTAGAATTTCGAAAAATAAAAAAGTGCCAGGAATATAAATATTTTGGAAACCTAATCTCGAACAAAGGATCTTCAGAACGTGACATAAAACACAAAGCGCAACAGATTCAGAGAACGATACATATCCTCAATGCATTACTTTGGTCCAACCAAATTAGTTTAAGAACTAAGATGACAATCTACACAGCAGTTGTAGAGTACAGTTTTAAATGTAGCTAAGATGAAAATGGTACAACTGTAGTTCCGTTGAGTTGTTGTGAGAGATACAACATCAAAAGTGAAAATAGCTATGATGATAGCCAACCTTCTAAGAGGAGATGGCACTTGAAGAAGAAGAACAATAGCAACTAAATTTAAAACCGAGTCCTTCAAATTTGTCCGAAATGTAAACTGTTACAACTTTTTCATCCATATTTTTTGATTTTGCAAAATTGTAGCAATTGTATGTAAAATAACATCAAGCTAATATCAATCTTCTTGAGGAATTAAAGGCATTCTAAATATTCAGTAACAGTACAGTAAAATCTATTCAAAAAAGTTTCATTTAAATTGTACAAATTTGGACCTGTCATAACTAAAGCTCGGAACTTTAGGCATTAAAAATTGTTAGAATAGGTAGGTAATTAGGTTGTCAAAAAATACAAAATAGGTTTTTAATAGGTTCTATAAAGATAAGAAAGATATTCAGGTTCCCAAAAAAGTTCGCTTAAAATAGGTTTTTAGGTTTTTTAGGTTTTTAGTTAATAGGTCCAAAAGTATTTTATTCAAACCTTTATGTGATGTGCCCATCTATATATTGCACAAAATTAATTACTTAAATTCTATAAATAATAAAAAAACAATACTTCTATTATAAAATGAAAACAAAAGTAAAAAACATTTCTTAATTATTATTGTTTGTTTCGGTCATATTTGCTGTTGCAATAAACTACCATATTTTTTTCTAAATTGCCTGGTGTAAGGCTGTGCCTTCTGTCAGATAAAACAATTTTATATGCGAAAAAATAACATTCAACATCGCATCACGTTACCGGTGCATACTTTAACATTACCGCTGTTTCTGGCGTTATGTTTTCAGGAAGCTCAATATTTTCGCCACTTAAAATTTTTCCTACAATTCGTAAAATAGAAAAGTCTGGATTTTTTTTCCAACAAAAAGTTCTCTTCAAAGTTTGCAACAGCCTCAAGTTAAAATTTTTTTTTTAGCCATGTGCAGTTTTCAAATGGTTTAATACATTGTCCACCAATGATACAGACTCTCTTAATGGGGTTCCAGTTTTTTTCCAATTATGTAATTGTTTCTGTTTAAATGTGAAAATTAGATGAAATATATGCCAACGAATTTTTAATGTCTGTATTTTTAGAACAATGTTGTGCCTTGCGATATATACTCTGCACTGCATATCTGCATATATAGACTCTGCACTGCTACAGTCAAATTCCATTAAAACCTAAGAAAATAAAAAGTTTGGTTGACCGAATGGGAACACAGAAAAACAAACCTTTTTCACAGCATCAAAATGGTTGCAGTAATAAAATGCAACTTCTAGCCAAGTATTCCATCTTGTGATAATTGGTTCGGGTAGCAATGGCAAATGGGGTAGTAAATTTTAGAAAACTTCAACTTTTAAAGGTGCTTTCAGGAAAACCTTTTTAACGTTTCCAATAAGTTCATTAAGCAATGGATACTCTGCTTTTATCTTTCGGCATTTTAACAACGGTCCCCACAGAAGTATGTGGTACCAGTATAGGCCAAGCCGGCTCCACACATTGGCTCACACGACCAGGCCGACTATTCACAAAACATAACTTGTAAATTAACAAGGTGATAATAAACATATTGCCAATGTGTGGTGGGAGAACTTGCCATGTGGGCGCCAATTCCTTTAAAGAGGGACAGAAAACCGACAACCCTATGGGCAGTCGCCAACGCATGTTCCAACCTCCACCAGCCCATTCACAAGCGCCAACTTCTTCATCCACACATTGGCCATGTGATTTATGCCACATCACATGGCCAATGTGTGGAGCCGGCTTAATGCGTAGAGAAAAAGAATGCGTTCCGTAATTTCACACAGACTAAGAATTTTTGAATAAACAATTTTTCACTATTTTAGGTTACAAATAGGCGCTATTAGCTCATTAGGTATTTTTTAGGCAGTATAACAGCATAATAGGCAAAATAGGTTTTTTAAAACTAGCGTAAAATGATAGAGAATCATGTAAAAAGGATTTATTTGCTTATCTTTTTCATCTGCCTATAACGAAAAAATAGGCAATTACCTAAAGTTCCGACCTCTAGTCATAACATACAGGATTATTTTGCAAAATTTGGACTTATTTTTGGAGTCATAACTCAAAATATAATAATTCATAATTAATTTATAACACTAATCTGCTCTTCTAAATTATTTATTAGATACATAGATATTAGATAAAACAATCTATTTGAACATTATTAATATAATATAATATCACTTCTTTAGCAAACTCTATGGTTTCAAAAAGTTTTGTGCTACAAAATAGCAAATGTTTATAATGTTGATTTTACTAATTATTTCTGTATATGATTAATAATAGCAAATTAATTATATATTACTGCTTGTAAGATTAAAAATAATAAAAATAATTTTATCTTAAATTAATGTAAACTCATTACACAATTTACTCGTTTTTATAGATATAAGTGTAATATTATTATATGTTACAATGTTCCACAATCTAGCTTCACTTTATCCAATTTTATATTGGATAAATCAATAGACATAATTGAACCAACTAATTAATTTGTAATAATTATTTTATTAAATATTATTAATATATTAAATGAAATAAATATGTAATATAATTTTAATAATTTATTGAAAATGTTATAATTTCTTGTGTAAGATTTCTTCAATGCTATAATGTTATAAGTTCTTCTTCATTAAGACAAAATTATAATTATTTATAAAATATTTAATGTACTTCAATAACTTATAGCACACATATGTATCATTTAATGTGGAATATAAATGGAAGGTTATCTATTCCAAACAATCGTATAATTACCTTTTTTTTTTAAAATCATTTGCAAAATAGAATTTTATAATTATTGTTGTGCCGACAAATGGTATTACGTCAGAACATAAAATAGAATTTAATCTACTCCATATACACTCATTAGTCAATGTGTTTCCCACAGTAAATAAAGGAATCCATTATTATGTAGAAATAAAAAATATATAATTACTGGAAATTTTCAACAAATTTAGTTTTTTTTAAGTTTCTTGTATAAATTTAATTTTTAATAATTGATTTAATCGCATTATAATTTGTATTTTTCATATATTAATTATAGTTTATGGAAAATTATTTGCTACATTGCTAAAATTAATTTAGGAATTATTAAATACTTATTTTATTTTTTAATGATGTTATACGATGATTAGATTGTTCGGAAAGTAACTTAGTCGACAATAATGATGGCTAAATGTATTCAACTAAAATTATAATAAAATACATTTAATTAAATAAATTATTATTACATACAATAAAAACAACGTTATTTTGACAAAGAAAACAAAAATGAACTACTTTTCAAACAACCCAATAGTCTAATGTCTAATAAAACAAATTATGTCCTAATTAGCTAGCTTTATCAATCAAAATTTCCATAAACTAGTTTCACTATCAAGTTCTTTTTAAAGTATAGTAAAACTATACAGGCCGTGCGATTACTAAGGTAAACTTCGCCAGGGTTCTGACCCTTTTTCTTACGAATTAATAAAATAAAGTTTTTATATAATTAAAAAAAAAATCACAAAATAAAAAAAATACAAAAGGGATTTCCCAAGGAAAATTGGAAAAGTTACAAATCTACAGTTCAAATACGGTCAAATTTTCCTAATTCGAGTTTTCCAAAAGGTCTTTCTACGGTCTTTTCGATGTATTTTGTGTTCCCCTGGTAGGAATCAAAATCTAAAATCCGACCGTCAACAGTTCCCAAAACACAATTTCTTTTTGGTTTTGCGGTTTCCCGTTTAAAATACAATTGGGAAAAATCGATTTTTTTCGGTAAATTATTAGCAAGGCTCGGTCGAAAATCCTAGCTGTAATTTTTTCAAAAATTAGAAAAGTATTAAGAATTTTCAGATTCAGATTTTTTCTGATTTCTTCAGTTCCTCATAGTCTGACACAAAATTCAAGCAATTCATTTTTTTTCTGAAATCAAGGGCACTCTAAATCTTCGAACAAGTTTCCCAAGGTTTGGTTCATAATCCATATAACGGTATTTCTGAAAATGTAGTAAAAACTCCACTGGTCCAAAATCATGGGAAAACTTCAGACTTTCCAATGACTTGTTATGCTCTTTATCTTATGTTCCTCATGGTATAACGACTGGTACACCGTTACTTACTTCCATTAACGATACACCATAGTCATTGCGATTCTGTAATAAAAAATAGTAAAATAATCTATATTTTTTTTATAAAATAATAAAAAATAGAGAATATATAAAGCAATATAAAAGGAACTAAACTAATAGTAGTTTATGATACAAATGTGTAAAGAAAAGCTTTTGTGCATGAGTTGCGAAGTTTCGGGCCTTCGAAGTTTCTCGCCTTCGACTCGTGCTTTAATCGCAATGAGTGCACAATGCCTTTCACACACGTGTATCATACATTATTTTATCTGCGAAGCATGTTAGAATACTGTTGAATCTACAAAAAAATAATTGTTTCTTACCGTTAATATTGAAAAATTGTCCGATTTCACAAACAAAATACTTCAAATCACTTCATGTGTGGAACGTTCAGCGCCTCCGTGGTAGCAATTGCTAACTAGTAAAAATACTCAGTGGCGGTAAGACTATATGGTCATTGTCGATGTTATCTAGGTTAACTTAGATTTAATAGGTTATGATATTTAATAGGTTATGATTGGATTAAGTTATATTAGAGCCAGATAAATCCAGACTGTCAGGCCAAGAGTTCTTAATACAAAATAAGAAAAATTAATTCAATTTTAATATACGTCTGAAATTTTATTGGGTTTATGTTTTTTGTTTTTGTTTGTGTTACACACGATTATAATAATGGCATCCTTCACATACAATAATTTACTTATTAATGTGTTCATTTTGGTGTGCGGCTAGATAAATATTATTTAGAAAAGTTTGTTAACATATTAGTCCCATTCCACTACACCAATTTTTGTTGTTTTTTCGTCATTCACAATATTTACACAATAAGTTTTGTTGGACTGTTTTGAATATTGTTCTGCACAAATATATTTTTCACGTTACTGACACTTTATTTTTGTTTTTCTATTTTTTGAATATTGAACACAATTGACACCACTTCCTTTTTCTACTTCCTGGCAAATTTGTAAAAACTTAGGCTGAAGGTTCTTTGATGACATCAGATGTTCTTTTTTCTATGAAATCTTGCATGCAGGGAACTGTTCTGCGATATTTGATATAAGGTTTTACTAAAGAAAATCTGAGGTATTTTAGATAACACTGCCTGACAAAAACTTTTTCAGAAAATGAAATTGGATTTTCTCCCATCACCCATAGATTTTTTGCAACGATTGTTATGTGTTTTACTGAAATATAGCAGTATCGGTATATTCTAAATGTTAAACTTACTTCAAAATGTTGTTGCGGATGTTTTACGATATTTTATCCATGAGATAAATCCTAGATCCTAGATGATCCTAAGATGATCCTAGATCATAGGTTCCCAACATGGGGAACATGTACCCCTGGTGGTACATTGCGTTGTTGCAAGGGGTACAATAGAAATTTCAAGAAATTTCTTATGAAGAGCGTAATTTTTTTGCGTAATTTCAAATAGCTTGTTAATATAGTGCACCCAAACATCAGGCTTCTCTTCATCACCAGTTAATAATTTGTTGTAGTTATTGAATAGCATTTGTGCTTTTTTTTTGTATATGCCTGATGCCTAATAAGTTAAAATCTTCGTGCAAGTTTCGAGCCTTTCTATCTTCGAGCATTCTTGTTCAAGCCAGGTGTTTTTTGCTTGTCGAATTTTGGATCTTATGGTTCTTTGGAAATTGTACTTTGCACCATCTTTATTCTTGTAGACTCGTCGTTCATACATTAATTCAAGGATTTCGTCAGTTATCCAATTAGTTTTAGTCTGATATCTTCTAGCCGGGAGTTCTTTTAATGCGCTTTTTAAAATTTCGGCTGATTATGTTCTGACAATCAAGCTCGTTTTTTTGGAATATTTGGATTTTTCAGTTGTTTAAGATCATTTATTTGTCTGTTTGGTGTTTCGCGTTCTGATGTAATCTTAGTTCTGAGTTTCGCTTTCAGTAGGGTGTGATCTGAAGGCACGTCAGCTCCTGGATATGTGCATGCACTGATTATTGCTGGAGCAAATCTTTTATTTATTACTATGTAATCTATTTGGTTACGTACAATATGTTGTTGGTTGTCTTGTGGAGATTTCCAGGTGTATAGTCTTCTAGGCGGGGACCGGAACGAAGTATTGCTTCTTTAATTTTATTGCTTATTGCTTATATTGCTTCTTAAAAAAAAATTCTTCTCAAATTATTATCTTTTAAATATGTTAGTTGTTACCCTGTAATATGGCTGCGGTACAAATTATAAGAAGAAACTATCTTACCAAACAGAATGCTTTGATAAATATTGTGTGATTGAAGAGAATAAGAGACTGTGTGTAATTTTCCAAAAATAATAGTTTATGATACAAGTGTGTGAAGAAGGACTCGTGGCGATTAAACTACACAACTCATGCGCAAAGCATTCCCCACACGTGTATCATACATTATTTTATCGACGAAGCATGTTAAAAATACTGCTGAATCTACAAATAAAAACATTATTTCTTACCGATCACTGACACAATAAGGTTAGAACGTTCAGCCGCTCCGTGGCAAAAATTGCTAACTAGTAAAAGCGCACAGTGATGGGACCACTATTTGGTCGATGTCGATGTAATGTAGGTTAACCTAGATTTCATCTAGATTAGGTTATGGTTAGGTTAAGTTATATTAAAGCCAGATAAATCCAAACAGAGAGGCCGAGGCTTCTTGATTAAAAATAGTAAAAATTAATTTAACATACGTCAGGAAAATTTAATATACGTCAGAAAATGTATTTTCTACGTCTATATTTTTTGTTTAGTAACGCGAGTTGTTGCCATAATAACAACAAACAGAACTCGTTTATTAATGGAACTTCATTAGATTTACATTGGACTTTTACACACGATTATTATAATGGCAACATTCACATATAATAATTTTACTTTTTAATTAATGTGTTTATTTTGATGTGCTAGTAGATAAACTAACATTACAGCTGCTAGTTTTCAAGTTGCTCATTGCTCAAATGTCACGGGAAACATCGTTCAGCAAGAGAGTTTGTAAAACAAACGTTTTAAGAAAGTAGTGCTACTTACATGAGTTACCAATAAGTCGGAATACAATTAAAGATCAATACTAGAATTAGAAAGAGACATTTTGTCACAAATATATGTATAACGACTTGGACCTTTTTACAGTTAGTTAAGGGCATGCGCATGCGCCTAGTTTGTAAGGCGGGGATATGAAAGTTTCGGGCACATATTTAGTTATACGTCAAAAAGTTCGGGCACTTTTTGACGTATAACATGGCGGAATTTGACACATGCGCACAAAAAATTCAAGTATAAAAAGGTCTATTTTGCAGCAATTGCAAAATTAACAGTTTTTGCTCGATATACCTAAAACAGGAAATATAATGAAAGAAGGTCTATATTTTTAAAGAATTTAATATTTTATTTAAAGAAATGGATATTGAACTGGGAGGATATTGAATTGGGCGAGGAAAAACATTGGTTTTATTTAATATCTTAAGCAAAATAGTCCACATCTTCTAATTGGATTTCAATGTATAATACATCAGGAAGTTTTATGGACTTATTCATTGATATACATTTTTTGACTTCGACCTTTATTTTTTGCTCTTCACTTCTAAAGTAGAAGTAAAACAAGAAGGAAACTTGAATTTTGTAAAACCCTTTAAAGGTGAGAACAAAAAAAGGACCTTCGACCTACCACCTCTTTTCCAAGTGATGCCAGTGGCCCGCGAGCTAGTACGAAAAATTTAATGAACAAAATTTTACTCACTACTCATAAAGGTTCGCAATCCCTGTCCTAGATTAATGTCCAGCAGTAAACATCAAGCAAACTATCAATCCATTTGTTATTACAGTTGTTATTACAGTACAATTGATAGAGATATTTTGTCCCACACTGTACATAAAAATGCTTGTAACTAAAAATGCATGGGTGATGCGCAATTTCTATTTTCATATTCGATTTCACGGTGCCGAAATACATCAGAAACAACTAAAAATGTCCATGTCTCAAAATATGTGTGAAAGAGTATAATTAACTCTATTTATTCTCTTTACAACATTCAAATTAGAATTGGCTTTCATATAAACATTCCACAAAATGTACGTATTGCCCAGCAATTAGCTGTTGTATATGTCTGTCTGTTCTACCTTTTGCGTTGTTAAATGTAACAAACATGTTGGGTTTTTCTGTTGCTCCCTCACTGCCGTTGTCATAATGCAAGATGGAGACTGGAGAAAACTAACACCTTTTTGTTTTGTTTTGGTAGTAGGGTAACAATGTTTTGTTGGAGTCAACCAGAAGTAATGACGATCCAGCTGTTGTTTTGACAAGACATTCTTTAGGGTTTACTTTTTTATCGTATGCACAAAAATTACACAGGATCAAAATTTGGGTTTTTCTGTTGCTCCATCATTACCGTTGTCGTAATGCATGGTGGACAGAACTAGCCCCTTTTTGTTGTATCTTGGCAGTAGATAACAATATTTTTTTAGAGTCAAACAGAAATAATGACGATCCAACTGTTGTTTTGAAAAGATATTCAAGGATTTCGTTTTTATTTTATACACAATAATGACACAGGATCAAAATTATTACTAGTACACTCTGGTGTAGTATAGGGTTAAGTTAAGATTACGATTACGTTAGATTTACGTTAAACATTGTTTATTATTAATTTTAGCTAAAATGTTCTCTGTTTAGAGTTATTTTTAAGAGAGTTTCGGCTTGTCTTTAAATACGTAAAAACAATCTTCCAATCGCACTATCGTCTACAGTTTAAAATAAACCAATTACAAAAGAGAAAAAAAAACAAACTCAATTAACAACAGAATTTATCACCAATTAGTGTTGACTTGTAATGTATTAATTAATTGTCAAAGATGACTGAACTTTCGCAGATTCACAGCGGATTCATAGGAATTACAGATATATATTTTCAATATATACTGTATAGATTAAAACATTTTATAAAAAGTAATATGTGCTGTATTATTTTTTTATGTAATTTTAAAATTATTGTTTTTCTTTTTATATTGACTTTCAAAATTTATAAACAAAATTCGTATCCCTTTCAAACCTTTACTGTACCCCTAGGGGTACTCGTACCACACTTTGAGAAACACTGTATCCCAAACTGTCAGTTATGATTTTTCCGAAAATTAAGGAAAATCTGCAAACTTCTTTAGTGCATGGTCTTATCCAAAGCTCAACTAGCAGTTTTCCAGAAAATCGAGGAAAATCAGATTTTTCAAATAATTTGTTTTTTTAATGGAAAATTAGGAAACTTTTAAAAACAAACATTTCTTAAACTCGTTCCTTACAAATATTCGAAACCGAAACGGAAAATTGCCGAAAGTTTTGCAATCGGGTTTCTTCGGAGAAAGATTCTAAATAAAAAATAACTACTACGTGAGCGGATCATATACGTTGTTTTGTTTTATTATAAATTGACTTCAAATTAATTTCAAATAAAAAAACGTATTAGTACGTCAACGGGCAGCAATGTATTGTATAAACAATAATATGATCTACACAATTTACATGCACAACATTTTTTGTTTTTTATTCGGTTTACATTATTTATAAACTCTTGATATTGTCTTGCATATAATCTCGTTTTTACATCTAGTTTCGGTTGTAAGTTTATCTTAATGTTGATCTTTAAGACGCCGTTTGAGCTAAATTGCAATTTTACTTTTTTTCATATTCTAGACAAAACTACATATACACAACTTTTATGTATCGAGTATAAAAGTTATATAAACTTACATTTATTGGCCTATTAATAGCTATTTTAACTAGTTAATATGTTTTATGAAAAAAAAACAACATTCTTGTATTCATTTCCGTATTCTGATTTACTTCATATCTGATACTAATTATAAATAATAAAAATAATATTTTCTAACAAGTTTTTCTAGTTGATATTGCATGCAATTTAAATATTTGTTAAATTGTACACATATTTTATTTATAAATATTATAAAAAATAACATTTTCAATCATGTAAAAGTTATTTTTGTCTAGACATAAACATATATACTTTTATTCCGAGCAGCTATAAAACGTTGCATCGCCGAATCTCAAGGTTTTAATTTTTATAAGTTTGATAACTGTAAGTAAGATAACAGTAAGTTTATTAAGATAATTGTAGAAATCATTTTCACATTTTCATCATACCCCGTCCAAACACGTCAAGTATCACTTTTACTCCTACCAGACTAGGAATATAGTTAGGCATGCCGAACGATCCATTCGGGCCTAATAAGGCCTTCCGAACTGTGTCAAGCCGCAATCGAACTTTTCCCGTCCTAATTACGAAAGCCTAACTTAGGCAAATCTTTGCAAGTCCAGACATTCATCTAATGAAGCCTTCCGAACTATTACCGAACTGTGGCAAGCTTCATTCGAACCTTGCACCGTCCTTATAAGGAAACCCTAACTTCGGAATATCTTTCTAAGGAACTCCGAACTGTTTCAATAGTCTCATTACGCGTATGCGTCCATACACTTACTCTTTCCACAAGACTATTTCCATACTGGACATACACATGCATATAGATTTCAGTTACTTACTATTATTTCAAATATTTTATAGTGCATCAAAAATCTTCGTATGTTTTTAAGATTTACTTTTAAACTGCGTTTTTATCTAAACTTGTTTCTAATTAACAATAAAAGTTATGCGAGACGTGAACCTAAAGTCGGCAGATAATCCCTTGAGTAAGGTTCAGAAGGTTGGGAAAATCAAAGCGTTTGGGAAAATCAAAAAAGAAGAAACAAATTAAGAAGGCAAAGAACAATAAAATGTATTTCTTTAAAAAGTTTTATAAATCCTTTTCACAATTTTTATATTAATAGAAACTAATTTACTTAGTGTCCTAGTGAATATTTACTGACAATTCGTTCTAAATATTCGTAAGCCTATACATGGGCTGATTTACCTATAAGCTAAAGAAGCTATAGCTTAGGGCCCCAACTTTTTTGGGGCCCCCAAAATACCCCTATAAGTATCCGAAAATCATATTTCGCACTGACATATATAAAATCTGAACTTACAAAGGGCCCCATATCTCAAAAACTTTGGGCCTTATCAAGTCTAAATCCGCTTATATTTTACTGACTCATTTACAGTGTTACATTAGAGTGTGATTGACATAGAGTGCTACATTACTCTTAATGTTTTTGTTTTAATAAAAATATTTGCTATAAGTGTTTATGGTTCTATCGAAATTTATTAGTTTCCCTACTTTTTCCTATCCTTCATCTAACAAATGAGTGTTTAAGTTACTATTAATATGTTTCATGATTCCTTTATAATTGCATTAATATAATGCCTTGTAGTTTTGTGAAAAATGTAGAAAACAAACTATCAACTAAAACAATAAGAATTTTGTTCGTGCAATTGTAATTGAATATATTCGCTTTTTCACCAAAGACAAAAGGAAAATTTAGACAACATTTAGTTACAGTTAACGCATACAAGTGTGGCTTCCGAATTTGTTCCGAACCAGGCTTCCTAATTAGCAGCGAAGCTAGACGTGCGTTACAAATGTGATGACGACCTAATGCGGTTGCCTCTTTTGTAACGAGCACGGAGTTCGGCATGCCTACACACACTGATAGGTTTTTTTGATAGGACACACTGGTCCTACGTACGCAACGTATGCAACGCATTGCGATATCTGGACTCTTGATTTTAGATGAAAAACTATGCCATAGAAACACACTTATCGTATGCAATGCAATCACACGCCTCATACGCAACGTCAATCTGGGATATCCAGATCGGCGTGGGAAGGTGGAGGGGATGTTCGTACGATATCCACGGGTGTGATCAGTGTGTTTCTAGATCTTATGCATAGTACGTCATAAACAAATAGATTTTTGATGCAAGCGTTCTGTTGTCAAAATACTTAAAATGGGAGATGAACAGCTGATAGATTTAAACTGCATTTTAGACATGCAAAGGTACATAAAGAATCGTTCTTCATCAGATTCCAGTTTCTGCATTAATGTATGATATTCTCCAACTCTAATGAATTTTTCTCTTTGTTTAAATATCTCATTAACCCAATCTTCTCTTAACTTTAATTTTTGATTTTGTGGCGCGGAAATATTCATTTAAAAACAGTAAACTCAATAAATCATCCTAGGATTCGCTGTCGGAATCAGAAAACATGATTTACAGATGCACTAGTGCACCTTGTGAGAAATTACAACAGCGTCTGATGGAAAATTTACGTTGCATACGCGGGACCAGTGTATCTCTACCTTAATTCGTTCCTAATAACAAACCCAAAGACACACTATTTGTTTAGTATAATAATCTAATTATCTAATTCATATAACATGGGCGCACGTAAAAAAGGGTTTTGTAAGTAAACGAAACCAAAACATATAAGTTTGAATTCCAAAATCTAATAACTTGTTTTTCAATTAATTTTCTTTTACCTTCATATTTTACGGATGCCATACTAAACCATGTTAGAAAATGACTCTTTAATATTTTCATCCGCTTTCTAGTAATTTAGTAATAAAACAAATTGTCCAAATAACTATCTTTACTTAACCGTTTTTTAATCACATGTAGAGTATATTTAAAATGTATAATAAAAATAGTTTTGTTTTTATTGTTGTTTTATTTAATAGTAAAAAGGATTACTACTACCTTTAGTAAACTATTTACTTCTTTCTGGTTGGCTTATTAGAGAAATATTTTAAAATCTTGTTAGTTATTTTTTCAGTTCTACATAATCGAGCGTAAAACTATTTCAAATGATTATCTATCTAATTAAAACCATTTAGACAACCTGTTACATGCTGTTAATACACAAATATATTTATGTTTCAAATAGTTTAAATATGTTGAATGCAGACAGGTGAACAGAATCTAGACAGAAATAGTTTACTACCATTTTGGGTATTTGAATTTAGAAAAAAAGAACACTTTGATTGTTTTGAATATACAAATATTTGGATGTAATAAATTACTTGTGTGCATCTTATATACGCATCTTATATGCATCTTATACGTTCCAATATGCATCTCGACACATTTTCGGGAGTTCAATTAACACACAAAAGCTTTTCTCAGGCTATTCAAGCCCACTAAAGTTGGGGCAATCTACCCCTACACGACACAATTTTGTGGAGACAATCATATATTGTATTCGCAGATGGAGCGAATGTGAGATCCTTTATAGTTTTATAAAACATCTCATTTTGAGAATTTGATATTTATAAACATTGATATAGACAACATTAAAGCCGATATGCTAAAACATATGGGAGAAAAAGGCACTGAAGTATTCCACGATATAATAGAAATGGCCTGGAAAACACAAGAAGTCCCGGATGACTGGGAAAGCTCAATAATAATACCCATATATAACAATGGAGACGGAAGAGAATGTGGATATTACTGAGAGTTATATTTCCTATGCTGTGGGTGCAAAGTATATGGAAAAAAAAAATTTTAGAGGAAAGACTAAAAATGACCACGCAAAGAGAAATACATGAAGCGCAGATCGTTTTTGGGCCCGGCTATATTGTGCAAGATCACATATTCACAATAAGTAACTTAACAGAAAAGTAACTAAAGTATGACAAACAAATATACCTATGTTTTATAGATCTCGAAAAGGCTTTTGACAAAGTTCCCCAACATCACATATCGAAAACATTAGGAAAATACGAAGTGGATGATAACCTGAGTGAATCAATGTACAAAAATAGAGCAAATATACTAAGAATATTAAACGAAGAATCAGATAAAGCCATTACCACACAAGGGGTTAGACAAGGATGTCTAACCCCTAGTTAGGCGTGCACTGTTATTCATCCTATATCTGAACGAAACAAGAAAAATAAGTGCAGCGTAAAACAAATCCACTCTATAAACTAGGGATGCATTGATACGCACTTTTGCCGATACGATACCGATTCCGATATTTATAGAAAAACATCGACGATACCGATACCGATGCAAATAGTGCAGGCTTCAAAAGGTGTACAAAGCTGTGGGTTTAGGATAGAAAATATAAAAACAGACGGCACTATTTACTTAAGTAATATTTATTTAGAATGTTAACTAACTAAATTTTGAAAATTGTAATATAACAAAATATTAGTTATTTTTTGAAAATATAATTACAACATCAATTTAATAATAGAGTTCAGATAAGAATTCAATAACGAAAATTCAGTAAACACAACATTCTTCAATTATTAGATGAAAGTCGATTTCATAAGTCTGTTTGAATGAGACCTGCCGTTGAAATTAGCCTTTCAGATGTGACAGAACTCATTTCAAAACTGAAATATTTTTGTGCCATTTTTTTAAATTTGGATATAAAATATCACAGCGCCAGAAATGGAGAGGATATGTTGAAGGACTTGATATGTTGGGGGATCTCCAATATCTCTGTAGTTCTTCTTTGAGAGAATCAGTGTTCAAAAGAGAGAGAGGCTCAGGCTTATCTTCTTCAGTCTCTTGAATAATATTTTTACAAACGCTCCATATCCCACATCTTGTAGATGGCTCAGAACTTGTACTTGGTTATAGCGTTGCCGATTCTGAAATAGTTTGTAAATTCAGTAACTTTCCAAGCCGTTCTTTTGCCATAATAATAGTGGATTGTTTATGAAATGTTCGAAGTTTTTAACGCGGATATATTGCGGTGATTAAATAATACGATTCTTCATTTTCCAAATAATCAAATCTTTCATTAACAGCCAATATCATAACAGCCGCCATAAGTTTCGATACATTCCCTCTTGCAAAAGACCAACCGTCCGTGTCTTGGATATTTTGTAGCACTCTTCGTAGAATGTTATTTAACGGAATAGCGTCGGATAAAACAGCTGTGGTTTTGCTGATTGATTTTGTAACCTCTTCAAAATAACGTCAACTGTCCACCATCTCATCCATCAGTATCCATTCTTTCGTTGTGAATACTACGTTGCACTTTATACTAGGCAAAGAAGCTTGCACTAGAACTCATAAAACGCGGGAATTCCCCGCGCGTAGATAAATTGTTCCGCGCTTACATGAACGAACTAAGCGCGGCGATAGCGCGTTTACTTGATGGATCGTTATAGCGCGGAATTTAAAATGTATCGGTATATTGGCAAACTAAAATCACCGATTCCGATATATCGGAAAACGAGCAATATCGCCGATATATCGGTATCAGATTCATCCCTGCTATAAACATCAGCGAATGTGTATTTTACAGACGACATCGTTGTAATTGCAAACAGTGAAGAGACATTACAACACAATGTTAGAAACATGGGCAAAAGCATTAGAAGAAAAGGGATGAAAATTAGTGTAAAAAAGACTAAAACCATGGTTATCTCCAACGTACCAAAACAAGTCAACACAATTAAAAGGAAAAATGATAGAACAAGTAGATAACATCAAATACTTAGGAATAGCAATTAACCAAGCAGGAAGCTATGAAATAGAAATTAATAGTAAAATAGCAGCAACGGCCAAACTATATCACACCATGAGAAATAGTTTTATAAACCAAAAACAATATAATAATAAGTGTTGGAACAAAACTTACTGTTTATAAAAGAATCTACATGCCTATCCTACTCTATGAAAGTGAATCTTAGGTACAACAGAAAAATTCAAAGAAAATACAAGCAGCCGATATGAAATATCTGAAAAGAACAGCAAATTCCACACCACTAGTCAAGATAAAAATCGAAAGAATACAGTAGGACCTAAATGTAGAAAGTGTGATGAAGTACATACAGAAGGTACAACTGAGATGGTGGGGGCATCTAAAAAGGCTAGACAGAAACCGCCAAGTCAAGAAAGTATGGGAAACAGAAAAGTGGCAATAGACGAGGAGGAAGACCTAGGAAAGAGTGGGATAAAGAATTAGAGATACTAAAAGAATAAGGCTAAGAATAAGTACAAGAGAAGCGGAAGTACTGGCAGAAGAAACACTTGGATAAAAATGGTGAAATCTATATGAAAATAATGTCTCATTAAATATTAAAGTAACTAAAAATAAATTAGCTGTTAGATAATATGGACTGTTTCAGATCAATCTGTATGAAAATAATGGTGCTCGTACATAATTTTTGTACAAATTTTCTGTACAATGTCATCATCGATTTCGAACTTGTCTAGATTGTACAACTGTAGATTCTGAAGCAAACTTCTCTAGATTGTTTGAATTTAAAAAAATGTCTTCTTATATGTTCGTAACATATTGTCCTAAATTTTTATATATTTTATATGTTGTTTTGGTGTGTATTGATTTTAAAATATTCTCACTAGCTGCAGCTTTCAACAATTGTTCTTTACTTTTTTTAATGTAGTCCATTGTGAATTCGCTTTTCTTCTACCGAATGGTAAACTTGTAGTCCACTACCACCAAATGTGGTAAATAATGGTCAACGTCACTTTTCGTGTTTTCCGATCAAGTTTTATTATTATTATTACCGTTATTATTATTTATTAAATAAATTGTATATTCAATACAATGCCACATTAATAAATCAACGAAAGAAAATAGTAAAACGTAAAAATGGGTGTGATACAACGAACCGTTTCCTTGAATATAAAAGAAAATTATATAAACACTCGATTCTATCGCAAATCTATCATCGTGATGGCATTTGCAATCGCGTTTTTCTTACGTTTCTCGGTACCCGTCTGTTTGACATCATGTTTATATTAATATAAAAAAGTGTGGATATTCATTTCTCACTCACATATATACGTGTAAATAAATTTAAAAAACGGCGAAAGAGGCGAGGAAAAATTATTGCAGAAAACATACATACATAAAATCGCGGGCCGCGGGTATACGTTCAGCGCGGATAGATTTTAGATTGTGGCTCGGGCAGTCATCGACGGACCTTCGGACTAGTCGGAACAGTCGCGATTTTTTTGATAATTGTTTAATAGTTGTTAATAAGTTTGTTTTTTGCCTAATGCTCCTATTTGTTATGTTGTCGGCAGTGTATTTGTAATGTGTGCGCTTTGTTGTTCCTAAAATTTTTGTTTTCTAGTTTAGTTTGATGAGGATTAAATGTAGCGTGTTGTTACGGTCTGTAATGTATTAACTAAGTGTTAAATAATATGTTTATCTTAAGAGTTTCTTTTTTTAAATTTAATTCTGATAAGGAGATTTATTATGACATATTTTTCGGTGTTTTGTTTTGAGATAGTAATATTGTTGATGGTTTCTGTTGACGATTGGTTTATAATTGGTGATAATTTATTTGTTTGCGAAAAATGTTTGAACTGAACGCGTTTTTTTTTTGTTGGGAAATGTCATGACAAAGTGAATTAATTTTTGAATAATTGTATTTTTTAGTAAAATTAACTTTTTTATTAAATCAAATAAGAATTCGTTATTATCTAACCACTATTATTACATAAAATAGATAAATCTAAATTTCATGAATTACGAATTTTAAATATTGATCTAGTGATTTACAAATATTATTCTAAATAAGTTTTATTAACATTTTTTATACACGCTTACAATTAGTAAATCAAATATTGGTGAATTTTATATGCTATAGATATGAAAATATTTCAAATACTATTTCAATTAGTAAATTAGCCAAAGAAACTTTGTAGTACTTAAATTTTAGATTTATCCATCCAGATATTCCATCAAAATATTAGAGAAATATTTTACCTAAAATTATTATAATAATAAGCATTTTTAAAACCAGTGTAAAACAAAATACGAATAGTAAACTAACGAAAATTAAACCCAAAATAACGAAAAACAAACACAACCCAACCCCAAAAGACTTTTGAAAAAAAAAATAATATTATCTTTAAACAAATCTTTAAACTGAATTTATTGATATATTTTTTTATATAAACCCCAATTTATGTTTAAATGTATTAATTAAATTATAGATTATTAAAAGCATTACGTTATAGATTATTAAAAGCATTATTAAGTTCAAATTCATGAGTTTAGATATTCATTAAAATTAAGGAAATGAAGGTCATAGGAATATTTTTCCTGCCACCCGCATTTCTTCAAACAGAAAAGTGAAAGAAAAATACTGACTATAATATAAATGGACTAGCTATAGCCCGCGGCATCGCTCGCGTGGATTTTGAATGTTAGAACATGCTTTTATCAAAACCCTACGGATATGAATAGGGGTTTTTTAAACGTAAGGTTGTTTTAACAATTAGATGACTTAACAATATGATTAAGTTCTTAGTTAAAATTCTGTATGTTTTGTTTTAGATTTTACTATATTCAGCATTTTTTTGCTTTCATATGGACTAATATAGTACAATATATATGACAATTGTTGTAAGCTAAATTGTGCTTTACAACTGTGACCCACAAGACAATGCTTATTTATACAATTAATTTGCCTAATGAAACGTTAGAATAGAAATTCTATTCTTATATTTTCTTTAAAAAGACTCATCTTTTTTAGTAATTTATCATATTTATTATTATATTTTCTTTAAAAAGATTAAAAATTTTCTAGAAATGCATATTATTAAAATCACAAGATTATGGGAAATTGTTTATTGAAATATTATTAAAAATACCTAGTACAAAATAATAATATTATACTTTTGTCAAATTTTTTGTCAAAATTGGAAATAAATCTGTGATCTGTGCTAAAATTTTTGTTGGTATCATTTAATTCTTTGGTTTTTCTTAATAAGCCAAAGAAGAATAAAAAATAACAATTGGAAAAAATTTAAATTTTATTAACTGTTCTATTGAAGATTATTAAAAAATTTTATTTCCTTTATACAATTAGGAAAACGAATCTTCTAAAATGCTATTTTGACAGTGATATTTAAATTAGTCGTAACTAGATGCCAGACAGAATTACGAAAAATCCTCGGTTATAGTGAAACGTTTTCAGGTTTTTGTTTATCTAATCTTGCTTTATAAAGTCATATTTAATTCCTAGAATATCGATCAATTAAACCGTAGTTTATTCACTAGTGCAATAAAAATTATATTTCACTAGAGACTTAAAAGTATCCATAGCAACGTATCAAAATAACTCACTTACGGGCTCCGTAAACATAATACTAACTGTTGACTTGTTAGCTGATTTTTTATCGTTAATCACAAAACTTTACATATTGTTGTATGAAACTCTTGATTTTTGCGGGAGTTACTTTCCGCAATTTCGTCACCATCTAACAATAATTCTTCGGACGTGTCCATTTATTATTAATAAAACACAAATTAATTGAACACAAAATTCTAAACAACATTTTGACGTACGAACCAACAATTTTATCGTTGTCATGACAACACAATCATGGCGGGCCGATATGCTTCTCGTAAAAAAAACTCACGGAAAATGGAACTTTTTCTTAAATCAGAAGCAAAATTGAATAGAACTTTGTATTATACTCATGGATTAATTTCTTTTAAACAATTAGGAGAAATAAACTTCTAAAACACCATTTTACCAGTGATATTCAAATTAGTCTTAACTAGATGCCAGACAGAATTCCGCAGAATCCTCGGTTACCGTGGAACGTCCTCAGGTTTCTCAGATTTATTTAAGTAACCATAAACGACAAATAGTTTAAATGATTGTGGTGATTCTTCGCTTTATTTTAAGTTCCAAATGTAAATATTTTAATGTAAAATTAGTAAATATTTGTAAGAAAAATATTTACAATATAAACACTTTTATATTTCAAAATGGATGTTTTTAAAGAAATCTGGGACCCTAAAACCCACGAAGATTAAAGAAATAATTTATTAATAATAAAATTAGGAATTTGGACAAGACATAGGTACTTACATAAAATACTTGATGTGTATTTAATTTCTACAAAATAAATAAGTTTTAAATAATCTGCAAGCATCATAAAGGAAAGCAGACATTAAAAGAAATAAATTCAAAACTTAATTATATTTAGCAGTCAATTCATACGGATAAAACGCGGATTGATGACTATAATAACATTGTTATAAAAATGATGATATCATAATTAAAAGACATTATTTTTCTGTGGAATTTGATTTTTCATTAAAAAGTTTCAATTTAAGGTAAATATTGCTTAAAAGATTTGCTTAATTATAAATTGAAGTAATTATAAATGCATTAACCAAACATTTACTCTTTTTTCTATTGCAAACATTAGAAGTACCTTGTTAAGACAAAACAATTTCTTTGTTACCTAAAAAAATTTATAACAAAAAGAGAATAATTACAGTAGAATAAATATTGCTGAACATATTTTAAGGATAAAATATTTTTCGTTATATTTAAAATAAAAACTTGGAATTTTAAGATATAAAATGATTGTAGATTTTTATCGAATTTTCGAAAACACGAATAAATTCAATTAAGTTTACAGCTATGTAGCAATAACAACTGAATTTATTGATATATTTTTTTATATAAACCCCAATTTATGTTAAAATGTATTTATTAAATTAAAGATTATTATAACCAATACTCAATTTTCATTAAAATTAAGTTCAGTCATGATTTCAAATAGTCATTAAAATGAAGGAAATGATATTTTTCCTGCCACTCGCATTTATTCAAACAGAAAAATGAAAGAAAAATACTGACTATAATATAAATGTACTATAAAGTAAATGTAAAATGTAAATGTACTATAAAATAAAGGCTATTAATGTGTGCATATTAATAAAGTATTTTGAGAACTGCAGTTAGAATCAACAAAATGGCAAAGTAAACTTACTTTATGAGGAATATTAAAATTTCTTACTTTCCCAACACGTTCGCTTTTTGAAATTCAAGTATCTAAATACAAAAATTCACTCAGCTCTTTATCTCCCATAACTCAAATATTTCGGTTGAATTCTAAAACACGTGTTTCTTTATTTTTAAAAACGTATCAACATATCAAGCTTTTTATTGGTAAATTTTTCGGTTTTTTAGACTTTCTCATACACTCTTATTGTTTTTAGTCACTTTAAGTCACTTTTATTCTTTTTACTTCTTGCCTGGATTTGTATGTGTTTCTCTTTTAAAGGAGAAACATTATACCCATTTTTACGACTTTAACATTTTTTGTTTTTGAGATAAAGGTATCCTTATTAAAATGTTAAGCCCCATTTTGGCCCTCTTATAGAAGGAATTTAAAAATATCCTTTTTTAATGAATGATATACCGTCCAAATTTAAGGTTACTAGTTTAAGACCTATATTGGACGTGTGTATTAATGAGCCATTAAGGATACTTTCTTTTATTCATAGACATAAACATCGGAACTGTCACTGCAGAGATTTAGTAGAAAGTAACTGCTGTACAGGGCAAAACTAGTTACCAAATTTTGCGTTTTCCCAAATTTTTAAGTTTAACTTCAGAAAATATGTAATAAATATACCACAATATATCACAATAATAGGGCATTCATTATAAAGAATTCATGCTATTTTTAACAACATTCTCAGTTATTTACACTGAATTGAAAAATTGTATGCTTTGTTTTAACCACCCTAAGTTTGTAGAAATATTATAAAGGGTTTTCCAATAGGAACTTTCGAGCTTTGACAGTTGCTAGCGGCCATAATGTTGCAGCTACACCTGTTTAATTGCCTGTCATTTATTCAGTCTGCTTTGCAAAATAACCATGAACGGATCTAGCGTTCAACAACACGTGCAAATGATAAAATTGTTTCATCAAAATGGGTATTCTGTTCGGGTGAATTAAACATTATTAAAAGCGGTCCCACAATCGTCCTACCGAGAGGACTAATGCGCAGTGTGGTGGATAAATGTGAGTTCACTGGTTCAGTAAACAAATACCAACAATAAATAAATAAACCAATAAACCAACACCAGTACGATGACGATACGCAATATCTGCCGACAACATCGTCACAGTCTGTGAAACTATGCAGGAGAATCCGAAGCAGTCGATGTCGCGTCGCTCACAAGAACTCTGCCTTTCGCAGACCACAACTTGGCGAATTTTTCGTCGTAACTTGGGCCTACACCCGTACAAAATTAAACTGACCCAGGAGCTGAAGGTAAACGACCATAGCCAACGACGTGTGTTCACTGAATGGGCCCTGAAGCATCTATATCTTCAGCGATGAGGCCCATTTCTGCATGAATGGGTACGTCAATAAACAAAATTGCCGATTTTGGGACGATACCAATCCACATGAGATTCAAGTGCATCCCGAAAAGGTCACTGTCTGGTGTGGATTTTGGGCTGGCGGCGTCATCACTCCATATTTCTTTGAGAACGACGTTAGCCAGGCCATCACCGTCAACGGCGAGCGCTATAGGTCGATGTTTATCAACTTCTTTTGGCCTGAATTGGATAATATGGACACCAACGGCATGTGGTTTCAACAGGACGGCGCTACATGCCACACAGCTCTTGTCACATTGGATATTCTGCACGAGCGATTTGAGGGCATGGTCATCTCACGTGGAGTTGATGTGAACTAGAGATGGTGCTTAATCTTTCATTAAACGCTTCCTATCCTTAAATTTGAATTAAACAAAGTGTGTGAGATATAATCGCAATTTTTTTATTTATTTGAAAGACCCATCGATGTCATTATGTATGGAATATAACATCCAATGAATGTAAACGGGTTAACCCGTTAGATTTTTGTTGTGGGGTTTCTTAAGTCGCATATCTCATACGCATAACATAACTTATATCATCAGTCGAATTCAGCCTGATATATGCGCCAGAGTGATAGAAAATTGGACATTTCGGATGCGCGCCACAACGAAGCCGCGGCGCGTCGAACATTTGTTGGATGTTATATTCCATACATAATGACATCGATGGATCTTTCAAGAAATAGAAAATTTCGATTATATCTCACACTTTGTTTAATTTAAATTTAAGGATAGGAAGTGCTTAATGAAAGAACATAGAGGGCCTTTCATTAAACTTGTTATTCACAGTTGTTTAAGTTTAAACACTTGACACGACTCCAGTTTCGACTGGTGAAGCTCATCTTCAAGTGTCAAGTGTTTAAATTTATATAACTGTGAATAACATGTTGTATAATATTTTTACATATTATGTGTGGTTGAAACAGTAAATTCAGTGTAAGTATGGATTATCACGTAGAAACGGTCGCAACCATCCTATGTTTCAGTTATTTGTTGTACGCGTTTATTCTTTTAGATTTTTACTTTCACACGTAACGTAAGAAACATTTGGAATAGGCACCATCGCCCATAGAGACCATTTCGGAAAATAGTAATACACTCATTTCTTCATTTTTAAAGAATTTAAATAAAATAATATTTTCTCATCTTCCACATATCCAGTTTCTAAGATATAATTATACCACATTTGCCGCCATATTTTCGGAAAATGGCAAATGGTATTTTTCTATTTTGTAAGATGAATCCAAATGCCAATTTTTACTATTGTGGCATAGTCGCTTTTAGAAATATGAATTATAAAAATGTTCAACCACCAATTTTCAGGCCCCTTATTCCGATTTTCAAAAAATGGTGAAACACGTGTCTCTTTATGTTTAGAAGAAAATCTTAATACCAAATTTCAGATCTATAATACTTTAAACGTTTTTTAAGATATATAATACAATATATCGTCCCCCTACCATGTCAAACTATCGAATGTGAAAAAGTCGTTTTTTCATATTCAATACCCTGCTCTTGCATTGGGGACGATTCGCCTTGTGGCATAACCTCGAATCTGTCGCCCCTAAAGGAACGCTGGAAATGTCCTTGATAAAGTATCGAACATAAAGGATTTTCAATATATCACACTATCAAACCATTGAATATGAACATTCGATCACTTGCCCGGACTTGATGAGATTTGTAATCATTTGGATACCACTGCAAACCGACGAATATGGCATATTCGTTTGGTAATGCGCTGATTTTGCTCGGATGAACTATTAAATCATTTTTGCTCTCCTGAAAAGAACTGATTTCCATATTCGACAATTTGACATGGGTCCCTACCATGTTAATATAATGATATAATATCCAAATTTCACTTTCGTACTTGCGTCTAACGGCTGACCCGCACGGAAGCATATATCACTTGAGAATGGCGAATGTCAGTTCGCCGAAACGTCGAGAATACGGTTTTTTTCAGAGCCAACCCTCAGCATTAACGCGGAATCCCCGAGAAAACAATACAACACAGGTATCTATCCGCGAAAACCTCAAATAAAACATATATATATATATATATATATATATATATATATATATCATATATATATATATATATATATATATATATATCATATATATATATATATATATATATATATATATATATATATATATATATATATATATATATATATATATATATATATATATATATATATGATATGATATAGATTTCATATCGTTTCACAAACTTCACAAGTAAATAACTACTCCATTTATTTATGACAATCCGAGAACGAAATGTATACAGAAATAGTTAATTTATAAAGCGTGAAATTTGCTAAAGGTTTATTACCTTTACACTTTTATTAAACTTTTCGCATAATCGAAATGATTGATGTGTCATTTTTTAATTGAATTGAAATATGATAACCTTTCTTTGTTCTAAATATCAATATTTTATTGACCATAAAGTAAAAACTATTAAATGTATATATAGCGGAAGAGCAAATATTTATATTTTTAAAATAAATTATGTTTCGGTACGAGATTTATAATGTATAATGTGTATATTATGTAAGAAATATTACTTTGACTAAACACTCGCTTAAAACAGTTTCAGTGGAAATTATAAATAGTTAAAAATTTGAATAACAAATTTGTATAATAGTGTTTTTGTGAAAATACCAGTTCAAATCATCTAAATATTTTCAAATCAACTTCTAAAAATATTTTTGAAAGTCAAAAATAAACTTCATCATATAATATAAAAAAAAATTGTTTGGCTTTCGTAAATTGTATATTAAACGAACCAAATTTTGCGTTCATATTCAAGTGAATACGGAAAATTGATCGCAGAGAAATGTAACGTAAGAAAATTCATCGCGGAAAAAATTGATCGCAGAGAAAATTAATATCAAATTTTCCAACTAAAAATAAATTGATTTTTGTAAACTTGCCGCTTTTTAAAATTCACATTTTTTTGTTTATGAAAATAAAATTTTTAGAAAGCATTTATTACCACAAAATGAGTAAATTTTGAAGATTCCATTGCATTCTGTCCATTTGTTCTGCTTTTTACAGACTTTACAGAATTGAGGATTTTTTGTATAATATTATAAAATTGCTAACAAACCTTGCAATTTATTAATTTCATTACAAAATAAATAAATTGTGCAAATTTTAATTTGCATCCAAAAAACATTTTGTTCATTTGTTTTTGTGCTTTTTCACTTACACAACAACTATAGATTTTTCAGAATTTGTCATTTTTCCGTTAATGTCTTCTGAATGGGATAAAATGAATTCCAATGTCTATGAAATTATGTCTATGAAAATTAAATTCTACCAACAATGTTTTTATTCACCCAATAAACAAATTGTGAAACTTTCATGGCAATATGTCCATTTGTTTTCTTTTTTATAGAATTGCTTTTGGTAAAATTTAAATTTTCCTTGAAAATTTGTGTCTATGGAAAACAAACGAAAAAGGTTGTAGATTTGGTGGTGACGACTGGTACTGCTACCTTCATAGATCTATTGTACCCCAGCCTCTTCCTCTAAACATTGGTATACTTACCCATTTAGAGCGCCTCATCTAGTCCTGATTCCTTTAGGGATTTCAGAATCTGGGTGGGATTCAAGCACTGCAACTCCTCTGCATTCAAGCAGTGGGCCCCAAGATAAATTTGCGGAACAATACTCCAAAGTCTTTGAGCAGATGTATAGGGGTTTCCTGTGGTGAACCACATAATCTGCATCTGTCAACTTCGTCTAGGCCTAGGGTCTTGAGGTGTTTTCTAAATCTGCAGTGTCTCGTCAGAAGTCCTGTCAGAATTCTAAGCTTGTTCCTGTTTAGTTTCAAGCAAGCTTTTGTTCTTTTCTAGTTAAAAGATCCCAGCGTTACTTTGAACTTTCTCAACCCTGGAATTTCTTTCCAGGTTTTTATCCATTGTTCACTTATTTCTTCATCTAAACTTTTGTGGATGGTGTTCACACTCATACCGCAAAAGGATTTCGGAACTATAAAGGGATTACTGGATCCCTTGTTTGCTAGGTGATCGGCTTTTTCGTTTCCGTATATACCTGGTATAGCGTCACTTTATTTTCTCTGTCAAGCTTGTTTAGCTTTCCCACACAGTCCCGTACCAGCTTAGATCTAATGGTGTTTGTGCTAATGACCTTGATGGCTGCTTGGCTGTCTGATAGGATAGCAATTCAGTTTTTGCGATAATTCCTGTTCCTGGTTAACTTGTGCACATCTTTCGATTGCGTGTACCTCTGCTTGAAACATATATGGAAAGATTCCCATGTATTCGAAGTAAATGGTACGAGGTCCAAACACTCCCGCACCAGTACCTTCCTTTGTCTTCTAATCATCTGTATACCACTTGATATAATAGCATTTTGCTCTATGTGGTATTCTGAGGATTCCTCGCTCCAATCGGCTTCACTACTTGACATTACTGTGTAGTTTTTCTCGAAATGGTATTTGCATACCATGTCGTCTTTTGGTGCTTCCAGTCAGCGAGGCTGTTCCGGTCTCTGCTTCCGATTATTTTACCTCTGCCTATTCCTTCCTTGCTGTCAATTTCCCCCGATAATTTGCGTAATTACTTGCAAATAATTCGCTAAAATACACTTGTAATTAAACAACTTTATTTTAAAACTCGTTGCAACATGCTCCATCATTTTAAGGTGCAAAGTTCACGCATTAGATTTTTTGTATATAATCGTAGATTTATATTATGCGACAACTCTAATATGTAACTGAAACCTATTAATTGTGAAAAATCTGATTAAAGTGATCAATATAAATCAAAGTTTGATATAAATGTAGCAAACCAATTAAAGCGTTTTCCGACAACGCAAGGATCGAAGCAATAGACTCTACAGTAGACAATGGAGCAGATTGGGCGTTTAACTCTGTTTTTATGAATTATTTTTCTCCGAAAATGAACTTACGCCACTTTCATAACTATTTATACTCTGTGGCATGCAACACCAAGAAGGGATAGGAATTTTTGGACCAAACTTGACTGTTTGATTAAAATTTATAAGGAATGAATCAAAAGATAAAGGCATTTTTTATTAATAATTTGTTGGACTACCCCAATTAATTTCACACTCCCGCACCCTTCTGGGCATGATTTCCACCAGGTTGTCGATGACGCCCATGATGACTTTGCAGTCGGCGAAAGCACAAGATGTGGTCGATAGGACTGCAAGCCAAAAGCTCTAATTCGTCGGTAAACTATACGAAGGGTTACATGACGTCCTTCGTTTACAAAGTATTGTTCGGCTATTGGTCTTGTACTCGAGACTCGGCCTCTTAATGCCATTAATTGGAGATGGCAGTTGTGGACCACATTTGTCTATCTTGGCCACCCACTTCCTATTCTAGGACGTTCTTGACCTTCTGTAGATAAATCTCGATAACACCGTACTACAGAGAATTGGTTACGGTTAACAATAAGACGATTAGCACTTTCTCTGAATGAATAACCATCTTCATTACAGCAAATAATGCCACATCTGTCGAATACACTCGGGTTCTCGATAATTTTCACGTTGCCATACTTTAGGCATAATCGCAACCTCAATTCGCAAAGAAAATCTCAAAAAGGAAAGAATTGCAACCAAAACAATATCGAAATCGACTTAATCTCGCAAGAAAGAATAAATTCAGGTAGGTCCCTCTCAATACACTCGATAATTTCGATTGTAACAAGTAAAACGTCTAATTTGCCGTGGCTGCTGGATTATTGTGAATGAAATTTTAATCCATTACTACCTTTGACTAGTTAAATATTTCTGCCAAGTTTAAAAAAAAATCACAAAAATTCCTACCCCTTCTTAAATTCCCACCCCTTTAGATGTTATATGAGAGAATATTAAGAACCTTAAATATTTTTAAAAGAAATCAAAAGAATATTAGAAATAGGATTTTCTTTTAATGAGCAGAAAATGAATTTAGTGATTACAATAAATATGAACATTTTAAATAAAGCAGGAAATTGATATTAAAAAACGAACTAAAAAATAGGCGTTTATTAGATTATTAAACACTAATCTAATCTACCACATTGTTTCATGTTCAAATATGTATGAATTTATGCCAAGGAAACTAATAAAGTCGATAAAATAATGCACCTTTTTATTGTCATTTCTGCTTGGAATTATTTAGTTTTTTCGAGAAATATGAGTAAAACTTTTTATATAACAATAGAAAAATAACTTTATTTTAATTTAACTAACAACATTTTTTCACATCATTAAAACATTTTTCGTGAAGTATGAATGTGTTTCAACAATACTATATAAACAAGAAATGATGATGATGATATATCCTACAATAATTTTACCATTAATTAGTCTTGTCCAGTCTCGTCCAGACTTGTCGAGTCGTGTCCATTCGTGTCCAGTCTAGTTCAATTTTGTCCAGTCTTGCCCTTGCTCAGCTTGTATCTAGATTTCTCTAATTCTATCTATTTATAAATAACGAAATTGAAATAGTAACATAGGTCTTTAAATTAATTAATTATTTAAATTAGCTTCAAATTTACTTTTTAGTATCTAACTATATTAAACAAATATTAAAAAAATAAAGATTAATATATTTTAATTGAAATGTACGAATCGTTATCTTAACTAGTCATTTATTCAACGCTAATAAATTCATTTTATATTGCCAATATTTTCTCGGGGCAGTAACTAATCTAGATTAATGACCATTAGAGGGTTTTTACAAATGTTACATTTATCCAGTAATATTTGCAAAATTATCATAAAGAAGAATTATGTTGAAAATGTTACAATAATCCCAATAATTAAAATCATGATTACATGTAAGACTAATTGGTTTTGATTGTATTATTTCCCTTTTTAATTAGTTCAATTTATCATGGAAAATATCACAGCTGTCGGCTTATACCAATAATAATTTATTTCTTACAGAATCTTATGCATAAATTAACGAATAAACCTAGCAAATAGAGCGTAATAAAGATAATCACTATTAGTTTCATTAATTTAATTATCAATGCGAGTATTATGTAAACAGCTTATTTACTTAATAATACTAAATGATAAGTCCTTTACGTCTTTAGCCTCAATTTATTTTATTTGTTTTGATCTAATTGTAAGTCTATGAAAACTATAAATTTTACCAATTATATTTTTAATTTTAGTATAATACATTTTGCCATATTTCTGGTAGTAGCCCACGCTCGCAGAGCTTCTGAACATGAAACAAGTGATTCTTCTTACATCCTCATTTGAACGAACGGTTTGGCTATCTAAAAACGCCTGATAAAATGCGATTTTTTTTTTTTTATTATCTATAAGAATTTTTTTTTATTAGACCATATGAATTAACTATAAATGAATGTGTACTAATTTGCATCGTTACATGGAACACTGAATTTATTAATATTTATAAAATATTTGTTGTTTTAGGATGAGATCATATTCCCAAGCTTTTTTCTGTTTGTCAAAATTTATGATCCAGGAACAACTTCTCGATCTGACTTGCTCCACTTTCAATGAGTACTTTGAATTTACATATTTCAATAAAATTGAATGAATTACAAAATAATTTTAATCTAAATCTGCTTACTTAATTCTAGCGTGAAAAAATATAACAGCTTAATTAAATCGAAAACTGATACATAATCAGCAATTTATATGGATGATTATTATCGTAGTAATACAGATTTCTGATAAACTAGATGCAAAATTGCACATATTTATACTATTCGCTTGTTAGTATTTTTAGACTGCAGATAGTAAAATTAATGTATATTTGACGCCATGATCTCTAAAATTAGTTTTAAGGATCTTTCGCGAAGTATACAACAATTTATAAAATTCCACAAACTAAATAAACAAATAGGAATTAGGAATAAACAGATGTCTGTAAATGTAAGCAAACTAGTTGTATTATTATCTAACTAGTTTTATCTTATTATTTATTAATTAATAGATACATCAAAACTAGTTAAACTTAAACTAGTTTAAATCTAAAATACAAATACGATTTTGTAAACAGATGTCCGTAAAAGTAAACAGAATCTAATCTAATCTAATCTGCAATAATATTATATAATGATTACCTAGCGTAATCTATTTCTGTATTATGTGATTCTCATTTATCTCATTTAATTTTAAATATTCTTGTTTTATCTTTAATATCGTGTTATATCTAATTATGTGATTTTATCTTTCCCTCATAGGGAATTTGCCTCCAAGACGATCATCTTCCATACCTTCCTATCCTGCCGCTTTCTGTTTCTTGTTTGAACTTCTACCTTTTCAGGTCCCTCTCTACGTCGTCTTTCCATCACAGTATGTATCACCCTATAGGCCGTGTTCCTCCCATTTTCGTTTATATATCAGTTGTTCAAGTTCTTGGTTCATTCTTAATCTGTACCCATCATCAGTTCGTATAGGGTCGTATGTCATTCGTAAGACCCTCCTTTCTATTTTAAGCAGACTTTCTTCCAGACCCTTTGTGAGAACCCAGCATTGGTACTCGATACGATATCACAGGTCTCACCAGCGCGTTGTGCAGTTTCATCTTAAACTTATGCGGCAATATGCTAGATTTGAGAAGTACTTTAAGGCTAAATATCGTTCTGTTGGCAGATTCTGTGTCTTCTTTCCGAGACTATGTTGTGTGTGTTGTTGATGTTTGCTCCTAGGTAGGTACTGAAATGTTTCTACGTTTTCGAAATTTTTTCCTCTTATGGAACATTGTAGATTTCTGCCTCGTCATGTTATCATCATTTTTTTTTTGTCTTCGTTTGCGTAGTCCTATTTTCACCGCTTCTTGCTCTAGCTTTTGGTAATTTTCTTGTATCGCTTAGTCGTTTCGTCCTAGTACACATAATATGTTATCATTTAAGAATTATGTTATCTGCATACGCCATTAGCTGGGTCGACTTGTAACATAGGTTGCGGCTAGTTTCTATTCTGATTTTCCTTATTATGAAGTGCAGTTCCAAGTTAAAAATGATCCGGGAAAATCACTTCCCTTGTCTTACTCCTGTTGTTATCTGGAAATTTCGTGGGATTGAGCCCTCTATTCTTACATAGCTGTTTGCATTTTGTACTGCCATTCGTATTACTCTTAACAGCTAGATGGAATTTCCATAACTTATGGGGCGTACCGTAGCTTTTAATTAATGGAGTCATATACCTATTAGTAATCAACATAAAGTTGATACACCGCTATATCATGTTGCCAGCATTTTTCTATTGCTTGCCTGTTCCCAAATATTTGGTTTATTGTTTTAACTTAGGTCATTGAGTTAAGTCGCAAGCCACTCTCCTAGTATTTCTTCCGCGCGTGGAATCAGTCTGTTTAGGAGTATATTGGACATGATCTTGTATGCTGCATTTAGCAGTGAGATACCGCTGTAATTTTCACACTTTATTCACGCGGTATACTATTCTTGCGGCATTCTTTCTTCTTTCCATATTTGTAGGATCAGCTGGAAGGATCAGCTGGAACAGTCCCCGCTTTGTAGAGTTCGCTTGGAGGTTATCTACTAAAGCTGCCTTATTATTATTTTGCCTATTAATCCCATTATTAAGATTATCATTGGTTTGTGTCCACCACTTATGCTTTGTCCCCTCGACTTATGTATTGACCGTTTAGTAAGGCCCTCAGAGCAGTCCGACCACACTTGCAAGATCACCCGGTCTTCTTAGTTGGTTCACTTTTTTGAAGAAGGTGCTAGTTCTGTTTTCTTGACTATCATCATTTACTTCGTCCTTTTTGTTACTCATTTATGCTCACTTCTTCTTAGCATATTCGCTCGGAATTGTTTCTCGCTCTTTGTCCTTCTCTCTCGTTTCTTATTTGTTACCTTAGGTCATTGAATTAAGTCTCTGGTACTCTCCTAGTATTTCTTCCAAGTATGGAATCAGTCTATTTAGGATGATATTGGACATGATATTGTATACTGTATTTATCATTGAGATAGCTCTGTAATTTTCATACTTTATTCACGCTGTATCCTATTCTTTCGGCATTCTTTCGTCAATCCATATTTGCAGGATCAGCTGGGTCATTTATTCTTTTATTCTTACAGTCACCGCTTTATAGAGTTAGTTCCCTTGGTAAGTTATCTATTCCAGGTGCCTTATTATTCTTTTGCCTATTGGTCGCCTTCTCTACTTCTTCCCTAATGATAGTATTTTTGTTTGACTATGCAGTATGGATTATCATTGATTCGTTTCCACCATTTATTTAATTTATTTAATTTATTTATGTCCTGGCCCTTTAAAAAGCTCTCGAAGTATTCTGATCACACTTGCAAGACCTTCGTTTGGTCCATACACAACTGACCCTCCGTCGATAATATGGGGTGATTTTGGTTCTCCCGGTCTTATTAGTTGATTCACTTTGGTGTAGAAGGTTCTAGTTCTGTTTTGTTGACCATCATTTACTTCGTCGATTTTTTCTTTCAGGTATGCTCTCTTCTTCTCTGCATATTAGCTCGGCATTTTTTCTCTCTTTCTGGATGTCCTTCCTCTTTGTCCTGGTTCTCTCATGTAGATACATTTCTCTCGTTTCTTACAGTCTGTCTCACATTCTTCGTCACCAAGGTTAAGTTTATTTAGGAGTTTCATTAAGGAGTATAAAATCGATTTTTTGCGGCATTTATTATGCTTTCTTTTATTTCCCCCCACCTCTTATCCAGGGCGTCGTGTAAAGCCTTCATATGTGGTTCCCCTTTCAACCGTTCAACTTCCTGACTGGCTTTTCTTTTTCTTTGATTGTTCTTTGATGTTCGCCATCCAAATTTAGTTTTTACCAGATAATCGTCCGACCCCCTATCTGAGCCTCTATGTCTTCTCACGTCCATTATTGATGAAGCATGCCGTGCCGATGAGTATATGGTATATTTACTTGCTTACCCCCTCCTGGTGATATCCACTTGTATTTGAGGATGTTTTGTGCTGGAACATCGTGCTACTGACCACGAAGTGGGCCTGCACTTGCCAGGTTTATTAATCTAGTTCCGTTATCATTTGTTTTCTCGTATAAGCTATGTTTTCCGACCGTTGTTCTTAATTCTGGTTCTTTTGAGATTTTCGCGTTAAAATCTACTAGCATGACTTATATCGTTCTATGCCTGCCACCTGTTGCAACGCCTGTTCATTATGTGATTTCACATAGTAATATATAATCATGTCTAGTCTCATGCCATCTTCTCTAGTTTTTTTTAGTCTGGTCTTGTCTGGAATTAAGAAAATTACTACTTAACATTTCTCAAAATTTATAAAAATTGGAAAAATTATTTTGTGAATATTACAAGAAAATTTCATATTACAAGGAAAGAATTAAGAAAATTTACTATGTTCTTTAATTCGCTAATTGACTAATAGCATAAATAAATATAATTACTAGTACGATTTGCCTCGTACAAATGTAGATACATTTTCACAAGGAACACACACTGAGTAAGTTGTAGTTTATATTTAATTTTAAATCAATTTGCGATTTGATGATAAGTCCATACTGATGGAACCAAAAGGCAGAAACGAGTCTATGGATGTTTATAATCATTATTATTTATCAGGTTATGTTATTTATAGCAACCCACATGGTCTCTCATAGCACGTAAGTGCAGGAGCCAAATCGTACTAGTAATTATATGTATTTATTTATGTTATTAGTCTATTAGTGAATTTGAGAACATAGTAATTTTCTTAATTCTTTTCTTGTAATATGAAAATTCACATAGATTAATTTTTTTAATTTTTATAAATTTAAAAAAATGTATATTAACAAACACATCAGCAAAATATTTGGGAGTCGGTACGAAACATTTTTGTTTTAACAATTTAAACTTTTTTTTTACAAAAGTTGGTTCCACGCTATTCAACAATTACAATTATAGCTTTTTTTCACGCGTTCAAGGTCCGACGTAATCCCGACAACATCTCTCACTATTTATATAATTTCCTACAATTCTCATCGCAATTCAACAACAACAAATTGTTTGTATATTTATATTTCAATTAGCGACATGGAAACGGTACGCGCAATAAATCCCCCATTCTTTCCGTTCGTTTGTAAAGGCCGAAATATTTTTATCGCGACTCGCAAACGGCTTCATTTTCACAAACGATACGCCGAATACGATTTCGCAAACGATATTTTTGTTATTGCAAATATATTTTTTATGTGTTTATTACAAATTGTTAACGAAGCTTATCACTTATATTGATAATATACTGTTTACTTTACTTTGTGTCAATTATTACTATTATAAGCTATTTCCAAACTGAATTTTTTTTAATCCGTAACTGCTACTATCTGGTCATTTTGATCTTTTCATGGTAATGTTAGCATACCTGAAGCAGACTAGTGGGTAAGTAGGTATTTTATGGTTTAAAAAACCAATTGCACCTTAATATAAACAGAAAAAAATAAAATAATCCATTCTGTAGGGGCAATTTCAGATTGTCTCAGCTTTAGTCCTCTTTAGAAATTGTCCCTATAGATTTGTATAAGACACTTCAATATAAAGGCTCTTATTACGCGCCATCCTGGAGAGACGAAAAAGTTCTTTCTGTAGATTAATCTTTATTTAAAAGCCCTACATGCCTTACTCTCGAGAGTTGATAACAAAGATAGAGATTATAAGATTAAAAGCATCAGAGGAATTGATAGGAATAGATAAGCTATTCTGAATAGATATTGTAATATTAATTCAATTGAGCTAACTACATTAATTAGCTACTACATCGTGCTCTATAGGAATGGTCTCAAAACTTGAAATTTGTTGTACGAACTTTATGGTCCTACATGAACCACATGGTCCGGCAGAGAGATATGCCGTTTTTGAAATGACTTCACACATTTTATTTCGAACCTATTTCAAAATTTATTGTTTTTATACACAACTCGAACCTTGCCATTGGCAAAAAAATACATGTATTTTCAGAAAAATAATGCAACTTTGAAAAATCACATCAGATAGGTGACGTGACGTCCATTTTTGTGGAGACATTCTTGTAAACGGGTGGCGAAACTGTCCATACTCCTTTCAAGCATGGCACGTGAAATCCTTCGAATTTCTCGCGTTATGTTTTCGGAAAGCTCTTCAAGAGTACGTGGTTTGTTAATGTAAACTTGAGATTTTATATAGCCTCATAAAAAGTAGTCACAAGGGGACAGGTCCAGTGACCTAAGTCTCCACCAGATATCTCCACGCAATGAAATCAGGCGTCCTGGAAAATGTTGTCTTAAACAAGCCAATGTTACTCTTGAAGTGTGGCAAGTTGGACCATCTTGTTGAAACCAAACTGTGTTGAGGTTCCAAACTGTGTTGATGCGTCGTCTTCTTACTTCTGGCAGTAAATAAGCACTCAACAGTCACTGTTTCAGGAACGTCCGTTTTCAGGAAAAAATAAGGCCCAATAATGCAAGTTCGAGATTTGCCACACCAAACAGTTACTTTCTCGCTGGGCAGAGGACTCTGATGCAGTTGTTGCGGGTTTTTACTTGCCCAATACCGGATGTTTTGTTTGTTTACCATCCCCGATAAATGAAAGTGGTCCTCGTCACTCGTGATCAAAACGATATCGTCCGTCAGTAATTCCAACATCGCATCTGCGAACCTGTGTCCTCTCATGAAGTCGTTTTGCAGCAGTTTTTGCACAATCATAATCTTACACGGTTTAAAATGAAGGTCCAAGTGTAAGATTCTACTTACTGACCTACCTGACATCTGAATACCCGAACAACAAATTCTGCCTTCCACCGCTGGTCGCACTCTTTTAATGTCTCAAAAATCCTATTCTTTGAAAACTATTCGCCCACTTCATAAAGGTATTCCGTTGTGGAACACGACCATGACGACCAACATTAAAATGATTTTGAAATCGTCGCTGTGTGAGCACCACAGAACGACCCATTTCAATGAAGTATTTTAAATAAACACACGATCTGCTACAGACCAAGGCTCCATTGTTACTGAAATGGCATCTGTTGACGAGTAGACTACACAAGCGCGCGTAACAGTCATTTCAAAAGCATCATATCTCTCTGCCGGACCATGTGTTAAGAAGTTATCCGCCCGCCTCTTCTGCGAGTTTCCAGTGAGTGTCGCTGCTGTAAATTCCTTATCTATTTGATATAACATAATTGCAATTTAATTTACTTGTTAGCTGAACAAACTTTTTTTTATTTGTCCACGTCCTTAAAGAGTGTCCGTCTACAAAGAGTCAAATATCTAGTCTTGTTGGTCTAGTCTTGTTCCTCTAGTCTTGTTTGTCTAGTCCTATCCGAATCATATGCAAGTTAACCATCGATAAACCCTCGGTAGTCCAGAGAAAACTATCACTAAGTATTTACTGCGCATATATAGAACTGTGTGTGGTAGCGACGCTGCGCTAGTAATTGCTGGTATACACGACTGTCCTCGTCGGTAGTCTAGTTGACAACATACCCACCTGGCAATGTGGGAGATGGGTGTCATTCCTGATCTGGCAAACGACTACTAGGCCGCTTTAGACTAACCGTCCGGGCTGCCCACCGATACCGGGTGATACCGGGGTGGCGCATACTAAAAGCCAAGGGGTAATAGAGGGTATACCACGACTAAATTTAGTTGCAAAAGAAGGAATGGAGTAGGAATTATATGATGCAGGGCTCCAGTGAAAATTCCAAAAAAATTGCTAGAGATAATCTGTATGATGAATGAGAGAGAAACTGGTGTGCATCAGATAAAGGGCAATGTCCGAAGCTGCTAATAACAAAACAAGTTCCTCGCATAAGCAGGAAGCACGGGGTATTGTATTACAATCTAACCCAATTTCTTTCTCGGTATGGCTGCTATAGATATTATCTACTGCAAATACGAAGATCACCCGATAATCTCTGTGAATATTGCGGTGAAGAAGACTCAGTCACCAACACAATATTTGAATGCTGTAGATGGACCACAGAAAGGAAACTTCAAAAATCAAATATAGATATAAGTTTCAAACCAAGAAACGTTATAGACTCCATGCTAGAGAGCAAGGAAAACCGGGACCAGTTATCCAATTTAACAATAAACACAAACTTGTCATCAAATTTATCATCAGCACAAAGAAGAAGACGTGAAAAAGGCACAAAAGAAGTGAACTTTAGCAAATATTGCACATTAACAAATATTATATTATAACCAACACGCCGATGGCGATGTCATACGATGTTTCGTTCCGGTGTGCTTATAAAAAAAGTCTTATGGGATTAGTCTTGTGCATCAAATCTTGCCCGTGTAGTCTTGCCACCTAATATGGTCCATTTAGTATTGTCTGTCTAGTCTTGTTCATCTAGCGTTAACCATGTAGTTTTGTTCATCTAGCCATGTCCCTCTATTAATATATTTAACCTTCATTTCAAAACGGTAAACAGATAAATATTCTGTATCAGTTTCATTAAATTATCTGTTGTAACTTCAAAAGAATTTTAAACTATTTATCTGATATATGTATTAGTAACCTAGTCATATAATGGTTTACAATTAATATTTTAATGCGTATTGTAATATATTACAATGGACGGAATAAATTTGTCAGTGTGCTTGTTTATTATTAATCATTAAGGATTTAATAATGTAATTTGTTCCACCTTGTATGTACAATTCTGAGTTAATTGTTATTGAGTCAAATTGAGTGTGGCCTGTTACAAAACACACACACACGCTATTAGATAATTGCATGTTGCCATGTGTCGTGTCATTATTGTTTAATAAACTTGGCGTTTCAGATGGCGAAAGTGTGCAAAAAAATATTTGGGCATGAAAATTGCGTGCGGCTGGACCATTGCATAACGCCGTTGTATATTGGTTTTGGAATTACAAGCAATCGATTGTGTGCGATTGCGATTCGCACACAATCGGATTGCGTAACAAGGTTTTGCAGTTATTAGAACAAAATAGATTTCGCATTTATATAATGTAATGTGATACCGTATTTGCAAGATTTTTGTATTGATTTTTAAATTGCTCCGCAAAAAAATTGATTTGTGGATTTTTTTAGGCGTGTACGCTTGATTAAATATTAATTAGCTATTTAGGTTACATATTTAATCAACTCTTTTTTGCTAAAAAAATAATTTAAATCATTTAATATATAACCTTCTAAATTAATTATAGAAAAAAAACGAGGAATATATTATTTTTGTTTTCTTCATAAGAAAAATTCCCAATTTTGTTTGAGTGTCTTAATTTCAATATTCACTTGTCCTTCGATTTATAGGGTAGATACGTTCCTAGATAAAACCACAACTGATCCACCGGAGTAGATTTGTTTGGTTTAGAACATTAGAACGAAAACATAAAACATATGATTTTGCGGAGATTTTTTTCACTTAGGTCACTTAGGTAACTTTTAATAGAGCTTTTAAAAAACGTGTAATACGGAATGGTGTAAATTGAGCGCCTTGTAAATCTAGGCATTAGTGTAATAAACTGTTAATAAATAAATTATAATAAAGTGTGGATACTTTAAAAAGATAGTTAGCAGGAAGCAGTGAATGTACTTAACAAGACCAGACAATACCAGTCAAAAATAGATAAGACAATAATACATACACTTATACAAGTCAAAATATATACAATACCAAACAAGACCAGTCGGGACCAGGTCATACCATACAAGACCAGGCAAGGCCAGTAAAGACCAGACAAATTAGACAAGACCGAAGAAGTCCCAAAAATATCAGAAAAGATAATTTTTTCCCATTTATAATTCATTGATTAGATTTATTTACATTTTTGTTAATGCCGCCGACCCATATCTATTTGACTATCGTACGGCTTATTATTAATAAAAGATAATAACGGACAAGACCAGACAATTTGAAACAAGAAGAGGCAATATCAAGACAATAAAAGAAGATATATCTTCTTAATAATGTAATCTTTTTGTTTTGACTTTACATTTATGTAGGGAGCGTCGTGAAAGGAAGCTGTAAATATAGTTAATAATAGATTAATGCTAATCTACACTATTGTATATGCCCAATAATTAATAAAACTAAGGTGTTGAGGAGAGAAAAATTATATTTAAATGTTTTAATAGATTAAAAGTCATTTAGACCAGTGCTTCACAAACTCAATGTATTGCGACCGGATCTTATTCGATTGCGGTGAACTTTTGATGTAACTAGGTCTAGGGAGACTATTGGTAACATTTATATTAAACGAACCCAATTTGTATGTAGTTAGTAACGGATGAATAAGAGATTAAATTGGATTTTTAAAGTTAATAATATATTTAAAAAATGACAGCAAAATTTGTATTTTATTTATAAATGTCAGAATAATAATAATATTATTAACAAATACTTAATAGGAAAGTTGAGCCTGCTTATTTTTTGAACAGTTTTTCTTTTCGTGGTTGAATTGATGGCAGCGGCACACGAAATGGATCATGAATGCTCATACTATAGTTTCTTCATGGAAATGTCAAGAGCTCAGGAAATTTTGCTTTAACTTGTAACCAAAAAGATGCAAATGATTTATCATCTTCGAAGCTTGCTTTTAAGCTTCCGTCAGCTACGGACTCCGAACGAACAACAATTTATTTTCTATGACTACTGGTATGAAAATTAATAAGAGCCTTTTATTGCAAATAAAGGATTTCGTACATCCATTTTTTTTTTCGTGGATCTTCTTCTACTGGGAAGCAAATTAGAAATGTTCTTCCAATTTCGACAAATGTTCACTAATAACTTTTCTTAGACACGTTACATCAAGCTCTTCTCCTGCATCGTGGTTGAACGTCTCTAAGTTATCAAACATGCCATAACACTTTCTTGATAAAGAATCTTTCCATTCTTTAAGTTTTCGTTTCAGTCCATCGATTTTGTCTGCAATGGTAAAATAGGAAACCATCCTTTCTTACATCGAGGTATTAAGATCATTAAAGATGGCAAAGATGTCAGCCAAATAAGCGAGCTTGGCCACCCAATTTACATCAATGAAAAATTGGGAACTTTTATAGTTCCTTCGAGTACCCTTGAAACAACTTTTCCTTTGGACAACCAACGCACCTCAGTATATAACAAGAGCTGCTTATGATCAGCTCCCATTTCATCGCATAATATAGCAAATAAGCGCGAGTTCAAAGCATTTGCCTTAATATAATTGACAATCTTCACGACCTCGACAAGCACATCGTTTGATTCGACATCGTTTGAGTACATTTCTTTTGTTTTCCCGGTGAATGAAGCAGTGTGTCGACTTGCACTCAGGTGCAAGCTTTTTAATCTGTGTTACTACTCAAGAATATCGTCCCGTCATTGAAGCAGTCCGATCAGAACCTACACAAAATTTGAAGTCCAATCTACAATTATTGACTACGTAATCTGTCACAGCTTTAAGTATTTCTGAACTAGTGGTTTTTGTTGGCAGTGAAACCGAAAAGAAAACTCTTCCTGCAGGTCATAATTTTGTTCAAATCTCACATTCACCAAAAAAATCGCCTCACCAGCAAGATCTGTAGATTCATCCAGTTACAGAGCAAAATATTTTGATGCTTTTCGACGATCTATGGTGTCATTTGAGAGTGGTACTTATGTCACTTTCTTTTGCGGCCTGCTCGCTCAGCATTTCGAAGCACACATCATTTTTATAGCCACTAGTCCCTCACCTATTGTGTATGGCTTATTAGCCTTAGCAATTTGAAGAGCAAGTCAGTTCTTTATGTTTGGTACTCAAGTGCCTTTATAGTTTTGATAGTTTCATTGCATCGTACAAAACGGTACTACACAGAACTCATTGCGGATTCGGTACTCCTTCGTCATTCAAGACTGCGAAACCAAATTGAATATTTTAAGAGTCGTCTTGTCGCTTAAATGTCGAACGAAATCGTTTCGATGTTAATGGTATTTGTTTTGTACTTAAATCATTGTCACTGCCATCGGAATTAGAGACATTGTCATGCTCACCGGTTTTTTTTTTCCGTATTACAAACGAGTCCAATAAATCTCTCTTTGCCATCTGACTTTAAAATAATACGTACATACAATTTATTATTTATTTTCACTTTAACACGCTTATTGACTGGACAGATTAGTGCAAATTCCAATTGTTATGTTATTTATCAAGGATTAAAAACATCTTTTTTTCGATCTTGACCGTCTAGGGATTGCGTTAAACAACTACAGTATATTCTAGAATTCTAGATAATCCGGCGGTTCGTTAATACGGCACGTTCAGTAATCCAGTGCTCTGGGGAAACACGTGCCTTTTATTTTCGCTGCTCCGGACTGGCCAACACATCGTGCTTTTAACTCTGAAAACTTGATTGACGATTCTGACCACGCTCCCCTCTACAATTGTCTTACTATCTGTTCTAAGTTTGTACATATTTTTTTGTATGTACACATTTACCTATATAGATACATATTTTATTCTTCGTGAAATACAATTGTACATAAAATATGTAAAATTGTTTTGTTTTAATCCTGATATTACGGAATTTTTTGATAATCCGGCAGTTGTCTGGTCCCATGTGTCGGATTATCAAGATTATACTGTATTGATCAATGTACATTTCTCCTATTGCGATCATCCTCTTTTCTCATTTTCCAATATATCTTCATCCCTTCTCTTTGCTACTCCCTTCCGTCTTCCGTCCACACTGTTCCTCCTGTTTTTCCCTTCTTCGCCTCAAATCCTTTAAAATTTAAAATTGTATCTGTCATCAGGTCTCTATTTGTTATGTCTTCTTCTCTAATAACGAACTCCACTAAGTCTGCTTAGACTTGTTTATACCATGTGATTTGGGTTTTGGGGTTTTTGTCAAAAAACATTAATATTTTCTTTGTCAGCCTTTTATCATAGACCTTTTTACGGTTAGTTAAAAGGCGGGAATATGAAAGTTTCGGGCACATTTTGTTATTTTCACTGGTCATATACGTCAAAAATGTGCCCGAACACGTGGCGAAAATTGACGCAAGCGCCGAAAAAATTATTCATTCTTTATAATGAAAAGAATGAATAATTTATTATATGAAAAGAATGAATAATGGACATAGAAGCTTTATCCTCCTCTTCCCCATAGCATCTCCCACTTTCTCAATATTATCTTGCACTTTTATAACTTCTAGACTTCCAAGTCCCATTTCCAAATATCGGTCCAAGCAGTCCTTCCCTATAGCTCCTTCTTTGCTATAGCTTCTATTTCATTGTTAGTGTTCATCGCCAAACATTCAGATGCATATAGACACTCTGGCTTAAGATTCTGATTTTAGCATTAATGGATACTGAATTCTTGTTGTACACATTCTTTGTTAGCTGGAATGCCATTTCCATTTTTCTTACTCTTGTTTTATTTTCTTCTTTGTCTAAAGCATTGTGATGGATGATTTATACCCTAAGTATTTGAATTTAGAAACTTTCTTTACTTGACCATACTTTGTAATCATATTGTTCGGTCCACCTCGAGACTGGTTAAGAACTCTGTCTTTCCAAAGGAGATTTTCAGCCCTGTCTTTTCTGCCGTTCCTTTCAGAATATTGATCTGTTTGGTTGCTTCTTCCAAACATCCAGCCATAGCCGCTAAGTCATCCGCAAAAGCGGGGCAATCCACTTCTAATCCATCCTTTATTCTTCCTTATCTGATTTTTTGTATTCCTTCTTCAGTCGTTTTCTTCTCCATTCTCTAATAGCTTTTTCTAACACTCAGTTGAATAGGAGAGGTGACAACCCGTCTCCTTGTCTTAATCCTGTTCTGATTTTGAAAGGTCTGGTCAAACTCTTATAGGGTGCATTCGCGTTGGACGCTTACACTCTTTGAGCGCACATAAACGTCGTTTTCAGCGTTCGACTTAATGCTGTGACCGTCAAAAAATCACGCTCGTGGCTAACTTCGGGTTGCAGATTTCGCGCTTACAGACCAGACGCTCACGCTACAGAGGTAGGGCAGCAAAAGTGTGAGCGCCAAACTTCGCTATTTATCAAAACGAACACCATGTGAGCGTAAGCTAACCAAACATTTATAGGTTTGATAGTTACAAGTTATGGAAACTTTTACCATGACACATGTCATGGAAACTGATGAAGCTCTGTATTTTACTTCAAGTGAAGATTCAGGTAATTAAAAAGAAGCAAAGCAAATCCATTTTCAAAAAACTTTTGGCAAATTGACCTTTAGAAATAATAAATTAAATTAATATTTTATTTATGCTGAATGAAGTTATCCGAAATTTAAGTAATATTTTCTTATTCTACCGATACGAATCTGGAGTTGCCATTTTCCATATAGCTATAAATAACTGTTTATCAGGTGGTACCATTTTACATCCTGGGATTTTTTTATTAAGGATCGTTTAATTGTATCAAGAACAAAATTAAATGTTGACCGACACATCCTAAAATTATTGGAACATTTATTTGAATATAATTAATATAATCTATAAATTTAAAATAGAAGGTAAAGATCAATAATTTTGGAATATTAAATGTTAAACCTTTAATAATCACCTAAAGTAAGATTTTTATTTATTTCAGTAAAAGATGATATATCCTCTTCAACAAAATTTTGAAGTCTCCCTAAACGTTCTTTTTTACAAGATAAATTTAAATAAACACTGCAATATTTCCATTCCATTTCATCATCACTATCTTCAATCATATCATATTCATCAAATATCATATTCATCAGATTCGTCGTTGATAATTTCCAATATATTATTTACTAATGGATAAACATTTCTCACATTCGCCATATTGACGCTAACTCTGACGCTAACTGACTGTCATAGTGTCCAAAACGAACGAAATTTTCTTATTGATTCTAAGCGCTCATAGGCCAACAAAAACACCTATAATCTGAGCTTATAAGCTTAAGCACTCAAAGCGTATGAGCGCCCAACGCGAATGCACCATAATATATAATTATTCGTTTTTTTTTAAGTACGAGACTTATTTCAACATTGTTCCATCAAACCTATAAATATAATCATTGGATTTCAAAGGTAAAGTGGCGGGCCGGCAGCATTTTGTTCACGGACCGACACCGGTCGGCGAACTGGTCGCCAGTGTGAGAAGCGCTGATTTAGCTGATTTAGCCCAAAAACACCTTAGAGGCAGCTAGTTTGAAATACTAAGGTTCACATATGGATCTATATTGTTAAAGTTTCTAATATCTCTCATATACTAGTTTTTTACACATTAAAAGACTTGATTGAAAATTGTTGAAATTTGACACATTTTCAAACATTGTTTTCGTTCCAAATATCTCAACTTTTAAGACCTTAGTAGAGTATATCCTACTATATTACTCTCTCGATGACCAAACTCGTATGTATACAAATTTAGGTAATATTTGGAAAACAACGAATTTTAAATTAATACTAATTCACATTTCAAATATTAGATTTTTTGAACTAATAGCAAAAATACACGCATGAAAATGAAAAATCTTCTGGCGCGAAAAATAATGTGAAATTACAATTCCAAATTGAGCCATTCAAACCCAAGTAAACCAATAATATTTTAAAATGTTGAGCAGTTATTTATACGTATCCTATCTAATTTAGAGTATAGATAAATAAAAATGGACAAACACTAACTTGTAAATGAAATTACATTTAAAGAAAACATTTCTTAGTTTTCTGGAAATAATTAAAATTACAATTTTTTCCAAAGTTAAATATTTATTAACTTATGATTTAACATTTTTTATATTAACTGACTAAGAGTTTATTTAATATAACATGAAGATTAATAAATTGATAAACGAAAACGGGGGTTGCGATCGTTAATACATGGTAATCCATACTTACTTGAATTGATAAATTAACTATGGTTTAAAATTTAACACTAATTTTAAAATTAAAAAAAATAGTGGTCCTAGTAAATAGATAAACAAATAACTATATTAGACCTGTTGGAAAGAATTAGGTATATCAAATATTAGACAGCAACTAGAACATATAGAATGTTTGTTTCTCTTTGTTTTAAAGTTTTCTTGTACAATTATTTCATCAAAACATTTCAACATTCTGTTTTCAAAATCATTTTGTTGAAACTGTTTGAATAAATATTATATTTTTATACACAAACCCAGTTCAGTTAATCTAATTATGTGGTTATTTGCGCGCGTTTAATAAACAATTCTTCTCAAAATAAACAGTCCGGTAATTAAAAACATACAATAAAAGATTTTAATTTCGCGAAATCAATGAAAATATTTACGCAATAATTCCGGCAAGTAAGTAATCAAGCCGATTTTCACGTCGACCGCACAATTTCGCACGTAATTCATACTTTATTGCCGATATATATTAAGCAGCAGTAGATTTTTCCCCTTTTTTTCTGCGAAATCTGAATGTAAAAAAGAGCAAGCGTAAAGTATTGATGTAATAACAAAAGTATTGAATGCAATAAATTTCTTTTATAAATAGAGATGTGTAATATAAGCAAATTAAAGAATAAATCTAATCTTTTTCTTTGGTAATAAACAGTCTCTGTTTAAAAGGAACGACTAAAATATGAGTATTTATCTTATGTCTCCATATATTAATTGTCGATAAATCTCAGTTTTAAACAAATTCTTATTAACCATATAGATTTCTTTTTTGTGCTATTACTTATTTCTTTTAAACATAAATTTATTTACTTACTAGGTATTGGTTTTCATTTATTTATTTACATTGTTTAGACCCATAAAGGATCACATAAAGCAAATTATGACCTGTTGCTGTTATTTTTCTTGTTCTACCAGAATTGTTTCATCATCGCGCGATGCTTAGCTCGACGTTCATCTGTCCATTTTTCTCTAGGTATCTTATCTCCTCTATGTTTGTCCTCTGATATAATTTCCCAGCTGTAGACAGTATGTGTGAAGATGTTTCGACTTTCGATTTCTGTCGGTGAGATGTCAATTTGGACCTGTTTCACCCAGACTGTTGTCGTTTTCAGTTTCTATAAGTACGTCAAAACTCTCCCTGTTAGTCGGTTGTCACCTAGTCTCATAATGTGCCCGTAGAATTTCAGTCGGCGTTTGCGGAAATCGGTTTCGATGTTTTTAAGTGACAGTAAGGGCTTGCAGTCGATATCCTTCCTCTGTGAGTTTTGTACTAAGGATTTTTCGGATAATAAATTTTTCAGCCTTCTTGATATTCTCGAGGTCTCTGTAATTAAGGTTTAGGGTCTTGCTGGTATAGAGTGTTTCAGGTTTGATAACAGTCGTGTAGTTTCGAACTTTTGTGTTAATATTTTTTTTTTTATTGTAGTTGCTCGCAACTTTCCCATACGCTTTCCGCATTTTGAATTCAAGTGCTTTTTGTGCTAATCTTTCTGTTCCTGTAGGTTGTATATTGTTTATTGTGTCGTATTTTGTAATTACATGTTCTGTTTTGCTGTGTTTTGTGGCCATGAATTCGGTTTTCGAATAGGAAATTTGTAGTCCAACTTTCTCAGCACATTCTTTGAGGACTTCGATCTGATGGATTGCTGTTTGTTCATCTTCGTAAAGGATCGCGAGATCATCAGCGAAGACTACGCATGTGACATTGATGTTATCTTCTTGTTTTCCTAGTCTTATGGTTCTCCATATGTTTCGATTTTCCAGTTCTTGTTCCCATGCTTTGATGACTTTGTCTGAAACGTAATGGAGAAGAGTTATGGAGAGAGGCTATCACCCTGCCGCACACCAGTCTTGATGGGGAAGGTTGTGAGATTTCTCCGTTGAATTTGACCTAGGAAGTTGTGTTTTTTAGGGTTTGTTGGATTAGCCGTTGTGTTTTCGAATGCAGGTTGTTTTCTTCGAGTATATTAAACAGGGATTGTCGGTCGATGGAGTCGTAAGCTTTCCTGAAATCGATAAATGTGCAGATGGTTAGGAGATTTCGGATGGCTTTAATTTTCAGTATAGATTTTAGGTTGAAAATTTGTTCGGTACCTGATCTGTGTGGTCTGAAATTGATATTTATGTTTTTATTTATTATGGAGCTTTTCAAATCATTGAAATTAATATTAATAATTTAATTACCAAATTATATCCATTAATATAGTAAACTGAGTATAAATCATTTGATATTTTCAAATATACTTAACAGTAGTATTGAATTTCAAATGTAACCACAACACAATTTAGAAATATAGTATGAAGATTGTAATATCTGTTCTGAACTATCTATCAGAGTATTCATACATTTGGCGGGATACATTTAAGCTACATCTGGATTTCCTGCTCCGGAAGAATGAAATTACAAAGTATGAAACGACACGTCATAATCAATATTTAACATATTGATTAGTCAATTTGTCATAATCAATATTCGGGACTGCATTTGTTTAATTTCACAGTATTTCTCAAATACGTAATTTATAGTACGTAAGAACATATTAAGTTCATTAATAAATCTTTTAAAGAAAATCTTTTCTTAAGAAGAAATAATTACTTCCTCCTGACCTTGCATCCCTCTAAGGGATTCTGCCGCCGCCACAATTCTTTTCCATCCGTTCCTGTCCTCTGCTGCTCTTCTCCAGTTGTTGATTTCCAGCGTTCTTAAATTTGCTTCCACGTTATCTCTCCATCTTCTTGTGCCCCTTGGTATCGCATGTAGGACCTCCTTGATGGTTCTGTTACTCGCCCTTAGCGGTACATGTCCAAGCCATCTTATTCTCATTTATTTTTTGTGCCCAACTATCCTTTTTATTCTAGACCCATGTGCTGTTTGTATGCGGCCGGATATCATTCTAAGAACCCATCTTTCTGATCAAAGTAGCTTCTGCTCTTAGTCTTGGGTTTGCGTTCTTGCGTCCTCGCAATTTTAACTGTCTAGTATTCAGCGAACCTTCATATTTTTTTGAAAATTGATCGGTGGTCGAATGAACAAAGGATTGCTTCTGAAGAGCATTTTATTAGAACAAACTCGGAAGTGGTTTCGACAACAGTTTAATTTTCCAGCCCCGCAAAATTGCAGGACAATTGCAAGATGGGTCGAAAGATATCGTCGAACAGGTTCTCTTACGGATACTAATCTTGCAAAGAGGAAAAATACTGCTAGAACAGAAGTGAATACATTGCAAGTTAGTAACAGAATTGACGAACATTTCAATCAATCTGTGCGACGTTTATCGCAGCAATTAGGAATTTCATGTGATAAGAATAATTTTAAAGGCGGATTTACTCATTTACTCAAGTGGCAAAAAGCCTAAAAAAAAAAATTAATAGACCGAAACTCACGTTTAGAATTCAGTCTATGTATTTAGGGCAGACGGGATAATTTTGTCAGCAAAATAATTATGAGTGGTGAAGCATATTTTCAATTGCTTTGGGAGAGGAACAAACCAAATTTATGTTACTGGTCTGCCGAATACCCTTTATATTAACACTTATGTCAATACCCAGCCATTACTACGTTGTTCAATACCCGGGTACCCGCATGGGTTTTCCACCCGGAGACTTTCACATTACAACTCGGGAATACCCATAGAGTATTCCACTACCCGAAAAACCCTTTTTCTATAAATAAAACCGCCGGGTGGGCAAAGTATGGGATCAAAATATGGTGGATATGCGACGCCAAAGATTCATATCCTTTGAAAGGTCAAATTTATACTGGCAATATAACAACTGGCCGTGAAATAAATCAAGGCGAAAGAATGGAAGAGAGTAAAAGATTTAGCTGCAAAATATAAAGCATCCGGAAGAAATATTACAATGGATAATTTTTTACTACTTTACCTTTAGCAAAGCATTTATTGTATGGAACCTAATAATTGTAGGAACATTGAAAAAAAATACATTCTAGTTGACATGCTAGCATCTTAAGATCGTGAAGTATTCTCTTCTCTATTTTTGTCCTAAAAAAAAGAAAGTTGTTATACTTCTATCTACGATGCACTCAGATTTGCAGCGAAGACAAAAAAAGAAACCAGAAATTGTTCAGTATTATAATAAAACAATAATTGGTTTGGATATAATGGATAAGATGTTGGGCCGTTACACAATCCACAGACGGACTAACTGACGGCCTCTCGCATTTTTTTTAAATATTTTGGATATCGCCAGTCTTGACAGCTATATCGTTTATCATCTAAATAACGTATTTTTACGAAAATTAAGTGAAGAATTATGTATGACAGCTATTCAAGAACGATCTCAAAATATGCAAATTATGAGAAATTTCACCACTAGGATTGCCATAGAAAGCATATATGGAAAACCAATAGATCCTACAAGTAGGGCAACAACATCAAGTGAGCCAGGCGGGTCCACTGAACAGACAGATTTCACTGGACGAAAAATTGTTGTAGGATCATGTCATATTTGTTACCAGGATGTCTATAAAAAAACCGGCCAAGTGCGAGTTGTGACTCGCGCACCGAGGGTTCCGTACAAACTTGTATAGTATAGTATTATTATGTAGATTATCAACATATTATGTAGATTATAAATAAAAATTAGACGAAATATAATATATACAGGATGTTACGGGACTTGAGTATGTCGCATGTCGGTTATAAAAAAGCAAAATTTAGACATAATATATACCCTGTATATATTATGTATATAAAGCGTACGTGATGGAATGCATAACGAATATAAACAAAGAAAATTCAGAATAAACATAGAATAGGACCTAACTGTATGCAATCCATATGCTTCTGGAGCCTGACAATACCACTACGACAACATTAGTGAATTTTCATAAGTTTCAAATAGTAAATTCGCATTTTTCTTGTAATTAAACTACATATTTACGGTTTTCAGATTTTTCCCTTGACATGTGCTGTAAGACACCGCTTCTTGCCAAATTTCATGATTCTAGGTCAACGGGAAGTACCCTATAGGTTTTGATTCCCTTGTGAAATCGCAAAATATGCGACATAAACGGTCATATCTTTTGATCGCGTTGACTTACAAGTTTGATTTTTTCACAGCTGAAAGAGACCGCAGACTCGAGTATTTGATACAAATTTCAATTTGTTACCTCTACGCGTTCCTGAGAAAAATGTCTTGACAGACAGACAGACGGACAGACAGACAGACAGACAGACAGACAGACAGACAGACAGACAGACAGACGGACAACAAAGTGATCCTATAAGGGTTCCGTTTTCGGTACGGAACCCTAAAAAACGGAGAAAAAACGCGAAAATCGTGTAAAGAATGTAACAAACCAGTTTGCGATGAACATTCAAAAGCACTTGTAAAATGTGACGCATGTTGCCAATAATAAATTGAATAAAAAAATATTTTATGTATAATTTATAATAAGTTTTATAATAAAATTAATTAAAAGTTAAATAAATCCGTTTATTTATATATTGAGTAATATTTTTTATCCCTAGAAATAAGTTTAATTATTTATTTATATATGGGTACCTGGGTATCCCGGGTATTGAACAACTGGATATTTGACTTTAAGTCCAAAAAGTTTAAAAAAGCTTATATATTTTTTGGTATATTTTATTATTTATGTATATGAATCGATGTCAATAGACTCAAATAACGAGGATCTGAAAGGATTTGATGATTTTTCGTTAAATAAAAAAGATATATTAGTAAGAACATGCAAAAGGGTACCCGGGTATTGACATAAGTGTTAAAGTTATATTCGAAAAAGAGCTGCATTTTCAAAAGGTGTGCAATATGCTCCACTGTAGTATTTGGACTGTATATTTTGTAAGATAAAATGGGAAATGCATTGGTTGTCAATAGTGAACTTTATGTGGAGGTATTAGAAGCGTTCTTAATGAATGCCATCGCTCAACTCCGATTACCAATAAACGATATTTGGTATCCACAAGATAATATGAGGCTTCATGTATCCAATATGTCTATGAGACTATTACGAGAGATCTTTCCTGGTCGTCTGGTTTCCCAACGTGGGATATCAGTTAGTGCCTCCTCGCTCTCCAGATTTGTCGGTTTTAGATTATTTGCTTTGAGGTCAAGTTAAATCTAATGTTTATCAGAACTGACCTAGAATCCTGGAAGACTTAAAACGAAACATTCGAAAAGCTATATGTGATATTTCGCCAGAAATATGCCAGCGTTCAATGCGTTCATTGTTGCATCGATCTCAGTCGTGCAACGAAGCAAACGGAGGCTATCTAATCGAAATGGATTTTAATTATTAATTGTTACGATTAAGCATTTAACTTGTTATTAAACTTTATATTTTACAATCTAAACTTTACAATGTTCAACAAAGAAATTGGTGTCCAAGTTATTTCGTTTTTTGATAATTGCGGTTTGAAAGAATGACACTCTTAATTTACACTCTTAATTTTTACTATATTTATACGTTTCTTCTAAAACAAATAACGAAAATACTATCACATATTACAAAAACCAAAGTAGAGACCCCCAAGTATAGATATGCATAACCGACTTTATAAAATATTTGGAATAAAACTATTCATTATATAATCTGAAATTTAAACTTTTTGCTTATTTTCCAGAAATACTAAATGATAAATTTAAGATTTACAAATGGTAATTCAATCCGAATTGTTTTAATTGATTATTTGAATTGATTGATTAAATTGTTCATTTTCATTTTATGTTTCTGTAGAACATTTTAAAACTAAATTCAACAAATGACTGCTAATTAATAATAATTTATTTCAGCAATGAAATATATTCATAAAATAATTGGATTTTATGGGTGTTTTTATTTCGGTATATAATAAACATTCGATCTATTTCTAATATTTTTTTATTCCAATTAAAAAAAAATATTAACGATCATTATGACACCGTTTCTGCCCGTCTCTCAAAAATATTGTCAAAACATGCCTATGTGAAACGAGTTGACACTTTATAGCCGCATGCAAATCAGTACGCCGCGCCGTCCTGAATTTGCATAATTAATTAATTATATGAACCGAGACAAGGTTCTATTACCACGAGTTGTGTAGGTAAAACACGACCGTTTATTTTTTGTCTTCTTTAAAAACGCATTCCGTTAAAAATATTTCGGAGGTTTGTTTCGTTAATTAGTTAATTAATCTCCTCGTGTTGGGTCCAAATATGTTAAGTAAAAAATGTTTAAATGATGAAAATGGAGGAATCTCATGTAATCTAAATTGCGAGGTTTACAGGAAAAAATGTTTCTTTCACATTTCTTACTTGGAAATTTTACATTTTGATTAATTAAATATGTATTTTTAAATAATCAGTAAATTGGTTACAACATTTGGTTTGAAAGTTTTAATAGTTAAATTCATTTTAGTTTTAATAGTCAAATTTACAATATCTTCAACTAATAATATTACATTTTTGCGTGAAGGTTTAATTAAATTGTAAACAATAAATTCCTAAATATAAAAGTTTTGAGGAAGCAAATATTTTATGAAAATATAAATATATCTTTATTTTATAATAGTGACCTATTTATAAAACATATTTATAATAGAGACATATTTTCTTGCAAGTGATTATTTCTAAAATTTTTTTTTTTTTTCATTTTATAAAAGGCAAATTGTAACAGTCTTTTGTTCATAGTTTCATAGAAACAAATATGATAACGTTTCAATACATACGATGATTTTATATCATTAAAGCAGATAGTTATACAGACCGTGAGGCAAACAAGCGGCAAAAATTCAAGAGGTTCTTGGCCCATTCTAAAAATATTTTGTCTTATGATGATTTCTGAAAAACTCTTTGTTTTGAAAATACAGGGTGAACAAAATTTGCTACAGTAACAACATTTTATTATCAAAATGACATTTAAAGTTGCTCAATCTACAATAAATGTTCGAAATGACTTCCTGTAGGCTCGATACAAGCATTGAATCTTCTCCTCATTGAGTTCCGAACTCTTTCAAACACATCGGGGTTGTTTCTAATTGAGTTATACCCAGCAATTACCCTATTTCGCAATTTGTCCAAATTCTCTTCTGGAATAGCGTAAACTAACGACTTCAGATAGGCCCATAAGAATTAATCCAGGGGGTTTAAGTCTGGGAATCGAGCAGACCATGCGAATGGCCCACCTCGAACAATCCAGCGATCTCCGTATGTTGCTGTTAACAAATCAAGCAACCAAAGTGAAATGTGGTGGTACACCATCGTGCATAAACTACATTACAATTCTTGTCGTCAATGGTACATCCTGCAGTAACTCCGGCAGTGTTTCTTGCAATAAGTTGCGTTACATCTCGACTATAAATCTTGGTGGCAGAAATGCCGTTCCAATTAGATAGTCACCCACAATTCCAACCCAAACATTCAAGCAGCACTGATGTTGAAATCGATCTTGATATATCTCATGCAGATTTTCGTCTGCCCACACAAGGTTGTTAACCCTTTGAGTACGTATTTATTTGAATGCACTATACGAATGCACTATTAGTGAAACATATGCTAGTGGCTATGACATATGGCTTGTCTCAGCCGTCAAATGTACCCAAAGGGTTAAGAAAATTCCTTATTGCATTTCTTGAGAAACTGGCTTCATCAGTGAAAAGAAACTGTGTTAAGAATTGAGGGATTAGAACTAATGTTTGCAAAAGCAATTGCCATAACGTAATACGTAGATGATAATCAGCAGGTAGTAGTGCCTGAACACGTTGAATGTGGTATGAATACACCAAACTGCCCTGAAGAATTTTCCAAACTGTCCACTGACTTAAATTACAAGTATTGTCAATTTGTCACGTAGAAATACTTGGATCTTCCTCTATCATTAATCTTCCTGGTCCTCCATTTCGTTTCAATGTGCCTGTTTCACGAAGACGTCGATGAATGTTTTCGAAGATTTTTCGGTCGGGGATATTACGTCTAGGAAACCGTTTCAATGTACAATCGCCTAGCTTATAATGAGTTGCCACCAGCAAGTCCATACATGAAATGCATGTCAGTGATCTCGGCGCTCGTATACACGGTAGAGGACTTCATTACTTACTTCATTACAGACTTATTAAAGACACGTCAAACAGCCAAATGTCACTCAATGTAAGCAACTGCGACCGATACAGTTGATGATCACTGACGAGACGTATTTAAATGAAATCTACATGTACGTTAATAGATATAACAGCCGTTCCAAGTTATCGTCAACAATTTTTATTAGTTAACAAATGCTCAAATTGTGCGTCACCAAATTCCATTCCAAAATACAAATTCCGCTCGGAACGTTCTCTTACATTTTGGAGGATCTGTGGCCTAATTTGACGGCATTCTTCAATAATGCGTCGACGTAACTCTTCCAGAGACTCTGGTTCTTTTGCATAAATTCTACTCTTTAGATTACCTCACAAGAAAAAGTCCAGAGGACTTAAATCAAGTGAGGGGGCCGGCCATTCCAAAGCACCTATTCATCAATTCCATTGTCCCGAGAAAACTCTGCCCAGAAAATCAGAATCAGAAAGTTTTATTTACAGTGTAGATGTATAAATACATATGTGTATGGTTAAAATAATAATAAAGGAACATTAAAAATTTAAAAAAATACATAATATACAATTTAAAATCTCTAGTCACCTAAAAGAAGCTTAGAAAATCATGGAAATTGTAAATAGTTTCCTTTAACAGGGACAACCTTAGGTCTTTTCTAAATGCTTTGTAGGATTTTTCTTCGGTGATGCTAGCAGGCAGCTTATTATAAATGAAAGTTCTATACATTGCAGGTGATTTGCTGCAAATTGTGAGGTGCTTTTGGTGGGATACAATTTTCCGTGTCCTCTTGTGTTGTGTTCTTTCCATGTTTGTTTTTTTTTGTGAATGAAGCAAGAAACTTCTAGAATATATAGACTTAGTTAAAATTCTTAATTCTCTGAAGTAAGGCCTACACGAAACTCTCCTAGGAATGCCTGTTTCTCCCTAACAGCCTGCGTGAAAGTGGTGGCGCTCCATCTTGTTGAAAAGTCAAATGGTCTTCTAATTAACGGTAACCATTTTCTTTCAAACACATAAACTAAAAACGCGTTCATAACTTGAAATTAAATAATCTCGAAAACAAATAGATAGATTTAGAAAATGTTATAGCCGGTCCCAACGCGAAGGAGTTATTTAATGTCCACCTTGTATTTATAGTACTATGATAGACTGTATTAATATAAAAATGTTACTATTAAGTGAAAGATTTAAAAGAATAAACATACTTGGTTAACGAGTCAATTAGTTTTTGAAATGTTAAAAATTGAATTGAAAGTTATATAGCTAACGTTTTGATTTATTATTTTTTTGATTATTATTTATAAAAGATCTCGGAAAGTCTTATTATTAAAATAGAACAAATCTGTTATTAGTGTTTAATTTCTGCGAAGAATATAATATAGTTTTTTATATTCGTCATACAATTCATCATATTAAAAAAAGAATATAAATTACGTGTGAAATTGTGCAGACGGGCTGAAGAAATTCGTCTTGATCATCGCGCAAATATTTTCATTACTTTCTCAACATTTTATGGGTTTTTCATTACCGCAATGTTTATTTTTACAGAGATATGTTTATTACACTTACTTATTTCATTAAAAAAAAAATAATTAACAAACAAGGTTTCGCTTTATCCACTTTACTTAACTTAGAAATTTTATCTATATTCCTTGTAGAATTCTATCTAATTAAACTACATAATTTTATATTGTTTCAATAAAGATGTAGTCCATATATCATTTCATTGATATTTTGCATTATTACTTGGTTGCATCTCCTACTATTTTTTTCATTGTAATACACAAAACCAGGAGAAGAATAGACAAGACTAGCCAAGGCGAAATAAGACCAAACAAGACAAGATCCGACAATACAGGACAGATCAAACAATACCAGACAAGACTAAACGTATACTTATTAAAGCTAATTGTAAGTTTAGTTTGAACTTCTATAGATGTGTTATGAAACTATAGATATAGATATGCTTTAGGAACTAATTTAGACTATACAAGATTATATTAGATTTTATTGCTTAAGAATTACAATTTTTTCAATGATCAATACTACAAAGTTTAGACAAGATATTGTTTTACACTTAGTTATTAGATTTAGTTTAATAAGACAAATTTTAAACTAATAGTTTAATACGATTTTTGGCATTATATTTATTCAACTGTATATCTAATTGAATGTATTTTATTATCAAATAAGGCAATGTAGAATGAACTAGTATATAGCAGATATGGATTAAACTAGAACAAAAGTTCAATATAGGAACATTGAAAATATATCAAATATTTACATTGCGAGTATATTAAATATATTTGAACGAACAAACAAAAAAATAATATATTGAAACGTAGAATGAATTGAAACGTAGTAATGTATTAGTTTATCTATTTTTTAATAATGTTATTGTTAAATATTTGGTTCAATAAATTGTATTTATCCAAATTTTGTTCTAGGACTGAGTAGTAAAATAAAAATTATGTGTGAAGTTTCGCATCTGCTCAATGAGAAACCCGTATTAATGGCTCATTCAAATGAATCGCAAAAAATATTTTACCAAATCATTACTTTCACAACACAATTATAACAAATAATACTTTATTGCTTTTTTATTACTTGAAGCGATTAGTCAGGCATTAATTATGTATATATATATAACGAAAACAGAACAAACATTTGCCAAAGAGATTAATATTGTTTTCGTTTTTATTATTTCTTTCCGGGTTTAGTTGAGTTTTAGTTAGCTAGAAAAATAATCTGTATAAATTTTCGTTTGGCATACATGTTTCACACGGTGTCCGAATTTATCACCAACAAAAGTATTATTAGTACTAGAAATATGGAAGTAAAGGGGATATAAAATATGGAACAAAATAATAGACTGAACAAAATAAAAGTTTGTAGAATTCTATTTTCTTTGTAGAATGTTGAAATTCATTTTTTAAATATTATTAATATCTATAAGTTGTAATAAATATGTTTACATAACCGAAAACAGATTAGGTAAATGAGTTTGTTTATTAATTATTGGAAAACATTCATTTTTAGCATTCACTACATGTAGATACATATATAAGTCACTTAATCAAGTTTAAATTGCATATGTATATGAATCCTACCTGTTGACGACTTGGAATTACTTTTGTTCGTAATTTTTTAAATATGGTAAATAAATCTTTGAGGACTTATTAACATATTTTTGACGGTGACAAAGTGATTTAAGTAATACGTGTCAAGCATTGAAAGTAATGAAAGCAATAAATTCCATATAATATTCACTTAATATAAAAATGCGCCGCATAATTCTTTTTATTGCGAAGCGAGAGAAATATTCTCAGTTTCACAATTTAACATATTTGCAATTTTTTTACAACAAAAACACAAAACTTGCAAGCAATAACTTATCTTATCTACCTATACTTGACCAACCTGTCTTGTCTTTCTAGTCTTATGTATTTATATAAGTATAACTTTCTAGTGTATATCTGCTTCCATAAATCCTTCTTATATGTAATAGTCTTATTTCATAATCACCCCTATCTAGATATACTATATTCAGATCTATGGTCAGTTCTATAGACTTGCCTTGGTCTTTTTAGACTCATCTTTTATACTATTTTCTGATCGTTCCCGATCTTGTCTGGTATTGGCAGGACTTTTTCTCGTTTTTATCTAGTCTCGGCTAATCTCATCTAGTCCCGTCTGATCTTGTCTCTTCTGGTCTTGTATCGGCTAGTCTCGTTTAGTCCTATCCACTCTCCTTTAATCTTATCTAGTCTTATCCAGTCTAGACTTGACTGCTCTTGTCTGATTTTGTATGACCTTATATTTTAAGGTCATGTCTGACCCTTTCTCGTTTTCTCTCGTGGTCTAGTTTGGTCTAACCTGGTTTTGTCTAGTCTTGTCTGATCTTGTCTACTCTTGTCTTATCTTCTCCAGTCTACTCTAGTCTAGTCCTGTCTGTTCTTGTTTGATTTTGTCTAATCTTATCTGTTCATGTCTGGTCATGTCTTGTCTGATTTAGTCTTATCTGGTCTGGTTTCGTCGTCTAATTTGTTAATTTGTGTTAGTATAGTTAGTATAATATTGTTTCGTCTGCTAATTTTTTGTTGTATCTAGCCGTCCCCGGCCCCGGGCCTGTGAAGTCTAACCTTATTTGCCTAATCCTATCTTTTCAATATCTATTGAATCGTCTTCTCTAGTGTGGTTTTATGTATTTTTTTCTAATCTGGTCCAATTTATGCTAGTTGTGGCTTTACACGAGACGAGATAAGGCAAGTGTTTCGCCTGGTTCGTTGAGAAAAAAACTTCTCTCGTTTCTGTCTCGGTCTCATCTCGTAACCGTTTGTCTCGTCGCGTCTCGTCAAATATCGTTTTTGCTCGGACTTATGGTTAAGATAGTAAAATTCGAAGTAATTATTAATTATATTGTAATTAATAAATGCGTGATTATTTATTTCTTTTTGTTTTCTATTTAGACAATTTTTACATAATGAAATGCAATTTTACAATACTTTTTACATTCATGATGTTTAACAGAAACTTAATAATAAACTGTTTTTGTTTGGCAGATAATTGGACATGTCAAAATAGTTATTATTAATTGAGCAAAATTAATAATAAGTGTATTTATTAATTAATAATAAATATACTTTTTCAGGCGCATACTTTAAACGAAATAATGATCTTTGATTATTTAACATATTTAATATTATCCTTTAAGTCACAAGACCAAGAATTGAAACATAATAACGCTTGCATCACAACATCCTTTAATGATATAATATATAATAAAATAATTAAGTCTGTGTATAATGTCCGAATAATTGTAAATACATTATTTTTAGATGCAAGAGTTTTTTAATATATAATTTTTGTACAGTTATTAAAAATATAATATATTAAATTAGATTAGAACAGTTATACTGATGATGTTAACATTGTTAACGAAATGTGTACATAATTTTTTTTGCTCATCCCAATGTGGGTTCAGGGATCTACATCCTTTGAAAACACTGCGGCCTTATCGGCCTATTGTATTCCCTTCCCCCACATTGTCCCATTCAAGCATATAGATACAGACCATGTATTAGCTTCTGAAGTCTACGTGACTTGTGGTTCGGTGGAAGTCCGTCGACTTTAATGTTTTATTCTCGGCTGTAAGGTTTCAGAGTTTCATTCTCCTGTGCGCGATTGCTTCACAATGCAATATTATATGGGAGGCAATTTCGTCCTCTTCCTTGCAGAGTCTGCATAGTGGTTCTTCTATACAGATGCCCATCTTCTGCAGGTGTCCTCTTAGTGACCAGTGTCCCGTTAGGAGATCTGCCACAGTTGCAATCTGCTTCTTGAACAGTTGCTGAGATGAAGATTTCAGCTGTTAGGGTGTTAAATATGAGGTAAAATATGGTTAGATATGTTAGACATATCATCCGTTTGCGGTGTTGCTGGTCACTTGTGCGAACCCATTGTAGTTGGTGACTTTTTTTGATCCACTCAGTTATTATTTTTCAGGCCATGGTTTTGGTGACGTAGGACGTCTCCATTGCAATCGGGAGCGCTGCAGCAGCGTACTGTTTTGCTCATGCGTCCTCGTTTTCGTTTCCTTCCAGACCTATGTGGCCTGGCAACCACGCAAGCGTAACGCTGTTGTGCTGTACCAGCCGTTTTAAGTTCTGTAGACACTCCCAAACTGTCCTAGATTTTATTCTATGACATTTAGACGTTTATCGCAGCTTGATTGTGAAAATATAAATGTTTCTATTTCTCCATTTAGTCCATTCTTAAATTTTCCCGGAAACATGTATCGATCGCGAGAATTTCCGTTTGGAAGACCGTAGTGTGTCTCTCTAGTGGTACATTTATGCTACACCTAGGAGACAGACCACAGACTCCAGCGCCAGTTCCACTCTTTTTCCTAGAGCCGCCGGTGTACGAGAATAGATCTCCACGGTTTTTCTTGAGGTAATTCCCTTCTGTCCTCTCTAGTTGTGTTTTGAAGGATATTTGAATGAAAGCCTTTGAGGCATCGAGTCTTCTTCCTTGTTAAGAATTGGCTCTTTTATTACATCCGGTATTGAGGTATGGTCCGACCTTGCTAGGGTTTGCTAGGGTTTTTTTTGCACTTGTATCTGAAAACTCCCATCCTAGCCTACCCTATGATGAAAATATCCAGTGGAGGGAGCGCCTGAAGGTGTGGTTCTCATCGATACCGTTATTAGCAAGCATTCTAGTCTCTGTACACTGGAGAGTTTCTTTATAGCTTGCTTCTGTTTTAGTTTGGACCACCAAACTGTGGAACCATATGTTAAGATTAAGACTAACGGGTCTTAACGCCTTGTATAACCAATGTGGCATGTTTGATTTTCAACCCCACGATTTGCCAAGTCATCTCCTTATCATCAATACGATTTTGCATTTGTTGGTCGATCGTGTGAGGTGGGGTGGGTCCAGGTCAGTTTAGCATCTAGGGCCAAGCCTAGGTACTTGACCTCGACAATTGCCTTTAATTGTTCGTTGTAGAAAATTGGGGGCTTTAGGCCCGTTTCGCAATTTCCTAATTTTCTTAAAAGTCACTATGGTGGATTTGTGTTTTTGATACTTACTTTACAAAATATAACTTTTGAAGAATAGACTCAACGTATTTAATTTCCTACAATTAGTTATAAAATCTTCAAACTCGAGAAACCCAAATATTAAATTCATATAATTTTAACAATTTCTTTATCTCACGATTCTCATTGTTTGCTGATATTGGATCTTGGAATTAGACTGATGTCCCCAATAACCCCCATGACAAACGGATTTTTGAGCAATTTCCGCCCCTAATTAAAACAAATTAGTCTTTGATAATTGTTACAATTCATTTTTTCCTTGATAATTGTGACAATTAGCAAGCAAACAAATTAGTCTTTGATAATTGATAAAATTAATATTTTTTTTGCTTTCCGCCTCAAAATATAATCAAAGCCATAACTTTAAAATAAGGTATTTCACAGATGATTACCAGATTTTAGATTTCGTAAATACTCTGAAAATTTTTCTGAAGAAATATGAACGATATTAGAAACAAGACTCCCTGTGTCTCGCCGTATGTGATCTCGGTATCGCCTAAATAATTTTCAAACATGTCTCGTCTTGGTTCCTTCCCGCTTTTAAGGGAGGAGACGGGACGGAAAAAGTATGGTTCGCGTGTAAAGCCCTAGTGCTAGTATAGTTAGTATAATATTGTTTAGTCTGCTAATCTTTCATGTTGTGTCCAACCATTCCATGACCTGTGAAGTCCTTTTTAGCAAATCTTCTATACTCTTATTTTCCACTGTCTTGTGTTACCCAGTGTTACCCAGTGTACTTCATTAGTATTTAGTAATTATCTGTATCATTTAAATATAGCGACTGTAGTCTTCTGAGTTGGGTTTGTTATTTAGGTTTGTCTATCGTTTTCTAGTCTAAAATAGTTAACTTTAATCTATATTAGTTTAGACTAGAAGATTCCTCTATTACTCAATATCCATTCCATCAGTGTTTAGTTATTATTTCTATTATCTAAACATGACGGTTCTAGTATTATTCATCTTCTTCTAATCTTCATCATCAGTCACGTTTGTTATTTAGATTCGATCATTTCGTTTTCTATTCTAAAATAGTTTTTCTTTCCTGGATTAGTTTAGAATAGTTTTGTGTAACCTTGTTCTGGTTGAAAAATCAGAACTGCTTAGTTTACTAATTAAATCCTGTCATGTTTTATATCTAGCCAAATCCATATTCTTGTTTCGGTTTTTACTTGTACGGATGTAACTATAATGTTAATTGATGTTAATCGATTTTTTTTCTAAATTATCTAAATATGTTTTATATATTTAGAAAACAATATTAGTAATTTTAGTAAATAACACAATTAGATACTGTATTATGCATAATTACACACAGTAATATAACAATTAATAATTTGATACATTAAGTTACCTAGGGCTTCACATGAGAACGATATTTTTCTCGTCTCGTCTCGTCTCGTCTCGTCTCGTAAAAGCGAGACGAGAACGAGACAAGACCACATGTGGTCTTACTCTCGCGAGAGCGAGAGAGTGTGTAGTCTCGCTCTCGCGAGAGCGAGAACGTATGTGGTCTCGCTCTCGCGAGCGCAAGAGCGCATGTGGTCTCGTTCTCGCGATATACGAAAGTCACGTTTCTGATCCCGGTCATACTTCTTCTTCAATCTTTGATTCTAATACGGGCAGCCGTAATATTTTCTTGCATAAATTTGAACTGCGGGCTCGGGCAAGTTACATTTCATTATATAACAATTAAACGAGTAGATTTCGTAATATGAAATAGATGTCGTAGACAATTTCAAATTATGTTCGTTTTTATTATTAATTTTAAATCGTCAACAAAATAGAAGGTTTATATAAACATTTATGGTGTGTTATCGCTACATTTTCATGTGGATGGAATAAAGCGAAATTAGAAGATATTAATAGTAACCAAATAGAAAATTTATGTAAAGAGACAGTGAGTAGTTTACAATAAAATGAATGATTACCTCGTTTTGGACTATCTTAACAATAAGTTCTAGCAAGAACGATATTTGGCGAGATTAGACGAGACAAACGGTAACGGGAGCGAGATGAGACACACGGTTACGAGAGCGAGAGCGAGACGATACTAAAGGTTACGAGAGCGAGAGCGAGACGAGACTAACGGTTACGAGAGCGGGAGCGAGACGAGACTAACTGTTTCTAGAGCGAGTGCGAGACTGAGATGAGAGTAATTTTTTACACAACAAACGAGAGCGAGACCAGATTTTTTAAACTCTCGGTAACTCTCTAAAGTTACCAGAGAGTAAGTTGATGGAATTAATTTCTTATTACGCCAAGAAGAACTTTGAAACTCTGAATGAAGAAACAATGAAAACCTTGCAGGTGTTAGTTACTCACATAACTAAAAATAACGTTCCGCTTAACTACAAACAAGTGTGCTCAAAGAAATAAATAAGGATGACAAGCAAGCGCCCAGCGGTTGTTACTTGAATTCCCAGCAACTGATAGATATGAAAAAGATTAGGAGCAAAAAAGATATATTTACTCAAAGAAGAAAAAACGTTTACACATAGAAGGAAAGGAAACATACACGGCGAGTGTACATAATTTAAGAGGATTGGATGCGCGGTATTCTTTATAATACCAGTTATTCAATTAAAACGCGCGCACAGAGCGATAAATATAATTGCGAAATGGCTCGTTCAAGTGCGCGCTGACATGTTGTTGATGTAATGGCGGCGGTAGTGGCGGCGGCCGACTCATTTTCGTCGTTGATTTCAGAGGAGCGCGACCGTAAATCGCACGACAGGTGCAGTGAAAGCGAGCGCATATAATCCAACATTTTAATTGAAATAAAAAAAACACACATTTTTTATATATTACACGGATTTATTATTTATATTTTTTTGTTATACAATTAAAATCCTGCAATTGGGACCCCCGAGGGTCGAACACCGGCGTAATTTATGCTCATTAAACTCCGAAATTGTGTATACAAAGTTAACTGCCGCATTAAAAATCCAAACAAATTTTTAATTGGGATTTTTAATTCGATCGATTCCCTTTCGGTAACTTTGTGTGTATGGTCAATTTGCATATATTAAAATGTTTATAATAGCGTTTATTAACACAAATGCGCCAATTATTCCTTGTTTTCTTGTCTTTCATATTGTAAGAATTTACATTTTTATAGACATCATTAACATCGATCAAAAGAGCACATGGGTTATAAAAATAAGTTTTTTGTAACATTTTGCAACTACATGTAGAACAGCTCTATACTATTAGGACGATGTATAATTATCCGCTTTTTTATATATTGTATTTTTATTAATATTGTAACATAAATTATACATAATTAAAACAAACTCAAAACATACTATATACAATTACAAGTATATTTCACAGAGTAAATGTGTACAAGCGATTGATAATCGCTCGGACACGTCAATATTATTTTCCAAAATGTAATATTATATTGTAATTTTTTTTTCGTAACATCATTGGTGTTTGCGCTTTGACGTCATCGACATATATTTTAAATGGCAACCACCATATTTTATTCTCGACTTGGATACATCTTTTAATTGTCTAAGTGGTGGTGTAAAAATTTTTAATATGTTGCATTAGAAAATTAACAAACTGATTTGAATTTTAAGATAAACAACATTAGCCTGTTTAGAAAAATGGGTTTCTAGCAAGAAAATCTTTATTTTCAAAAAATACACATTTATATAAACTTTTTTTTCTCTGCCTTTTTTAAATTGCGATTTTCAATCTTTCTTTTGCTTCTGATTATGGCGAAGTAATTTTTTTTGATAAATCTTGCAAGCTTACTTCAAATCATTTCCTTGCAGCTGCGTGTAGCCAAACTTTGATACATTAACTAATTATTATAAAAAATTGTCTATCTACAATTTTGTTACAATGGTATGTCATTTGACTGAACGAGAATGAATATAGATTCTAATGATGGTTGGATACGGCGATAGGAAAAGCACTCATGAAGAATCATGTGAGTTATTTAATCAAGAACATCGTCATAGACCCCCGATTGTAAAATTGACAGTAAATGGGTCGCCAAATACACAAGAACTAGATCCGTAAAAGATATGCCGCGACAAGGTTTACCTCCAGTAAAAGAAGAAACCAAATCAACTACGCTACCTGAGGCTGAGGAAAACCATCATATATGAGCAAGACAAATTGCTAAATAACAATGTAGACCATTCTGTAGTCGTGAGATAATTTAAAAAAAAGTACCACCCGTACAAACTGCAACTGATCCATGAATTACACGAAACTGGTCCAGAGCGCCGTTTACAATTTTGTGAAGAGTTCATGTTGCGACGTGATTAAAATCATAATTTTATAAGCAACGTAATTTTTTCTGATGAGCCACCTTTTGGCCGAATTGATCAGTACGTTGCCACAACTGTGGGTATAGGTCACGGGAAAATCCTCATTGGACGCAAAAAGCGCACAGTCAACGCCATGGCAAATTAAACGTGTGGGTGGGAATCATAGGTCGGCGTTTAATAGGACTTAACTTTTTTTTAATGAAATTTGACAAAATCTAGATTTTTTGCGATTTGATTTGGTGACCCCATCAGAATAGTGGAGTGGCCCTCCCGACTTAACCCCATTAGATTTTTATCTATGGGGTAATCTAAAGTCGCGAATTTATTTCAGTAGACCTAATAATTTAGAGGGTTTAAAACTCCGAATTCGGTCTGAAATTGAACACAACAGTTCTCAGATGATTGAGCGCAGTGTACAAAGTGTTTAAGCTCGTGTAGGTCAGTGTCAAATGGTTGGTGGCAGACACTTTGACCATGTACGTTGATATTGTTTTCTTTTTAATTTGGGCCTAAATTTATTTATTAAGTACATTCAAATGTTTAATTTTTATACAGGGTTATTATAAAAGAAATAGACACTTTTGGTATTGTATAAAACAAAAGTTTGAACTGTAGAAGTTTCGATAGTACAGTTGATAGTACTACTCAAACATAATAGCTAAGATGGCAGCAAACTCTATGGGGATTTGTGAAAGGCCTGATATTTTCTATGGGAATTTGTGAAAGGCCTGATTTACGTCCCTCCGCTTCCTAGTGATTTAGATGAGTTAAAACAACGCAACACGAGAGCTGTGGAAAGTGTCAATGCAGATATGTTACACCAGGTTTGGAATGAACTAGACTATCACCTTGATGTGTGCCGTGTGACAGGAGGAGCCCATATTGAGGACCTATGAGTTCCCAAAGTAAACTTTAAGAATCACTGTGTAATATAGTTTAAACGAATTCATAATAACGTTTTTAGTTTTGGATTAATAAAACATTGAAAGTGTCTATTTCTTTTGTAATAACCCTGTATTTATTCGCCGTTTGACTAGTTACAAGAAGCAAAAGAAACAAATGAAAATCGCAATTTAAAAAAAAGGCAGAAAGAAACGAATTTATAATAATGTGTATTTTTTTAAAATAAAACCGAATTATTTGACAACATTATTAAGATTTTCTTTTTACAAACCCATTCTTCTATACTGGCTAATTAATGTTGGTTATCTTTAAATCCAAATCATAGAAAATTTTCTTATGTAACATATCAAAATTTGTACACCACCATTTAGATAATGTTAAGGTTTATCCAAATCGAGAATAAAAAAGTGGGGTTGCCATTAAAAATAAATGTTGTTGATGTCATAACGCAAACCAATGTCACGAAATATTTTTTTCCGACAACATTGCATTTTGGAATAGTTTTTTTACATTATAGTGCGGAAACGTTGATTTTTCAACGCAACAATTCGTTTGGCGACCGAGCCGGAAGGGCGAGTTCCACTTTAGCTGAAACGTTGTAAAATCATTTCCTCACGAAATTTCTATAAGATTTTTTGGCCGACAATTATTATTTAAGAAACACATAGGTTTAGTTTATTTACAATATTGGAAATTATTTAATTGTTTAATGTTGGTACTCACAAACTTTGACATTTTTACTAATTCAAATTTATTAGGTACCTACATAATATGTCATTTTGCAACATGCCATACGCATAGGTAGGCACAGTCAATCCAAAAGTTAACTTCGTTAATCGTTAACTCGTTAATAAAAAAGTTATCTTCGTTAATCGTGAAAGAGTTAAAATTTCTAAAATTTAACGCAAGTTAAAGTTAACCATTCAAAGTTAACCATCCAAAACGTATACTGCTTTTGGTACCTTTTGGGATGGGATACATTTGCAAATAAAATAAAAACAAGTAGATAGATTAATTTATTTAATTATTACAAGCGACAGAGTGACCCGCCCTGGTTTCGCACGGGTAGCAAAACTTTTTTCAAATTTTTCACCTTTTCGTCCTTTTCACATGTTGTTTAAGATTATTAAGACTAGACATGTGAAACTTTATTGTACAAACTTTAGGCAAACACACTTTGCATTCATAAATCAACTTCTGTTCTCCAAGTTTTGATTGGAATACAAAGTAATCACTCAAGTGTGGCCAAGAATTTGATTCAGTTTCACTTTCCGAGCGTACTTTGCGTTTTTGCGTACTTTGAGTAGAAGTAGTAGTGTTCATGATGTATACTTGTAAATGTTACACCATCAACTATTTCCACCAACAACCAACACAAATGAAAAACAAATAAATGAAGAATGATGATAAAAATATAAATGAAGTAAAAACAGTCAGGTTATAATAACTTATCGTATTCACTCGCACAGAGAAAATAATCAACAGGGTCGCTTTATTTTTTTCGCCTCTGGTTTTTTGCTCTTTTGAGCTACAGCGCCGCGCCGCGTCGGTGTGCCCGCGTGGCGCGTAATTCAAAGAAAAAATGACAACATGTCAACCAACGACTAATGTAACGCACTAAAGTTAACGGAAGTTCAATTTAACAAGAGTTATAATTTAACAAGAAGTTAACAAGAGCGTCAAAATTTTTTTGAGTTAACTTAAAAGTTAATCAGATAAACATTTCGTTAACTTCGTTAATTAACGATTAACGGATGAATGAGTTAATTAGACCCACCTATCATACGTTATACTTTATAATAAAAATCACTCTTATTTTCTACAATATCGTGGCAAATATGGTGTAAAGTAGCTTTTTCTAAATTAGATTTTATTATCTTATACTTAATTTATTTTGTAAGTATCTTCGAAAGGTTAATATTTACTGATCCCTTTACCGCATCGTAGCCGATTCGGGAGGCCAAAAAATAATATTGACATGCACTCGGACATTATCCCAAAAACAGTAAATAAAGAAATTATTTGTTGAAATTATTGACACAATGTCTTCTAGAAATAAAGAGATGTGTAGTTTTATTAAGCGCATAGACAAATTGCATGTTATATGCAATTTATATGGAAAAAGTTTTAAATATATTATATATGTTACGGTAAAAGTACCAAATCGTCAAATGTACAGGGTGTGCAAAACTCGATGTCTAAACTCTATTATAAGAAAACGAAAAACGATAGAAAAAATCTGAAAAGAGGTTCTTAAATGGGATTGAGTAAGGACCATTTTAAGCCAAATTTACATATTTTTCGATATTTGCAAACTGTCAACGGGCAACTGCAAAACGTCATCGAATTTTGTTTTCCCAGAACCATACCTATATTTTTGCATATTTGAAAAAAGCTATTTTTTCTGAACAAATTCTGTAAAGAAATTTTTTTTCAAAAAATCATTTTCCGTTAAAAAAATATAGGCAAATTTGTATAAAGTATAAAGTAATTAGAGAAGTTAAATGTAATATCACAAAGTCGCAATCATCACGATTTAAACAAGTATCCTTTCGAAACAAATGCCAATGGTGCATCTGTCAATAATTAGAAAATTTTAATTAGTATTATTTATTTATTTATTTATGAACATTACAAAACACACAATATACGCGAGAGGTTGCCTAAGCTCTCGAAGAGGTGCCGTACTCTTCGAGAGCTTAGGCAACCTCTCGCGCATATTGTTTGTTTTGTAATGTTCATAAATAAATTACTTAAGAAGATAATCTGAGGTTAAATTAGTTCTTTTAATTTTTTTTAGTTGGAAATACCGGTTATTGAGAGGATCTAATGTATTTCTAATGGAATTAAGGATAATAGGGGAATAGGGGAATGCGGGAATTTTTAATAATACTTTATTTTTATAAATTTGCTTATAATTTTTTAATGGGAAAAGATAGCAATTTTTTTTCAATTCTTCACAAAATTTGTTCAGAAAAATATGCAAAAATATAGGTATGGTTCTGGGTAAACAAAATTCGATGACGTCTAATGACTCCAGTTTCCAAATATGGAAAATATTTAAATTTGGCTTAAAATGGTTCTTACTCAATCCCATTTAAGAACCTCTTTTCAGATTTTTTCTATCGATTTTCGTTTTCTTATAATAGACCTGAGACTAACCACGCCCAAAAAAGTAAATATTAGATTTTTAAAGATCTTTTAGGACAGGCTGTGCGCTTTATGTGTTAACGTAAACCTCTATACATTTTCCAACAACATAAGATATATGTGCACATTTGCCGGAAATAGTTGGTAAATTTAAGTTGAACTTACATTTACCAACTAATTGTAAGAACTTACGCCGGTAAATGTGTACATTTTCCAAACTACGTACTTTTACCGTAACATATGTATTTTAAAAAATAAGCATCTAGTCTGGTCTGGTCTATATTTTGTTGTGGTTTGTGATTGTATCTCCATAACAATATGATTTGTAAACAAACCCACCTTTGTTCTGACTCATCACGTATGCTTATCAGAAATTAGTGAATGATTAAATAGTTAAATAGCAACTGTTGAATCTATATATCAATGAATATTACTGCAGATGTAGTAATGTTTAAATAGTATATTAAAGAACGAGTTCCAATAAGCGCGGTTTTTCGTCGTTTTATAAAAGTAAAAGTAATCATTTTTTCTAATGGACAAGTGCGAAAAACGCATTATGAACGAGTTTTTCATACTATTTCTTCTATTTTGCGCCCTTTTATGTCATTTCTAAATAAAATTTCTAAAAAATCGCTGACACATATTGAGAAAATTCTATCGCACTCGGCGATCCATAAACGAACCCATATGAGTGCTTTAATGACTCCATTATGGACTCAAAATACAATTTTTTTTTTTTTTTCGATAGTATTGAATTAACAATCAAAAGATTTTATAGAGATTGGTGTAACCATCCCACGTTATAGATAATCATACAAACTTAAAACAAACGGAACAAAGTCTGAATATATATATATATATATATATATATATATATATATATATATATATATATATATATATAGATATATATATATATATATATATATATATATATATATCTATACATATTAAGCCTTTCCGGATCTGTATAACAATTATTGAGTCTTTTTAGAACTACCACTACCAACTACCAAATCTCAGTGAAATTTGTAAGTTATTTTTTTCAGTCACCCTTCGTGGCACTCAACAAAAACCATAAAAATAACATTTTTTTTAAGATCATGGCTTTCCTCTCCCTTAATCTGTGGACGCATTTCGAGATCTATCTCTCATCAGCACAGTTTTTTTAACAGCAGGTTAATTGATTGAACTGATAACATAGAGATTGGTGTAACCATCCCATGTTATAGATAATCATACAAACTTAAAACAAACGGAACACAGCCTGAATATATAAATATATTCAGCCTTTCCGGAGCTATATAACAATGATTGAGTCTTTTTAAGGCTACCAAAACAAATCTCAGTGAAATTTGTAAGTTATTGTATAGCTTTCAGTCCACCTCCGTGGCACCCAACAAAAAGATAGAATAAAAATATAGATAGAATAAAAATTCAAAGATAGAATAAAACATAAAAGATTTTATGTTTTATTCGCGAGAAACGAATTTTAGCAATAACTCAAGAAGTAATCGAAGGAATTCAAATTAATACATTAAAAACAATGGTTCTTTCTTTGTTAAATTATTAAACAAATACGATTTTTCGAATTTAAAATAATCTATCGATATTTTTTGAATATATATGAAAGCGATAGTTTCTTAAGCTACGTACACACATTATAGAAAACTTGCATATAGTTCTGCTATAGTTTGACTAAAGCTGTGTTTAGGCAGGTGTTTAGGCCAAAACTATTTGTATAGTGGAACTATACGAAGCGGTCACAAGCTATAGTCAAACTACAGCAGAACTATATGCTAGTTTTCTATACCGTGTGTACGTAGCTTAAGAAACTATCGCTTTAATATATATTCAACAAATATCGATAAATTATTCGAAATTCGAAAAATCGTATTTGTTTTCTATACCGTGTCTACGTAGCTTAAAAGTATCGATATTAAAAATATAGATTTATTTTAAAATGTCAACATGCCTAATGTGCATACACATTTAAGCATGTTTTGCTAACTAATTTGCTAATTAATGGAAAAAATTGCAATGAAAATTGCAAATAATAAAATTATTTTAATAATAAAATAGTGCAAAATCGGTTCCAAATAGTATAATCTACACTATCTAAAAAAATTGGCAAATCGGTAGCTTAGCTTTTGTTTGTACATTTGTAATTGTTTAATTTCTTATGTTAGTGAATCTTCTATTTAAATAACTTTTTTTCCTATTTGAAAACTTTTAAAAGTTGAATTTTATTTAGCAGTTTTAGAATAAAATTAGAATGTACTTCAGGACAATAAATCAAAATTTTAATCATTTTGACATATTTCCAAAACAACATCACGATTAAAAATATTTGTCAGCGATAATTATAGAGTACACATCATATTTTATCGAATTTTAATTAATATTTAAGTCATTATTATCGTTATAAATTATATATTTATAATTAATAAAGATTAAAATCAAAGCATATTTACTAGCTCCGATTGAACCTCCAAAACATCCTTAAGCGACCCACAGACAAATCTGTTTGATATAAGCGGTTGTCATTTATACCAGACAGGACCAGACACATTCGGAAAAGATCAGACCACCCCAGACCAGACCTGACTTGACCTGACCACATAAAACCAGATAAGATAAGAACAGACCAAACCAGACAAAATCAAACAAGAAACCAAACGACACCTGACAAAACCAGACAAGATCAGACAAAACCAAATGACTGCTTACAAAACCAGACCAGACCCGACAAAATCAGACAAGACTAGATAAGACCAGACAACCAGACAAGACCAGACACGAATGGCACATACTAAAAGCCATGTGGTAAAGGGGTATTAGTAAGAGGTTCACCCTAACCACAATAAAAAAAGTCAAGATCAGACAAGACTAGACAAGACTAGACAAGACTAGACAAGACCAGACAAGACCAGATAAGAACAGACAAGTCAAAGAAGACAAGACCAGAGTAGACAAGACCAGATTTGGCAATACAAGACAAGACCAGACCAGACAAGTGTAGGCAAGGTAAGAACAAACTCGACTCGACTCGACTATGCAACACTTAATCAAATCGTATTTATGAATTAGTTATAAAACGATTTGATTATGTGGTTAGAAATTAACTTTGCCCTGGGACCACAATCCCTAAAATCTTAAATGGCACGGTGGGGTAAGTTATACCTCATTTGAAAGCCCTCTTTACTCTGAATACTAAACATTCAACATTTTCCAAATGTATCGATTTGTTGTCGGGATTATTTAATTTCAAGTTATGACCGTGTTCTTCGTTTATATCGTTGATTGGAACTCCAATTGCTCAATCTGTCCATCCAAAAACTGTAAAAGAGACAAAAAAAAAACACAATTCAAAGTCAGAAAACCAACTTCCATACAAAAATACAAATTCCGTTCGAAACGTTCTCTTACATTTTGGAGGATCTGTGGCGTAATTTGACGGCATTCTTCAATAATGCATCGAAATAACTTTTCCAAGAAGAGTTTTGGTTCTTTTGCATAAATTCTACTCTTTAGATGACCCAACAAGAAAAAGTCCAGAGGAACTAAATCAGGTCCCGGAAAAACTGTCCAGAAACTCCCGAACAGTCTGCGTATAATGTGGGGGCGCTCCATCTTTTTGAAAAGTCAAATGGTCTTCTAATTAACGATCACCAGTTTCTTTCAACGACATAAACTAAAAAACGCGTTCATAAATTGAAATTAAATAATCTCGAAAACAAATCGATAGATTCCGAAAATGTTAGCCGTTTAGTATTCAAGGCTAAACGGGCTTTCAAATGAGGTATAACTTATTCTATCGTGCCATGTAAAATTTTAAGGGTTGTGGTCCCAGCGCGAAGTGGTTAAGTGAGTTGTCTTCAAATTTTCTTGTAAAAGGTGCCCCCCTCACAATCAATATTGACGTGTCTGAGCGTTTTTTGAGAAACTATATTTTACTATCCGATAATCCCTCTGTTTCGTTTGCAATGGTCCACCTTGTATACATTTTTTAATATTATTTCTTTTATATATATATATATATTTATATATATATCTATATATATATATATATATATATATATATATATATATATATATATTGTACTGGTTCTATGTACAGGTGCACCTCTATAGAAATGTAATACCAGAAATAAATAAAATAAAAATGTTTAGGTTTAACGTCTTATATCCATATTATTATATATTATTTACCATCTTAGTAACTGGCACGTTTACTAAATACAATAAAAATTAATTAAATTGCTCAAGACAAAACCAAAAATTAAATTATTTATTAAATATCTGAATTAAATCTCTTTATCAGAATTAGATATAATATAATAATAGTAAAACTCTGTTGAAACTACGTATAAATTATAGACACTATAATCTGACTTCAAAGTCTTTCTAGGCTAACAATAAGTAATTATCTGTAAAATCTTGACAAATTTATATTGAATTTATTAAATTATACGGCCCAACAAAATCAATTTTTTTAACTGATTTTGAATATTTTTGATTTGCTAAAAATACCTGGCTCTATGGCTAAATAACAGCTCTAGTTTTTGAGATACTAATTGCTTTTAGTTCTCTCCACTAATTAGGATACGCTAACTTTTGAACAGTTTATTATAGATATTTGTAGAAGCACCATTTGATCCAGGCTCCCAAAATTAGTCATAATTAGAAAACATATAAAGTTTTGATGGAATGCTCAAATTTTAGAAAATCGTATCGAACAACCGTCGGTCCATTGAAGGTCTTTTAGATTTTAAGTGATTTATCTATAACGGATTTTCATAAATTTAGTCTCAAAAGAAGCGTAAGAAATTCTCTTCACTAAAACTGAAAAAACCTTGCAAAAAATATAGTGAAAATGACTAAAAATTGGGGAAAGTTATAAAAGAGAAGATTATTACTATGATAAAAATAATCTTAATATCTCATCGCAATATTTTGATTATAAATATATGTACAATTGAGGTTTCTTTGACTAAAGCACTTTTCAGCAAAGATTTTTATAGATTTACATTTGTCTCCTTTAAATTGGTAGTAGTTTAAGTAATAGAAGTAGAATTTTTTTTGGAAAAAGGATATAATATTTCAGGTTTTGCTAAAGCTTAGTTAGATTCTTAACTGACTGGATTATAATCAATTTATACAATCGCTATAAATTCATTTTATTTATTGGATTGGGTTATATACAACAAAAATAAATATTCAATAATTTGAATTTTATGTTTTAAATAATATTGAATATTTTGTTATGGTTCATTAAAAAAATAACGACTTTTATATTTATCTAGATTTTAACCAATTTGTTAAATTGATGTGAAGCAAAACTAAACTAGCAAATATTTTAGCTGAACAATAGAAATCTAAACAATAATAAAATAACCGCTAGTACTAATTAATTAACAATATGCCTATTACAAATCTTAAATATTTGTATTTGTTAAAATACAGAGAACAATAAAATCGATGAGTTGTTTAAATTTCGTGACGAAACTTCTCCATTGCAAAAAACGAGACGCGGAGGAATTAGAAGACATTGCGATGCCGACGATGGAATCGGGCGACGCGGTTCGGACACTTCGTCGCCTATTAGCCGAGAAGTCCGACGAGTGCAAGCGCAAAGAAGAAACAATCGGACGCCTCGAGCGACAACTCGAGGAGCGCGACAACCAAATTAGGCACTTGCAGAACGAGATTGACAAGTTCAGACAGGTCGTGCATCCGATCACGCAAAAAATTATCACGCAACGTCTTATTGATGGATCCAAGATGCATTTGGAACCGAGAATCAAGAGGCAGGCCATCAGTGCCGAACCCTTAATTCAGGATATTCGAATTGAGAAAGTTCAGAAAAATCTTAAGTAAGAAAATTATTGTTTTCATCTTTTACTAATACATATTTTGTTTTTTTTTTATTTACAATATCAAAAGCTTAAACTAACTTGTACACATTCAATAACCAAGCTAAACATAACACTTATGAACCAAACTAAACATAGCACTATAAACCAACCTAAACAACACTTATGAACTAATCTAATTATAACACTTATGAAACAAACTAAACCTTAGACTTATGAATCAACCTAAACATTTAATATCCATTAAACCAAGAAGTTGCGATAGTCCCGATAGTAAATATTTTAGTCACCCAAGATTAATTATTTTATATTGGGTTCCTTTCTTTGAAGCGTATTAAAACTCCAGTATCGGAATTCAATACAGTAAGTGGTACTAATTTCAAGCGATGTAAACTAAACCTTAGACTTATGAACCAACCTAAACATTTAATATCCATTAAACCAAGAAGTTGCGATAGTCCCGATAGTAAATATTTTAGTCACCCAAGATTAATTATTTTATATTGGGTTCCTTTCTTTGAAGCGTATTAAAACTCCAGTATCAGAACTCAATACAGTAAGTGGTACTAATTTCAAGCGATGTGCAGGTACGGCGGGTTTCAATTCAAAATTTCTTAGCACTTTGCTCAACATTGATTTGATTTCCAACATAGCAAATTTTTGACCTGAAATTAAACATATATTTAACAATAATGAAGAAATCCTTGAAAGATATATTTACCGATGCAATTTCTTAGTCCTGCGCTAAATGGCGTGTAACAAAACGGGGATTTGGTAGTATTATCAGCAGCAAATCGTTCCGGATCAAAAACTTCAGGATTGGGAAAATATTCCGGATCTCGGTGAATACCATATACAAATATCGCGACAGCCAAACCCTTTGGCAAAGTTACTCCATCTAAAACCAATGTTTTTTTAACGTAAATGAAAATATTTAATAATTGTTACTTACTGAAATTGAAATCTTCTGTGCATTCTCGAAGTATGATTGGAACAGATGGATACAGTCTCAGCGTTTCCTTAATAACCAAGTCAAGATATTTCATGTTAACTAAATCGGTACGAGTTGCTTCTCGTTTTGGATCATCTCCAAAAATATCGTTTAATTCGTTTATGGCCTTGTTTTGTACGTCTGGATTGTTCGCCAGACAAAATAGTGCAAAACTCATTGCAGACGAAGTGGTATCGTGACCCTAAATAACAAAGAAAGAAAAGTATTATTTTATTTGAAATTCATTTTACAACAATCATTTTACATTGTACATCAATAAGCAAATTTACATTTAACTGCTTATTTTGGGGACAACGAAAAATAAATGCAGTTTTAGATATTCAAATAAACATTTTAGATTAAATACTGTGTGACAAATAACACATATATTAGTATATCGGTAGTATATCGGATAATAGTAGTATATCGGATGTAAAAGTATTATAATATCTGATATTATAATACTTTAAATAATTCTTAATTTAGACATCGTTGAATAGTTCCCAATGTTAAGTTAAAATATAAAACTTATTCTATTAAATATAAAGCAAATTTAAAATTTACCGCAAACATAAACGTATCAACTTCTTCCCTAACATCCTCATCACTTAATGGTTGTCCATCCAAGGTAGCCTGTAATAAAAGATCTAAGAACGCAACTCGTTTTTTAAGACCAATATCCTCGCCATTATTTTCTAGCTTCGTTTTGTTCAGTAATTCTTCTCTCCGGTTTTTGATGACCGTTCTCGTATAACCGTGTAAAACCCTAATGGCTTCGCTTTGTTCCTTGTATAGATTTGAATATTTAAAAATCGTGTCGTTAGCGTATATGGTGCTAAACGCTCGGAGGATTATGGTTCGACACATTGTCTTCACGGATTGCACGTAGAGGGAATCTTTTTCTTTTTGTGCGTTCACTTTTGTACCCATTGCAGTTTCTAAAAATACCAAACAGGAATAATATGTTGGTGTAACAACAGTTATTTTGGTGTCGCTATTCAATTATGACTTTATACTTCTATATATTGTGTATATTTTAATATTGGTGAAACCTTACTAAATATAGATACAATCAAACAAAATTATTAAAGATGAAATGCAGCCTGAATATAGAAATATACTCAACCTGTTCGTAGCTCTATAATATTAAGTCTTATTAAGACTACCATGTTGCAAGGGAAGTAGATGTTTCAACATGGGATTTGTTTGGTAGTCTTAATAAGACTTAATATTATAGAGCTACGAAAACATCAAAAACTCAAAACCAAAATTTTCACCAAAGAGAGAAATATATATATATATATATATATATATACATATATGTACATATATGTACATATATATATATATATACATATATATTTATATATATATATCTAACATTAAGTAATAATTCCAACAATAAAACTTTCTAGTAAAAATTTCTAGTAAATAAGACAGAGAAATAAAAAAATGTGAAGAACTGTTATTAATTGGATTCATTTGAAATAACAAAAAATATAGTACAATGGGATTGAATGCAATCAGCACAATGAAATTGGTATAATCATCATAATGAGATATAATGAATTATAATGAGATTGTATGTCATCAGCGGTTGTTAATAGGCGAAACATAACAGCGACACTAGATTGTGACTGGCTAGTAAACAGGTTTTCCACTCCAAATTCGACCTTTGCAAATCAAATTTACCCTTAAATCAAGTATTATTTCTACATACATATTGTATTTATATAAATATTTAGTTAGAAATTTAATTTTATTACAGAGTTGTAAATTAAAAAGTAATTACCAATCCATTAAAGTTTCATAGTTACATAATAAGTTTTATAACGTGTATGAATTATCTTTGCAAATAATGTATTATTATAACACAATGGTTTTCCTGTATAAATTGATACTGCAACCGAAGGGCACAAGTAAATAGACAATTTTATTACTGTGCGGAAATAATAACACTTGATTTGCTACATTGTTAATTTAATTTGCAATCTTTTTTCATTCCAATGTTTTAGTATTCGGTAATTAGAAGCGCCTTTTTTAACCATTAGATGAAAAGAATTCAATTAATCAATTTTTGTTTTGTTTTGGAAAATAAAAATAAATTATTTGTTTTTTATATCAATCGCCAAAAAAATTAACGACACTTAAATATGATTGCTTACGACCTTGGTGTGCAAATTATGATGTAAATCCTATTATGACGTGGTTTATTTTCTTAGTATAACACACGCGTATCACTCGCTGTGTGACACGTGACACCATCTTTTTGGAACCACATGTCGTCTATGCTCATATCTTCCACGGCGGGCCACAAAAAGTTTCTTACCATAGTTCTATACCTTTCGCCCTTAACAGCCACCGCCTGATCTCTTTCGTTTCGAAAGATGAAAGATGGCCAATGATGGCGCCCACCTACAATCCTCACTAAACAGATCGTTTCTCAAGATACAAGCGAGTCTCCAGTATCTCCCGTGTATGGGTATAGCCCTAGATGCGGCAGTTGTGTTTATTTACGTATGCATTTAGCCAAAAATTGCGCTTCATCGCTGATGCTGATTTTTTCTTGCCAAAAAGTGCTCGCTGCGTCTGACTTACAGAACACAACTAAATGTTGATAATAAATTATCAAAATTTGTGTGCGTTGTTGAAACATGTACTTTTGCACGATTTAATGGGTGCTATAGGGGGGCTACAACAACACAGCGTTTGTATTGCAACCACAATTTAATGTCAAAGTTGACGCGTACAAATGACACTTGTTATCACTATCTTATATATATATATATATATATATATATATATATATATATATATATATTATATATAATATATATATATTATATATAATATATATATATTATATATATATATATATATATATATATATATACATTATATCTTACACACTGGTTGGTAGACTTGGTAGACATAAAAAATGATATCCTGTTCTATTATTTGCAGTGGTTCATATTTTTATCGTTAGGTCAATTACATTAAATATATATATATATATATATATATATATATATATATATATATATATATATATATATATACATATATATATATTATGAGAATTGCACATATGTTACTACAATCCGATATTTTTTTTTATAATTTCACATTTGATTATTTTAATGTACTGTAATAAAACTATAAAATTGTTTATGAAATCAAATCTTGTTTCATTCTATTTTTAATTTTCCTTTTTGCGAAAATATTAAATTGGACAAACAAAAACATTAAAATCAAGTTTAAATCATTGTACGAAGTTAATAAATTCTATAGCAATAATATTTGCTTACTATAATAAATTCTATATGTATTTGCTTTTTATAGTAAATTTTATATTTGCATATTTTATAGTCGCATTTCATCTATACTTATAAAATTCGTAACTTACCACAAATTACATCCAAAGCATAAAGTGTGACAAAGGGATAAACATCAGTCGATCCTTTGCCCACCTCTTTTCTTAATTTTTCAACCAACTCGTCACCAGTTGAGTTGAACACGTCGATAAACTGCTCAAGGATTTGAAAGTGGAACGTTGGCGTTAACATCTTTCTGCGCTTCCTCCATTTCTCCCCTGTCGGTAATTAAAAATTAGTTAAAACTCAATTGAAATTATTCCAATGCAATTTGATTTGCTTCCTAAAAAAGTGTCCTGCGAATATTAATTGCAAATCTTATTTGTTGATTTATAAAATTGTTGTAATTTTTTCATTATTTACTTTTAAAATCAAGCTTGAATAATAAATAATATTGTCACAGAAATATTAATATTCTTTTATTTATTTTTGTGCAAATCAAATTTTAAACAATTTTATAATCTTTAAATCTAGTTTTAATGTATTCCAATATTTGACATTCAAAAATCTTTTATAAAATTCCAATGAAAATCTTCATGTAGTAATTTTTGAACTAATTGTACGTGAGGATGATATTTTTTTGTCTATTTGAAATAAATAATTTTGTCTAATTTTTTTATCAATGGTTTAAATTCAATTAAACTTTTTTATGCTTGATTTTTACAATATTCCATACTTTTGCCCCTGTATATTTATTTTAAAGCACAATTAACACAAATAAAAGAATAATTAAATATTTGTTTTGTATCAATAACCAATGTTTTATTATTTGTATAATACTCTAAACTACCATTCTTTCTTACCATCACTAGTTAATAATCCTGTGCCCAACCAAGGATGCAAAAACGTGTATCCGATCGATTTAGTAATTAATTTTGAATTACATAATACAAATTCGAACCATTTGTAGTCTGAGATGAGTAAAACGGCCCTTGGTCCAATATTAAACCACAAATTTTTAGTCTTGTTGCGTTGCAATAAATTCGTAAACGTTGTAAGATTTTCTGTAAACAAGTCAATTACAATGGTATAATTCATATTATTCATAAATAATATATTATTTTTATTATTCTAACGAGGAAAAAATTGCGAAACCATATTTTATCGTCTCTATCAACGTTTCCGCTTGTAATCTTTTTTATTTGTAATTAATTTCGGTGATTTTTAATACATTTAGTTATTTTGATTATATTTTTGTTAGATTTTATGTAGGCAAGTTAATCACTTGAATTAAACTGTTTTAATAAAAAAATCCGAGTTTATAATACGAAATCTCTTGCTAGTAGATCTTTTATTTGTTAACCTCCGACACAAAAGAGGGGTGTTAAAGTTTGACGTGTCTGTGTGTCAGTCTATCCGTCTGTCCGTATATGTGGCAGTTTATGGAATCGTAGCCCGTGAACGAAGGGACCGATGTTTTTTTTTAAGCTGACGCGATCGAGGAGGTTTTTAGCTATAATTTATGAAAATCTGGTCATGTGTTTGATGAGCATCAGCCTCATTTCCTACTTAACTAAATTAATCTGCAACTAAATTGACAGAAATGTTTGTCTAGTTCCGTATATCCAAACTTGTGTTTGAAAGCTGATGTGATCGAGAAGGTTATTAATAGGGCAACCAAAAAGATGCTCTAAAAAGAGTAATTTAAGCGCTTAAAATATGCTCTATAAAAATGAAAATATGCTCCATAAAAGTGAAAACATGCTCTATAAAATTAAAAATATGCATTTAAAAAAATATATGCTTTTAAATCTGAAATAAAATATATGAAAAAATGTTAAATTCTAGGTACGAAAACATAAATACAAAAGAAAAATACAGCTAAACTTAATAATTAAAAAATTTAAAAAATCCCAAATTTTTAAATTTTTATTACAATAAATGACAAACATCTCATTTAAGTTCTCTAAGAAATCTATTCCTGTTTGATCGTAGGACATTTTTGTACATTGAAAAACTTCGTTCCACATCAACCGAAGTTATAGGCGCAAATTTAAATGCCATTTACTTCAATAATACTATATTTATTGTCTATTGTTGTAGAACCTCTAGACAAACTTCTAGACCTAGACAATTTTATTGGAATTTCCTTCATAATGGAAAACTAAATTTTTTTTAAATAACAAGTTTTTGTTTCACAAGTTAGCTGCTTCACCGTTAACGCCATTAATTACATCCTGAGGATGTTCTATTATCTCAATCTGTTTAGCAAGCAGTAGCCCAGACGTTTCAAGCCGTAATTTAGTAGCTCTTTTGAAATTAGTAGCTCTTTTGATTGATGCGGCCTCTTCTTCGTCCAGTACATTGAACACTTTCACAATTATTTCGAAATTCGTGGCATAGTACACTGCGGCATCAATCCATATTCCCCATCTAGTCGTTATTGGTTGCGGAGGAAGTGCCAAATCAGGTGCCAAATCATTAAAATTGTTACCCTTGACGGTGATTTCAAAAATACTCTTTTACATTGGCTATTAGGCGATCGACGTTAGTATAAATTCCTCGAATTTGTTCACAAACTCTGAACTCATCAAGTCCCAACTCTCAAGTCCCTGTGCAAGGCAAGTCAGATGTGTCACTTTTGACTAAAAAGTTTTTAGTTTGTATGGCCTGAGCTGCTTTTACCATGTATAGAGCGGCATCTGACATAAAGAGTAGTAAAATCGAATCTCGATTGAAATTTTCACCCAGAATTTTTATTGAATCATCAGTCTTGCAATAGTGCTATGATTTGCCTTGTCTAGCACTGCAGTCTTGAGATTTCCGTCAAAAAGCAGATCAATGAATATAAATATTTTAACCAAATTGAGCATAATGCAATTGCGCATTGCGCATTGAGCATTGCGCTAAAAATATGCAGTTATTTCGAAATATGTCTTAGCATAGGCAATATGCAATTTATGCTCTTATTGGTGAAATATGCAAAAATATGCCCTTACGAATAGGGCTCTAAATTCATAGTTTAGTCAGAAACACATTTCTGGCTAGTCCATTCTTTTATAAGTAGAATGGGAAAATATATGCATTTGCATATTTTTGGTTGCTCTAGTTATTAACTATAATTTATGAAGATCTGTTCAGGCTTTTTATGATCATCATCATTTCTTGATAAAATTAATCTGCATTATTCTGTATTTGTGAACGAAATTTAAACTTTAATTTAATTTTTAATCACGTATTTACAAACAAAGTATTAAAGAAAAAATTAAATTAAAAATTTTAAGGAATCGCCGACACAAAAAAACCGACTTGAAAAAAATAAAATTTCTCTCTTGCCCTTTTAACTTCATTAGATTAATATTTTGATGATGAGCGTCGAGAGATTTTTTTTGTTTTGTTTTTTAGAGTTTTTTAGAGTGTGTGTGTCAAGGGTGTCTTAAAATTCTTATTTTATAATTAATTTTAACAATCCAATTTTTTTAATAAATGTAGTTACAAACTGCCTCTATATGCAGTTTTTATTTTGGTTATTAAATTGTTTTTACAATTCATGAAACCTAAAAACTTATTCTATTACGAGAACATTAATATTATTGCGATCAGTATAAGTAGATATTTATTTGTTTATAATATTGAATAATGAATTGAGGTTTATTAAATGAAATTTATATTCTAATGATGTGTTTGTATACATAATAGAATAATTAATTATAAAACTTTAAACTTGCCATAATGAATAAATATAAATTATTTACATAAAATTGAATTATTAAATTAACATAAAATTTCGTGATGCTGAAACAATTTTTTTTGCATCTTAATTATTTTTTTTTTGTTACGGATAATCAGTATCCAAATACTAGTAAATTTATGTAGTCGACTTAGGCCGAGGCCGCACTACAGTTTTTTCCCGGGAGCGGTAACCGCTATAACCGCGAAACCGCTCGAGAAACACACAGTACGCTATGGGAAAAATCAGTCGCGGGAAAAAATTTGCCGCTTGTATGAATTTACTTGAGTCATAAAATCACGCGGTTGAAAACCGCGGCGATTTAGCCGTAGTGCGGCCTCGGCCTTACTAGTAAAGATAGCTTTCAACATTCCTAGTAAAACATAATTTGGATTTTTTTGAATATGCTAGATTGGAAAGGAGAAAATTGAAAAAATGCTTTATTTTTAGTTTACTTTATTCAAAGTTTATTTACTCAATAGTTTGTATTTTAATTAGTTTTTTTAATTTGTTTCTTGTTAGAATTTCTAATAAGTTAATTATTTTTACATTAGTAACATGTTATTATTTTCAATGTTTATTTGTGTGTAGCAAATGAAATAACATGTATTCTATCGCAAATCATATTTATGACACGTTACCTTTTCGATAATTATAATTTAACTTCGACGCACAGACAATTTGTCCTTGTGATATTCAGTTTACATCTTAAATCGACCTCACATTTTTTATTAATTGATTAAAATATAGCACACATTTATATAATTAAGATTTTGATTATATTTTGTTTTATAAATCACAATATTTTTTTATTATGAGATTAATGTCCAATAAGAGGTTATATTCAAATGACACTGGTGACGATATTTTTACATTTGATATTTCATACACACGATATTTATTTTTTTTACATTTGAATTTTTAATTATTAATTAATTATTGTATGTAAACAAAATACACTTTCTAAATATACTGTGCTTTTACCTTTAACATCTGTAAATTGCAATGCGCTTCCAATAAACGGTAAAACTTTTAGCGTTGGAATAGACTTAAGATTTCTATAAAAATAATTATATCTCTGAAGCCAATACAAAAAAAAACATAAAACCACCAATACTAATAACAGAAGCACTGATATCATGTTGTGTGTTGTTTTCTTCACTGCTACATAACAACACAACACCACTGACCTCACGATATACTTGTAAATATAGAGAACGCTTGCGGTTTATTATATAATTGAGGCCGTAGCGAAGGTTAACATTCCCCCACTATTCTTCGTCTCAATGTTTTATTTACAAATATTTGGGATAAATGTATCTCCATTTATATCAATTACAATTAATCTGTAATTGATTTGATGATGTGATTTTGACACGAAAAAAAATCTGTTTTATAGAATTCGACATTATGTGGAATGAACAATTTGGATTTTATCTCTGTCCGCGTCGACTAGTTTTATTGTTGAAATCATTTGTAATTGAATTAAATTTTGAACAAGAAGTAAGGCAAAAATTAAATAATTATCGATTTGAATGATTTCTTATTTTTTGCTTTATTATTTTCTCTATAATTGGCACCTGAAATTTTTAATCGTCTAGCTGTTAAATAAATGATTGATTCGAGTTTTGAACGTGACGAATTGCAAACATTACCCAGAGTCGGATAATATATATTTAGAACGAATCTACAATTTCTTTCAAATATGTAATACAAGCCGTAAATGTTTCTTAAAAAGTGAAAGGCTTATTATGAAATATGAATATCTGGAGGAGAATTTTAACATTTCTTTACTTTTAGGCCCTCCTCAGTACTTAAAATAAGTTTTTATGGAAAAAAATTGAAGACTCGAAGGACGCAAAGAACTCTGTTTGTCTGCTTTGCAACTTTTTTAATGGGGACATACGAGAACGCCTTTCTGCAGCCTTGACAAGTGTCCCCCCTAAAACTCCACGGACATCCATCCGTTCACATTTCATCTGGATTTGGCCATTGCACTGTTGAGAAAAAAATGAAAAAAACATTTTAGACCCCTTTCTTCTCCCATTCACATTCTGTGATTATGGGTTCAGGAATTTCTTCTTTTTTATGTTTTTTTCCATTGCTTGTCCTTTTCTGTGCTTTCGTCGGCTTCTTTGGTGGCCATGATGTAGTTTTCCGAGGCTGTCCATTTCTCCTTATCTTGTTGCATTTCAGTCCTGTCCGTCCAACGATGGTAAATACGATGGTCCGTCCAATAGGTGAATAGCTTGAGACGCTGTCCAGGTGTCCACAGCACATGCACCTGTCGTACCCGGCCTTGCCTATTCAGTACCGTGCCGGAGTGCCTCCTTCCTACAGGAACACTCGTCGTGTTTTCTTGAAACCCACTCACCGATCTGTGAGGTTGTATATGTCCACCTTCCTTTACTAGCAGAGTTCCAGCTTCTTCGCCATTTTTCGGGTTTTTTTCTTCGGCACTTCCTCGGCACTTGTCTGGTCCATCTGGGTTTTTTTTTTTACAAGGGAGATTACAAGGACTGTATCTCTCGACACCGCCCTGTACGCACTCGATACCCTCATTGCCAGTTACATTCTTGCTAGTTTCGCTTTCTGGTTTGATTTTGACAGCCTGGGCCCGTTCAGTAGCCGCATAAAGCAGGGTGGAAAGAGAAACACTACTCCGCAGTCTTCTCTTGCTTCTGAGTGGTCATTCCACGTTTGGTATTAGCCGCACTTGTTTCTTCTATATATGCCGCAGTTGTTTCTATTCTATATATGTACACGGTGTTAGGTAAACGTGCGGCAAAAAATCATAGGGTTTTTCTTTGGTCTATTCTAAGAATATTTTATCCTATGATGATTTCTGAAAAACCCCTTTGTTTCGAAGATACAGGGTGAACAAAAAACCATATTCGATATTTGTTGAAGTATTTCTACCAGCAAGACTTACTTATCGCAACTTTTTGGAAGAAACACTGACCGAGTTTCTGCAATATGTACCATTGGCGATAAGAATTGCAATGTGGTTTATGCACGATGGTACACCACCACATTTTAGTTTGGTTGCTCGTGATTTTTTAACAGGTGGGCTACACGCATGGCCTGCTCGTCGCCCAGACTTAAACCCCCTGGATTATTTCTTATGGGGCTATCTGAAGTCATTAGTTTACGCTACTCCAGCGGAGAATTTGGACGAATTGTGAAATCGGATAATTGTCGGATAATAAATCGGATAATAGCTGGGTGTAACTCAATTAGAAACAACCCTGGTGTGTTTGAAAGAGTTTGGCACTCAATGACGATAAGATTGAATGCTTTTATCCAGGCTGGAGGAAGTCATTTAGAACATTTTGTGTAGATTGAGCAACTTTACATGGACTTTATGATAATAAAATAATGTTACTGTCGCAAATTTTTCAGAAATCATAGAAAGACGAAAAGACTTACTATTCTTACGGCCTATTCTTAAGGCCTATTCTTACTGTACTTAAGTACAGTAAAATACTGTAGTTAATCTTCTGGTCAATTTTTACCCCTAGACATTTACTATCCTAATTGGGGACTACAAGGTAGTTTCTTACCTTTAAATGGACGGAAACAAGCTACCTACATTACTACATTAACCATTTTAGTTAATTACATAAACCATTTTCAGTTAATATTTAACTCGCTCAACTTTAACTCGCAAAACAATATTAAAATAAGAGACTTCATGTTTGCACTTATACCTTGTTTTATCGGTAGCTTTTATTTTTGTATTTTTTTTCGATTATTATATAAACTTTTGAATATAAATATAAATTTTGAATATAAACGATTTGAAATAGACTGTCTTACAATTATATTATATTATTCGAATATTATTTATTCAATACTTGTTTATCTTAAATCTCTTCAAGACTTATTTATACAATTCGTTTTAGTATCTACTATTTACATCACATCTACATTAACTAACATCAGTAGATATAAATCTGTAAAGCTTCTGACTTGTATAATTTCTTCTTACTGCATATTCAGTTTTATCGTATTAATCTGCCCTGTCATTAATACAAGTTTGTAAAGTCAAATATTTCAACGAGTTCCTGGTAAGTAGACTCGAATAAATGTTATCTATTTCAATGCTCGGTACTAATACATGGCAAAGTTGCGTTTAAGAATTTTGTATAAAGCATTAGAACCTTTATTCATTACTTTATTTATTCATTACTTTGTTTGTTCATCTTAAATCGTAAACTCCTCAAGACTTATTTATACAACCCGTTTTAGTATCTACTTTTTACACTTATCGCCTATCACACCTACATAAACTAACATCAGTAGATATAAATTTGTAAACCTATAGCTTCTGGCTTGTATTACTTCCTCTTGCTGCATATTCAATATTATCTTATTAATCTACATCGTCATTAATTAAAGTTTGTAAAGTAAAATATATCAACGAGTTCTTAGTAAGTAGTCTTGAAAAATGTTCAATATATTTCTATGCTCGTTACGATCGACACATGGTAAAGTTGCGTTTAAGAGTCTTTTATAAATTCGCATTCGAACTTTAAGACTTTAGAGTGAACAAAATCTTCTGTGAGTAAATTCTTGAAACCTTTTAATAAATTTCAGCTGCCGTTCGTTGTGGTGTTTAGATAGGAAAATAATCACAATCAAATATGGAATTCTAAATAGTGTAAAATAACCACTACTCTGTCCGCTTTCGGCGTAGTTAACTAAAATCAATTAAGGCCGTTGATTTATCTACAAATTTATTATACGCACCAGCAGCAACCGAAACAGGATATAAAAACGTTTTGAATATTTCATGCGTGTTGCGCTACCTTTATGTAAAACACACGGCATTAGACAGGTGACAACGGCTCGGACAGATATCTGATGCTAATATACATTTCAAACACGACTTTAATTCCGCTTAAATCGACACGCCGACAGTAAATCAATTTATTTTAAGAATGCTTTAATATGCTACCATTTTCTGCATAAAGATTGGCATGCAAATTTCAACATTTTTGATTTTCCAGAATTGTGGGTTGGTTTTTTATTAAATTAAAAGTCCAACTTTAATTATAGCAATCTTCATAAATTTTAGGTGAATTTATTTTTACCAATTAATAATAAAATAATCCTTAACTTACTTAGCTTAACTTAATTAGATTAGATATGTAATATAAGTTAGGCTACTTTAATGAGACTTGTTTGTTTCATTTGGTCGAGTAACTGTAATGAAAATATGTTCATTAGGAGATTTAGATTAGGAAATTAGAAATTTTACCATCAAGGGTTTACAGTATTCAAACGTTATCAGTAGAAACATTTAATTAAGCAAAAATTATGAAAATAAAACTCGAAATAGATTCTAATTTTATATCATTTTTTTTTTAGGTCGAGAGAATTGATTCGCGATGCTATTATGGACAATGATTTCATGAAGTACTTGGACATAACACAAATCCGAGAAATCGTCGATTGTATGTATCCAGAGCACCATAAGGCAGGCAGTCTTATTATCAAGGAAGGGGACGTCGGCAGCATCGTCTACGTTCTAGAGGGTAAGTGCTAAAACCGAAATAAGTTAACGTTATATCATTTCCAAAATTTATTATCATCGTTTATATGAATTTATGAATGTAATAACTGTTACATTCATTTCTTTGAGTTGTTTCAATTTTAGTTATCTATTACAGATATATTTGTGATAGTTTTTTTGTTTTATTTATATAAGCCAACGTTTATCTATATGCAAGATTTATCTATATTATTATATTTATTTTCTATAATTACTATTTCATATTCAGAGCGACATAAAGTTACAGCACATTCTACTTCTAGGTATAACTAATATGCCAATGTTGATTGGTAAATAAGGTTTTCATCATATACGATTTTTTTGTAACAACATAAAATATTTTTTCTAATTTGCGTCTATAATGAAGTCATTAAAGTACCCATATGGGTTCGTTAATGGGTTCGCCGAGTGCAATTCAATGATCTCAATATGTAGCGCCGATTTTTTTATTTAGAAATGGCATAAAAGGGCGCAAAATAGAAAAAATGGTATAAAAAGCTTGTTCCTAAGGCGATTTCTACACTTAAATTAAAAAACTCCTCGCTACGCTCGTCGTTTTCTAAACATGGACGCGTGCTGAAAAATCGCGCTTATTGAACTCGTTCTTTATTATACTATATACAGTTGTATCAAAATAGAGCGACTTAATTTTTCTTTACCATTAAACCTTTATTAGTGAATCACGCACTGGTTATTCTTAATAATGCTTCTTTTTCTCCGCTAGGCTATATAAATGCGTTTTACTTTTTGTTAAAATAGTTGTTACTTTGTTTATTGATGCTGGGCCATATATATATATATATATATATATATATATATATATATATATATATATATATATATATATATATATATATATTTATTTATTTTTAACTTTAACTATATGTTTAATTTAATTGATGATTGATACTTTTTGAATTAAGTAGCGCAAAAGTCATTATCCGATTTCTTATAACTTTGGTTTTTAACGAAACCCGACTAGGAATTTTAGTTCGGTTTTTATCAGGATCGTATTAGGCATGTCGAATTCTGTGATTGGCCCAAATATGTAACATTTGTAACGCACGTCGATCTCCTTGCCTAATTAGGAAAGCTTGATCACCCCAACCTAGTCTCGTCCGAATTTGGCTTCCTCTTTAGGCAGCAGTTTGGAAACCAGACTCGGATGTAAACACCCCAACCTAATCTGGCCCAAATTCGGCTTCCTCTTTCGACTACAGTTTGGAAACCGCACTCACATGTGAGTTTTCCGACCTAATTTGTCCGGTTTTGACTTATTTTTGGAACAGCAGTTCGAAAATTACTCTTCCATTCGTCAACTGTAACTTAATGTGATCCCAATTTGACTTTTGTCTTTGGTGTAAATGCGAATATATTTAATTCTAATTGTGTGCAGACGACGCACAGTGGGGCCGAATGCATGATTTCTGGGCAAAAATTATTTGAGCTAAATTTGGACAAAGTTTAATATGTATTTGTTTCTGAATTATATACATATTAACATTTATGAAGAATGATCAATCATCAAGATAAAAAAAAATTATTCAAAACCCCAATTAGGCTTGCCACAATTCGGAAGACCTCATTAGGCCCGAATTGTTCTTTCGGTATGCCTCACTATGTTTCTAGTCGGGAATACTTGCCGTTTTTGTATTTGAATCCTTTATTTGGAATTATTAAGGTATCATTAAGTTTTAAAGACAAAGCCCGACATATTACAAATAATTTGATGAAACAAATTTGGGCTCTGTTTATTATATTTTCTATACAAGATTCGATTTCGTGTTCAATATTGACCTTTTTGCTACTAAGGGTATGGCTTATTATCAAATAGCTCCAAGGTAGAAGTAATTATAATTCAGTTACTTATTTGCGACAGTTTAAAACTCTGCATCGTGTCCGATGAAAAATGTTGATTTTTTAGATTCTCCGAGACTTGTACACACTAGGTAAAAAAAAAAACATGTTGATGTTGCTGTCATGTATCCCATCAACAAGCAACAAGTTAAAAAACCTACTCGTTTCTACCGGCATACTATAAAAAAAAAGTTGCCGGTTGCTTGTATCCATGTTGTCTATTTAAGGCGAAAAACCTCGCTCAGTGCGGACGATGTTATATCACAGTATCATAGTAGTTGTAGTGAGGTTTCATTATAAGAGAACTGGGATACAATTTAATTTTTCGAGGAAAATCTAAGTGTGTTCATAGGAAAAACAATTTACGCATAGATTTGTTCGTTAAGTAGTTAACCACATAGCAGTAAAATCGAAAAAATGAATAATAATCGAAAAAATTGTAAAAAAAAGAGAAACGCACATATGTTTGTTGACCAAAGTGATATTTCGAAAAAATATTCTCGGGATTAGGTTACCCAAGGAAGTCAATTTGCCGAAAGTACTGAATAGTATATTCCATTAGGAGTCAAGTAAATAGGCCTTTCCCGTACATACTTATATCTTTACTTTTTAGACTACATACTTATTTCTTTAATTTGTTGTAAATTAAATGTGTATGCTACAATTTGTGTTATGGTAAATGTGCAATCCTTTAGAAATCGAAGATACTACGAAATATTACTACGAAGATATTAGTATTTATTTCTTGGTCTTCCCCATCTACAACGTTTTCTGGTGTTGACGTTGTATATTCTACTCCTAGATAACTGAACAGTTTACGAGAAATTTCAAAATTTCTGTTTACCTATTCTTCGATATAATAGCTACCATATACCGATAGGCTACCGTCGAGCAACAACAATCTCCATGCCTTTTTAGAGTAAGCAAATCCCCTCCGCCTTCGATTAACATATACTCGAACCGGCGAGAGAATGCAGCTGTACTGCGCCGAGGTATGAGGGGCAAGGGACGCTTAGTTTGAGTTAAGAAATATGCGTCAGTTTTTCAAACACGGATAACTAAACACCGCGCACTCGAAATAATTTGGGGGTATGCGCATAACAATGCTAATCTTAAGGCATGTCCAGTATATTTTTCAGGATTTTTTAGGTTCAGATATTCAGCGAACTGTTTTGTTGATGTTGAGCATAACATCTACCATTGCGATGCGCAATAAATATTCTTCTACATTTCATATTTGTAGGTCTTAAATTAATATATTTATGATAGAAACTGTATGGATAAAAGGGAAACTTTCCTTTTTAATATAATTAATTTAATATAATATAATTAATTAATTAATATAAATTAATATAATAAAATTAATATAATATAATTTTATTATTCTGACCAACAAAAAAAACGGCAATTTTCTTCCACATTTTCCAAAGTTAAATGAATCAAGTCATCTCTTCGACATGCACCAAATATTAAAATTAATTTAGTTAATAACCACTTCTCATCTGGTGCTTCAAGTATGAATTCGGTGACTTGGTCTATAGTTAATATTTTGGACTTTTTTTGTGTGTCACCAACACTTTGTCATTTGAGAAATACAAATGTAATTTTTGTCAAATTACTAAGATTCACATTTTCCTTTACTGCCAGACAACATTTTATCATTGAAAATCTATTCTAGATATATTCTATAATATATTCTAGAAAAATATCACTTATACAGTGTTTTTTTAGACGCCACGTGCAAAAAAGACTGTATTTTCATTTTCATATCTCTCACGAGATTTGTTTGGTAGTAATTCTGCACTTTGCCGCTTCAAGTAATATTTCTTCTTCCGGAGAAATTATTTTGAATAAGAATTCTATAAGCTGCAAACTGTCACAATGCAAGTGTTGTTTAGCGTTTAAATAAGGGAAATGAAAAGAATTGCTTGCGATTAACGAAGGGATTATTAACATGGGAATAATTTTCCAATGCAGGAACAAAAAAAATCATTTTCAATGGGTTCATTATAAAAAATTATTTTGGAGTTTGTTTTACTGTAAAGATAGAAATAAGCAAAAGATCGGCGATATACAAGCAAGATTTACAATTTTCAACAGTTTTTTTTTGTATTTTGTGCCTATAAAATAATTTAGCCTAATTCCTTACAATTTCCAATTCCTTGCCCAAATTTTTGAAAATCTCAAAGTTCTTCAATGAATCGATGGCTGGTATTGTCTTATTTTGGTTTTGACGCACAACATTACTGACTACATGTATCCATGTTCTAGTGTTACAACAAAATGTTGGCACACCAAATGTTACAACAAAACATGTTGATGGATGTTATGTCATTATACATTTTCGAATGTATAAATGCAGGTAACTAATAAGTGTTGAATCGTATTAATCAAAATGTACCTACTTTCAGCTTTAAGTTTAAAGTTTTCTAATAAAATGTGATATTGAAATTGTCATACATACCTACTACAGCTGGTTTAAAATTTATCTGTGAATATGTTTATTTGAATAGGAAACAAGTTTACGAATTTAATAAAAATCTATATGAATATTATTAGTCAAAAGTAATAATTTATACAAAATAAACATAACTTGATCGAAATTTGTGTAATCCTAAAAATTAGTACCAAATAAAATTTTATTTTATGTGCTTAACATAAGTGTCAGTTCGGTGTTGTGACTTTATGGCTCTTTATTATCATATAAATTAGGTACGTCAAGCTGAGCATCTGAACCTTAATAATTTTTGAACTACGAGAACGAGGAGAAAAAAAAATTGTAAATGAATTTAAACAACACGCTGTAATTTAAATTTAACGGTAATAAATTACGTATGGTAATTAATCGTGAAAGTTAATTTGTAAAATTTGCACTATATTTCTTCGGTTTTAGGGTTTTATGTCCACATAAATAATAATTAAATTCGTGGTTTTCAAAATATTTTAATAATTAAAAGTGCATTAAACCTAAAGTTTTAAAAATATTGTAAGTACGTATTAAAAATGCATTAAATTAACTATTTTGTGATTTTGTATGCCGAGGTTATAACATTTTCAGAAACTATTCAGTTCAGAATCATTTATTCTGTATATATTTTAATAGTCTATCAAATAATAAGAAAATCTGAAAATACAAAATTACATTATTTGAAAAAAATATTAAAGAATTGGAATTTCTAACCCGTTTATATGTTGCCGTAAAAACTAGTTTTTGTTAGTTTAAACGATTTATTTCTGGTTATAACTAGTTATATACTCAATGTCTCAATGCTGTAGTAAACATTCCAAATTATTTGATGGACTATTCAATTTTTTACTGAATAATTCAGTTAGACTTACTTATTTGATTCGCTTCAATTTGAATTACATTGAAAATTAATGCTGTTTCAATATTTAAATATACTCGAATTTCTTCCCTGTGCAGGGTTTTAGGTAAACATGCGGCAAAAAATCAAGGGGTAATTCCTGGGCCTATTATAGGCCAAGGAATTTTATATATTTTATTATTATAGAAAACCCCCTTTGTTTCGCAGATACAAGGTGAACAAAATTTGCAATCAACATATTCAGTATTTGTTGAAATCATTAATGTAAATAAAAGTATGGCGTACGCCAATGAGTTATTTATATATTTATATGAGTTATTTATATAAAATTTATTTAATTATTTATTTATATATTTATTTATATATTATTTTATATTTATTGTATATGTACAAAAAATTGTGACGATAACTTAGAACAGCTGTTCTACTAACGTACAAGTGGATTTCATTTGAATAAGTCTCGTCAGTCTCGATCATCATTGAGTGACGTTTGGCTGTTTGACGTGTCTTTTATAGTTAGTGAAGTCCTACCATGTATACGAATGCCGAGATAACTGACATGCATTTTCATGTATTTCATGTATTGATTACTGATAGAAATTCATTCCAAGTTAGACGATTGTACATTGAACGGTTTCCTAGCCGTAATATCCCCGACCGAAAAATCATTGAAAACATTCATCGTCGTCTTTGTGAAACAGGCACATTGAAATGAAATGGAAGACCAGGAAGATTAATGACACTAAGAACGCTACAACTGAAACAGAATGTGCTGGACATGATAGAGGAAGATCCAAGCACTTCTACGCGACAAATTGCCAATACTTTGAATCTAAGTCATTGGATAGTTTGAAAAATTCTTAAGGGCAATTTGTTGTATCCATACAACATTCAGTGCATTCAGGCACTACTTACTACCTGCTGATTATCGTCTAAGTATTGAATTATGTCAATGGCTTTTGTAAACATTACTTCTAATCACTCAATTCCTGGCACAGATTCTTTTCACCGATGATGTCAGTTTCTCAAGAAATGCAATAAGGAATTTTCATAACAACCATGTGTGGCCAGATGAAAATCCGCATGAGGTATGTGAAAATCTATTGCAACATCAATTCTCCTTGAATTTTTGGGTTGGAATTGTTGGTGACTATCTAATTGGTCCGGTATTTCTACGAGCAAGACTCGCTGACGAGATGTAACCCTTTGGAAGAAACACTGCCAACTGCCAACAGGAATTGCATTGTGCTTTATACACGTTGGTGCACCGCCACATTTCAGTTTGGTGGCTCGTGATTTTTTAACAGCAACATTGGACATCGCTGGATTGGTCGAGGCGGGTTACGCTACTCCAGTGGAGAATTTGGACGAATTGCGAAATCGGATAATTGCTGGATGTAACTCAATTAGAAACAACCTTGGTGAGTTTGAAACAGTTCGGCACTCAACGACGAAATAAATTGAATGTTGGTATGCTTGTATTCATGAACATTTATTGTAGATTGAGCAACTTTGCACGTACTTTTTGATAATAAAATGTTGTTAATGTCGCAAGTTTTGTTCACCCTGTATCTTCGAAACAAAGCGTTTTTTTTTGTCATCATACTACAAAATATTCTTAGAATAGGCAAAGGAACAACCCCTTGAATTTGTGCCGCATGTTTACCTCACATCCTGTATAAGACATTATTATTTAGATCAAGTTTTCGATTAACCAAGTGACCAATATTTAAATCTTATAACAATTTCGTTAGAACTTCTAAACATTTCCATCGACAATTTGATTTCGTCGCTTTGCTAAGAATAACTCCAGAGATTTCTTTGGAACCTTCAAACAGACACTCAGAAAATACGTTCAGCCAAGCCTCCACTTCAGACACTCACAAGGCAAACTGGCTTATAACGACAAGGACAACTGCCACCTTTTGGCTTAATACTTTAAAAATCTACTCAACTGTGACCCACCCACCGAAGACTTCGACTATAAACAAACCACACCAAACCCGGACTCGTTGCCCCCTTCATTGGAAGAAGTTGGCCAGATAATTCAACTTCTTAAGAATAATAAGGCAGCTGGCGAGGACTCTATCGTTGCTGAACTGTGGAAAGGTGCTGGAAACAATGCCGTGCGCAAGCTAACCGAGATCATCCAAGACATCTGGGAAACAGAGAAATTACCACCCGATTGGAAATTTGCTCTGATCCATCCGCTTTACAAAAAGGGAGATTTTACTGATCTAAACAACTACCGTGGAATGTTTCTCGTCCTGGTAACATACAAGATTCTATCGAAGGTGTTACAAACAAGGGCAGAAAATCAGCTGGATAGTCAACTGGGAGAATACCAGGGGGCGTCAGGAAGACCCGATCCTGTGTTAAACAGATCCTCAATCTTAAAACTGTACTTGCATATTTCAAGATAAGAAACCGCAAGGTGGTCGTCACCTTTGTTGATTTTAGGAAAGCCTACGATTCCATTGATAGAGATGCGCTTAACAAAGTACTCCAAGAACTAGGACTAGGCAATAAAACCCGCAGACTCATCCTACAAATTTTGACCAATACCCATTCCAAGGTTAAATTTAGAGGCGAGATTTCAGAAAGCTTCGAAATAAAAACTGGAGTGAGACAAGGAGTTGGACTTTCCCTATTTCTCTTCAACTGTGTCTTTGAAAAGGTTCTGAGAGAATGGCGAAAGGAACTAATCAATTTGGGTGCTCAGAGTGCTATCTACCTGGGACGTAAGAACGTTGAACTGGTTGTAGATTGCCTGGCCTTTGCAGATGACATGGCACGGTTTGCTGATTCTCTTGAGATGGCAATAATGCATGTAAATTGCCTCAGAAAACAGGCTGCCAAAGTGAGTCTTCAAGTGTAGCTGGAGAAAACAGAATTCTTCACCAACAATAGAGACGCAAACAGAGAGATGTTACTAGAGCAAGGAAACATCAAGAGGACTGATAAATTTAAGTATCTCGGCGAAAGGATTGAACCCAACTTATCAGAAAGAGCATCACTATCCAAGAGAGTCAACAAATTAGAACTAGCCTATCGTCTGAACCTGAAACTTAAGAACTATACATCAGTCTTACGACCAGAAGCCCTATATGCCATGGAGTGTCTTTCCTTGAACCGAAAAGGTCTGGTACAGAAATTGGAAATCAGAGAGAGGAGGATCCTCAGGAAGATCCTAGGCCCGGTAATGGAAGATGGCGAATTCCGACGGCGGCATAACTCTGAGCTCTGCGAACATATTGAGATGCTCTCTGACTTTGCAAGGAAAATAAGTGTAGCTTTCTATGGCCACGTTGCAAGACTGCCTCCAAACCGACTAACCAACCGTCTGTTCGCCTTCTGGCAAAACAAGATGGTTCGTACCACTTGGTTGACAAACCGAGAAGGATATTAAAGAACTGGAAATAACAGATCTCCGAAACATCAGTCTGTGAGACGCGCTCTGAAGGAAGTCCGTGGATTTTAGGAAAAACCCCGAAGGAAAGGTACCCCCTGGACAGAAGAGAGAAAGGAGTTATATCGGCAGAAGATGCGACAATACTGGGCAAAGAGCAAACTCCAACAGTTGAGCAAGCGTGGTCCAAAGTAAGCCCATTCGAAACAAGAAGAAGAAAATAAACATGTTAAAATAAACTTTTTTTGATTAATTCTATTTGTAATATATTCAGTTTGAACTTTGAACAATTGTGTGACGATTTATTATTGAACAACATGTTATACATTAGGTCAGTGCTTATCTAATCAAGTCCAATTTTTTAGAGCAAAGTTAAGTGAATATAAATAACTTTCAATCTTTCTGTCATAATATTTATTATATAAAACCTGGAAAGAATTTCGACTAAAACATTGCACCTTTGATCAATCATCGGATAACTACAGTTATAGAAAAAACTCTCTAAGAAAATAAAATGTATGCTGCTGTATTTCCCGATGTAGCAAAAGCCTTTGATAAGAAACTTAGAAAAATGTTTAAAAAAACAGTTATCTGATCTTCACATTTCATACCTGTCAAATCGAACTTTTAGATTAAGGCAGGAAGATACCTACTCATAGATCAAAGAAATTAAAGCTACACAGCTAGGGGTACTACACGGAATAGTTTTGGGTCCTATGCGTTATTTACTTTACACTTGTGATATCCCACAACTAGAATACAATACTATGGTGACCTTGGCCGACGATACTGCTATTCTAGCTATTGGAGAAACTCACCAAGCAGCAACAGAGAAAATACAAACTTCTATAAACTATATCCGCTAGTGGATAAAAAAATGACGAAATGAATTAAATGAGAAAAATCAGTCCATGTGAATTTCACAAATAAGGAACCAAAGAACTATCCACTTACCATAAATAACAATCAGTTACCTTTTGCAAATACTTTCACAAGTATCTTGGCATGACTCTCGATGCAAAGCTGCGCTGGAAAGCACATGTCAAAAAGTAAAAAGGAAACCTTGGAAATCCTATATAAAGAAATTTATTGGCTAATAGGTAGGAATTCAGTTCTATTGATACAATACAAAATAAACTTCTCCTATACAACCAAATACTAAAACCCATATGGAGCTATGGTATACAACTTTGGGGGTGTGCCAAATAAATTAACATCAAAATCATATAAAGGTGTCAGAAAAGTACGAAGTACTAAGCAACATAGTGAACGCACCTTGGTACGTCAGAATTTGCGATATCCATAGGGACCTACATGTGGATACTGTGGATAATGTTATGAAAAAACACACTGCAGTTCACGAGCGGGGACTCCATCACCATGTGAATGTCGCTGCATTCCTGCTACTAGAAAACACGGGCGTATTGAGAAGTCTCAAAAGAACTAAATCCTTCGAGTTAGTGTAATGAATAGGATGTGAATGGTGAAGTGATCCATCCGCCTTTACAGATTCTAAGATGACGTCAGTGGACAACATTTTGGTTGTTTTTTTTTTAGTAATTTAGGTTAGAGTAAACTTATTTATAAGTCTAAAGACTAGATTGCATTTAAAAAAAATAAAAGCTCTTATTACGTAAAATACTACATGTTACGTCACGATTTAAAAAAGCAGACTTTTTCAAATAAAACTGTTTCTGAAAAAATTAGAAAATGGATAAGGGAAGTTAGTCCATCAGTTTTATTGCTGAAAATTTTTGATTGTTATTGGTGTGAATGTGTATGTGTGCAGTTTTTCTTTTTATTTTAATTTCTCTTTTTGTATTTTTATTATCTTTTTGTCTTTTTAGTGTTTTTTTTTATTCCTGTCCTATGTATAGATAGATAAGTTCTTATCTTTATAGGATATATACATTGTATATTTTGTGAAATAAATAACTATAACTATATATAAATAATACATTATTATGTATATATATATATATATATATATATATATATATATATATATATATATATATGTATATATTTATATATATATATATATAATAATAATAATGTATTATTTATATATAGAAAGATAAATAAAAATAATAGTAAGATAAGAAGTGGATTCCTGCAGCATTCTGAAAGTATATAAAAAGTAACGAAATTAATTTTAAAAGGATTTTTAATTGAAGCTTAAACGAAGTATTTTAATTGGAAACCTTTTAATTGCAAAAAGACGGCCGCCTTAAATTGCTTCATTATTTATTAAAGAAATATTTGTTTGTATGCATTAATTTTACTTGTAATTTACCAAATAACCTGTCATAATATTACTTATGCAAATATGAAGAATATACTATGTAAACTTAATAAAATATTTTTTTAAGATGATTAAATTATTTAAAATACGTGTATTAATTTTAATTTGCATATAAAATACGATGAAATTGATTATTTATTGATTAAATATTTTGTTGTTTATTTTTTATTCTCAAAATTATACAGATTATAACTGTCATTAACTTTGGATTAAGTCATTAACTAAATTAACAAATCTCAAATATAAATATAGAGAGAAAATATTTTTCTATGATATTCTCAGTTAGTTAATCGTTAATTTTACGACTTTACGAAAGTCATTAACTTTAATACTAAAAACTAGGGGGATCAAGTGAAATAAATATGTCATTTATATTTTATTCTATTAATTTTGTTAATCTAACAATGGCTGACTAGCCGGTGTATTATTTATTTGCATTAGTTATCATTATCATTTACAATATTGTATACTCCTATAAAATATTTGCAGCTGTAAAAATTTTATTAAAAAAGCATAAATTGCAGTTTTATTTGATTTGCGTACAAACTTTTAAACATATCGCATAAATAGATAAACATTTTTCAATATTTATTAATAAAATCGTGCAACATTTTATATAAATCTTTATAATAAATTGCGCGAACGTTCTCGTCGAGTCCGTAAATTTCTCTCGCTATTTCGAGCGCCCGTTTACAGATACCGACTCTTAAGAGCGACGTCGTTATCGTTTGCTTATTTTCCGCGATGAAATATCGAACAAAAATAAATGGCAGTGATCTATTTACACGGGCTGCAAGTGTAACTCTACTATATACCATCACTACAAAATAAATAAACAACCAAACCAAAATAAGTTTTCCGAGTGAGGATACCAAGCAAGATTTCAGAGAAGTTTCAATGAAATTTCAAATAATTGGTGATTTTATTGGTGGAACAAAGACATGAGGACTAATAAAAGAATGAACAGCACTAATAAAAAAATAGTCATCGTTTATCGGAGGATTCCACGATTATTTTTATTGTTTCATTGAAATTTAAATAGAATTTATTTATAATTATTACCCGATGAGACTAGAGAATCGGTAGAGTTTCCAGAAACTAGGGTTTTTTAGGACTCGGCGAGTACAAGTCCCATTTTTTTAAAACTCGTTGAGTCCGGATATTCATGTAAATCAATAAGCGAAAACGTTTAATATTTCGAGTTCAATTTCGATTCTCATTACGGATGTTTTTATAACAAAAAAAATACTAGTTATTTATTACATTATGAGATCTTCAACTAAGATTTGTGCTCGTACCAAGAAATTAAAAAGAAACATTTATTTATTAATCTATTTATTTATTTTCAAAAATTAAACTTTAAAACTAGATATAACGATTTGAGAGAGAGTAATATATTTATTGTATACTTTATACAAAGGGCTATCGAACACAAGGTCCTTCTGCCCGAAAATACAATTTGATTTAGAAAGATAAAAAACGTATGTTTATATTAATTAATATATATATATATATATATATATATATATATATATATATATATCAATAGAGTGAGGGGAATGAAATGAGATGAGCTGATGAGTTTAGTCGTCTTAGATTGTTTAGTAAAGCGTCTTAGTTGGATGTCTGCGTGAAGTGGTTTTATGTCTCACTTGATACATAGCGGGTAGTCCAGTGGTTGTTACTGTCTTTGAATTTTATTCGTAGTGGTTGATGCCTGTCTAGGAGTTTTGGAACTTGCGAGAGTCTATATAGAAGATCGATGGGAGGATTATGAAGGATGTTGTTTGGATGCCTTAACTTGAAGATCAGTCGTAATGAAGTTCGTTCTACCACTTACAATATATTCAGTGTTCTGTCGTTAGCGTTTCAAAGTAATAGCTTTATAGATTCTAGCGATTTCTAGCATTTTGATGAAAATGCTTTTATTTTCATGGGTTAGGCCACGGAAATATTTACTACTTGCTATGGTCTTTGTTTTTCGTTGTTTCACGTCGTTGGTGAATTTCATCTTGTTGTCGAAGATCACGCCTAATTATTTGATTGGAGGAGTGGGTGTTACGTCGATGGTGCCTAAGTGTATGTGAGGATAGCTGGTAGAAATTCTGTGATTACGAATGAGGAGTTGGCATTTAGATGGATTAGCGCAATGTCTCCAACGATTGAGCCATGATTTAGTTTTGTCAGTAAATGGTTTTTTTGACGTTTTTGTTGTGTGAGATGAGAGCAGAGTCCTCGTCATATTGTAGGATGTAGAAGAAGAGGTTGATTTGGAGTTTTGATTTGGAGGTTGATTTGGAGTTCTCAGAGTGATAATTATATTTGTCATGGCAGTATAGGTCATAGAGCAAGTCACGAGCTAAATGTAGTACAGAAGCTGCCACTTATCGAATATGTTCTTTCGTTAGAAGTTAAAGTTGTTTTTATGGAGCAAAGTGCATACGTATCTTTAAAGTTTAAAGTCAAGGTTTTAACTTTGCTTCAATGTTAATTACTATTAATTTAATGTCTGTCAGCAAATAACTAAACAACAAGATATAGTTTTATTTTAAACACTTTTTAAAATTTCGCCTTTTTCCGAGTTATTTTTGAAACAACAAAAACATGAAACATAAACTAGGTTTTTTCTTTGTTCAATGCTAATTATTACCAAATTAACAGACTATAAATCACCAGATAATTTAGAATTGGTAAAACTATAATACGTTATAGATAATCATACAAACTTAAAACAGTCGGAACACAGCCTGAATATATAAATATATTCAACCTTTCCGGAACTTTATAACAATTCCTGAGTCTTTTTAGGACAACCAAAACAAATCTCATGTGAAATTTGTCAGTTATTTAATAGCTAAGTTCATATCTCTCTCACGAAATAAAAAAATAATAAAACAAATTAAAAATATCTAACCCCTAATCACCATGTGGGTTTCAGATGAGTGTTTTACAAATCGTTATTAATAAAAGCAAAGCTGCACTGATGCGTCTGACGCGTCTGCAGATGGCCACTTACGTAAGTTATAGGAAAGACATGATCTTAAAAACACCATGTTATTGGTTTTACAATTTAGTTTTTTACAAGTTTAGTTTTTACAAGTTATTGGTTACACAATGGTTTTTGTTGAGTGCCACGAAGGTGGACTGAAAGCTATTAAATAACTGACAATTTTCACATGAGATTTGTTTTAATAGTCGTAAAAAGACTCGGTAATTGTTATAGAGCTCCGGAAAGATTGAATATATTTATATATTCAAGCTATGTTCCGACTGTTTTAAGATTGCACCAGATAATTCTCTACAAGTTTCAAATTTTCAAAATGTCACTTAGTTTCGCGTATTACAGTTATTCGCGTATTACAGTTATTACAGTTATATTTTAGACATATTTTATTTTAGACATTTTAGACACATATTTTAGATTATATAATATATAGATATATATATATATATATATATATATATATATATAATTACTACTACAATCTACTCTAAAAAACGAAGGAGGACATGGACACGTTTCCACCGTTTTGGTGCATGATAAAAAATATAATAAAATTAAACCAGGCACAAGGAAATATTTTTTTATTAAATTTGTTGATATTTAATTCAACGAAATATCTTTATAAATAATATATATTTATGATATATTATGTATGTCAGTAAATATATTATGTATATAGATTCATCCAGTGTTTCTGATTAATCCAAAAAAAAAGAATCAGGGTTTCTATTGTCGACCTCGTAGTCTACAGAGTTAGAGCGTTAACTAAGAAATCTGGAGTTTCCGAGTTCGAACGCGGGAGCGAGTGTCCACCGCATTTGTACCAGAAGACAATTGTGTAATTAATTAACGCCAATTAAAATAACACCTAGGTTTCTGGGCCTATAAAGGGAAAAATGTGGGCAAAATACAATAGACCACTTGGCTGCAGTGTTTGAAGGGTTAATAACTCGCTATCCACATTGGAGCAAACATAAAAAAAGTGTTTCTATTAAAATCGTATTAGAATCTGTTATAATTATTTTATAGATCGATGTATTATTATTTATTATCGAGCCTATGATATCACAAATAGTATTCAAATTCATAATAAAATATCTGTATAAATTATTGTAATATAATATGTTTATCGTGATATCAATATATCAATGAATTTATCGTGGTATCAAAATAATAATTCAATGAATTTATTCGTATTTCAAACTAAATATTTATACAGATTTCTGATAAACTTTCATACCTGTTGACTGTGAAATATGATCATTATTAATCTGCAATATATATATATATATATATATATATATATATATATATATATAATATATATATATATATATATATAAAATATTATAATCGAAACTCTTGTACCCTTTCGGGTCTAAAATGCTGTTGTTGGTCTATTTCATGTATTTCATGTGGTCCAGCTCTTTTTATTTATTGTGTTTTCCTTCATTTGTGCGTTTGAGATTCCTCTTCTTTCCATAATGTTTTCAACATGTTTGTCCCATTTTTTTTTTGTCTTCCCATTTTCCTTTTCCCATTTTCCTTTTTATTTTAGTTTGCCATATTATTTTTGTTTGGTTGGTGTCTTCTCTTCTGTGTAGACGTCCAAGCCATTGCAGCTGTCTGTCTTCTATTATTTTGTTTAGTTCTCTTATTTCTAGTTCTCTTCTTATGACCACGTTTCTGACTGTGTCTTTTCTGGTTACTCCATATACCTTTCTTAGATACTTCATCTCTAATGTCTGTATCTTGCTTTTTTGTCTCCTATTTAGCGTCCATGTTTCGCATCCATATAGCAGAGTTGGGATAAATACTACTTTGTATATTATTAATTTTGTTTTTCTCGATATCTTATTGTTGTTTAATATTATCTTCTGGATCTGGATTTTCTGTGCGGTTGTTTTCCATTTTCTCTCCGAATTGTTCCCATGATGCTTCTATTGCTTGTTTCACACTGTTTTTCTTTTTTTTTTTCTTTGTGCTTTACCTTTCTTCTTTGTGCTGTATATCCTTGTCATAACTTTTTTTTCAGTTTTATTTCTTTTTTCAGTTCTTCAGTCCAGCAGTTCGTTTGTTTTTTCTTCCTGTTGGTTTTTATTGTACCACAGGCCTCTTTCGCTGCACTTGTTAGCATATATTTGAAATCTTTCCATGTTTCCGCGTTTCTGCGTTCTTGTATTTCGTTTTTTTTTCCATTTTCTCTGGTTCTTGTTTTATTAGTTTCTGATATTGTTTCCGTGTTTCTTGGTCTTTTAGTTTGTACACTTTTATTACTACTTGTGTTGTGTCTTTTATTTTAACCTCTTTTGCCTCAGTTTCTTACTTGATAGTTGCTCCTACTAGGAAGTGATCGCTTCCTATTTCGTGTGTCCTGTAAGCTCGTACATCTTTTATTTGTTTCTTTTGGGTTTGTTTCGTTATTATGTAATCTATTATTGATCTTTCTTTTCTGCTGCGTACTTCTCTCGTGTATTTGCGTATTCTCTTATGTTTGTATATTGTATTAAGTATAATTAGAATGTTTATTGTGCAGAAGTCCAGTAGTCTGTTTCCGTTCTCGTTTTCTTGTTTTTCGCCATGTTTTCCTATTACGTTTTTTAGTCATCTGTTCTGATTTCCTACTCTAGCGTTTATGTCGCCCATTAGGTATAATGTTTCGTCTTCGTAGTGTTCTATGATTTCCTGTAGTTTATTGCAAATTTTGTCTTTCTTTTCATTTGTTTCGTTTTCGTCTGGTCCGTATACTATTATGTAGTTGGTTTTAGTCTTATTATCTTTCATTGTTAGTGTCAGTATGCGTTCTGTATGGCCTTGCCATTCCGTTAGCTTCCACGTTTCTTCTTCCCTAATTATGCATGCCACTCCTGCGTTTGCTCTTGCTTTGGTTTCTACCCCACTAGATAGTAGATGGTTTCCAATATATTTGATTCCCTTCCCTTTCATTTTTGTTTCTGTTATACCTATTAGATCCATTTTTGTTTTCTGAAATTCTTCCTTTAGTTCTTCTTCATTTCCCTTGATCTTGGACATGCATGGATTTGCTGATTACTTATAATTATAAAAGAGTGGTTTTATTACGCAATAGCATATTTACGTCTATAGCTATTTACGTCAGTTTATAATTATAAGTAATCAGCAAATCCATGCATGCTCAAACACAAGTTGAAGTAGCACTCTGCTCGCTAATGCTATTCTGTTCAGAGAAGTATATACATGCTCCAGCAGGGTTCTGCGTCAATTTGTCAATAATAGTGTAAATATTTTTATCTACGACTACAATTGAACCCGCCATTTCGAAAAGGGCATGAGTCCATGACTTAAAACTTTTCAGAATCAACAAAAATATGTTTTCTGTTAAAAAAGTCATTGTTGCTGAAGACACTGAATATAGAGATTGTTAAATAAAAACATACACGCTTTTTGGAATATTTATTTATTAAAAAAGAACAATTTTCATCAAGATATTTTGAATGACCAAAAATTTTAGTTAGTTAATCATCATTTTCCAGCAATTTTGGCTATTTTTATTTAATTATGTTTATAGTTTTCACTATTCCTGCCACCAGAGACTCCTTTTCTAGGTTTAAAAGCATTTTCGGCAAGCTCACGATAAAGTGATATTATGTCATATATGACAGATGCGTTTCGTTTCACTTGAAAGGGGCATATGTCCAGGACTCGTGCCCTTTTAATTGATTTTTAAGTTGACTTGTGGTGTATACACATGTGTTCCTTTCACATGGAATATGTAAAACGCTTCAATGAATCAAATGGCGTAAAAAAGTGATATTTCAAAAAAGTGTGACTCGTGCCCTTTTCGAAATGACGGGTTCAATTGTAAAAGCCCATTATTATACAGTCCGTGGACTATGTAAATACATCATACCACACACATATGTAACAATCCGCGATTAATGTTATATAATAATTTAATTCAAAATCACCCTTGCTTGTTTGGTTTACGATTCGTTGATTGGTTGAGAGCTGCATGTTGATACTATTTTTAAATATAGTACTCCGTGATTTCCAAACAATCATTAAACGTCACATCATTCACATAGAAGCTGTCATTCATTTCGTTTTTTCACGTTTATATCTAACGAAAACTACAAATAAGTACTAAATAAAAAGGTATGTAACCATTATGAATGTATTTCTTTTCATTTCTATCAAGTTAAATAATGTCGAAGGTGTTACATCAAACATATTTTTCTTATTAAACAGAAACAAGTTAGTGTGGTCGTAGATAAAGTATAGTACATAATTCGAGTTGTAAGGTAATTACGTACTCGCGGGATAATTACGCGATCCCGCGGGTCGATCTACGCGGGTCGCGCGTAACTGTTCCGCTCGTACGTAATATGCTTCTTAAAACCCTCATTACGTAATATACTATTAGAAATAAACAATAGATAATTCCCTACTCACTGTAAATGTTTATTTATGTTATATGAAATTTTCTATTTGATATTTAGCACATCAATATATGTATTTCTCATACTTACAGTCAAAAGGTGGCCCATCAATCTTGGCGCCCCGGATACATGTCCGGGTTGCCCACCCCTAGAGCATAATAATATCCAAAATTACTAAAAGCAGGTTCTCTAACCAAAATAGATCAGAAACCAAATATACGGGAAACTAAATTTATAAAAACTCTATTCTAATTCTAATTTATTGAATAGACATAACCACTTCAGTACCACTTCATATTTTAATATACTAATTGTGCAGCTACTTAATTTAAGTTGTTTCAAACATACACGTTATGCAACCATGAAAACTCACTTATTTTACAAAGTCTACTTATTGTATAAACTGCAGTGTGGATTGTTGCCTAGCTTGTAGATCTATCGAGACATTTTATTCTTTTAGCATTTAAGCATTTTTTTTTCTTATTATATTTTCCGCCTATTTAGTTTCTTTTTTCCATTTTTTTATCTAAATAAATTATGTCTATATGTATTATATCAAAATCATCATATCAAACTTATTTGTTAATTATCTTAAGAGAAGATATTTTCTTAACTACAAATCAAATGTTATCTTTTCTAATTCCTAATTCAGAAATCACTAATTTAGTGAAAATATATAACTTGTGTAGGGTTGCCAACCGGTCTCTTTTAAAGGTGGGGCCCCAAGTAAATTAAACAGTGAATAAACAAATAAATTCTTTCATTTTTAATACATACAACAAAGTAACATATGTATAGAAGAAATATAATATAATAATATATTAATATAAAAGAAAAACAAAATTGAACTTTATTTTCCTTCCTTTTATTTCAGCAAAATGGGGGGGGGTGCCCAAAATGGGAGGGGGGGGGCACAGCCTCTCTGGGGACCCTCCTAGCCCGTGGGCCCCGGGCATTCGCTCGATTGACCGACGCTAGCGACGCTACTGCTCAAAATGTTCTCTTTTTTCTAACTTTATCAGAGACAATAAATTATATAATATTATATTAATTTGAAATTTAATTTTAATCATATATTGCATATGTTTATGGGAGTGCCACAGAGTTCTTTTGATTTGATTTGAAGATATTCTGTCAATCAGTTCCATTATTTAGCTAACTGCTACCCAAAATATGAATTATTTAACTAAATAGCGAATATTTGGAAATGCTTTTTAAATAGAGAAAAGTAACCCTTCTTAACCAAGTTTGTTTAACACATTTATTGAAATGTTCTCTACAATATTTAATGTTCAAATGTTAACACATATCCTGAAAAAGTAATCGAAAGAGTCCATATTTGCATAATTGGAATGAAGGTTATTTTTGGCACATTATCAAGAAAATTTATGACACCATTTTTTTATCTTAACATATTTTTTTTCAAATAGATAGCCTACCGTAAAGTTATATAACCTAGTCGTATAGAATGATGACATTTTAGCTACCTTGTATAAGATACATAAGTCTGAGCGGAAAAACAAAAGAGGGACGATTTTAAATTTGTACTTAAAGCCAAAAACGTTTCAAAAGAAGCTGTATTCGTGTCTATAATAATAATTATCATTTTACATAATTTTGTTAAATAAACCATATTTTTTGTTTTCGTTTTATCTCCACAATTATTTAAGTCAAATTTATTATTATTATCGAAATAATTCTCTTTATGTGTTCTATTCCTATATGTTTTTCAAAATGTATGATAATATTGACGACAATTAAAATAAATCGAAATGTAGGTATATGTGGTGCGTTAATTTTGCGGTTAAGTGTATTATTGATTTACAGAACTGATCTACGAACTTGACTATAGACTTGTAACAACAATAGTTTATAAATAATAATTTATAAACAAAGTTTATAAATCACAAAACATTAAATAAGTCAAACATATAAGCAAATTCTATGAACAAAATCTATAACGTTAAGAAACAGTAAATAAAAGTCTGAAACTCAAGTCTGTCAGTCGAGTTTAAAAATTTAATCAAGTCAAGTCATATCTAAGCTAAGTCTGTAAGCCAAATCTATAACATTGCATAATAGCCGATAAAAAATACAGAAAATCAAGCATGTAGAATTTATAAATTTAGACTATAGTACAAGTCCATAAGCCAAGTTACTAGATCAGTTCTGTAAATCAATAATATAAGATATTAATAATATAAATCTGTGAGCAAAGTCTATAACAATAAGTAATAGCACTGAATTGATGTTTTTGTCACCAATTTTGTGAAAATATTATATAACTTGTGAAGTTATATAAATCTATACACTGGACACGGCTCGAGATTCGACTGTTAAAGGTCATTTTCAAGTTGAAAAGCAGTGGAAAATGACCTTTAACAGTCTAAACTCAAGGCGTGATAAGTATGCAGTCTTATATAATCTCACAAGTTTAGGGTTGGTGACTGTTGATCACGCAAAAATAAAACATTTTATGTTATAGATTTATTTATTGTTGTTACAAGTCTATAGTCAAGTTCGTAGATCAGTTCTGTAAATCAATAATACACTTAACCGCAAAATTAACGCACCACATATACCTACATTTCGATTTATTTTAATTGTCGTCAATATTATCATACATTTTGAAAAACATATAAGAATAGAGCACATAAAGAGAATTATTTCGATAATAATAATAAATTTGACTTAAATAATTGTGGAGATAAAACGAAAACAAAAAATATGGTTTATTTAACAAAATTATGTAAAATGATAATTATTATTATAGACACGAATACAGCTTCTTTTGAAACGTTTTTGGCTTACCAATAAATAGTGTTACCACCTCTAGATGTTATTACAGCCTGACATTGCCGTGGCATACTTTCAATTAGATATCTAATCGTTTCTTGAGGGACATCTTCCCATACGCGGATAAGACTTTGTCACAGCTCGTCTAAGCTGTTAGGTGGTGGATATTGACTTCTAAACCGGCGCCCCATTATGTCCCGAAGATGCTCTATTGGGTTCAGGTCTGGACTGCAGGCTGGCGACTCCAGGACTTGAATATTAACATAATTTAAATATTCAGTAACAATATGTGCCACATTTGGCTTAGCATTATCCTGCATAAGAGCGAATCCATCCCCAATGTAAGATGCTAAAGGTACCACAAAATGTTCTAAAATGTCTGTTATGTATCGTTCAGAATGCAGACGTCCACCATCAACAATCAAAAGCTTTGTGCGAGCTGCTAAAGATATTCCACCCCATACCACCACTAAGCCAGCTACATATAAAGTAGTTTCTCGAATGTTGCAAGCGGAATATCTTTCATTTGGCCATTTGTACACTCTTGGGCGGCGATCAGAACTTACAAGGCAAAACCTTGACTCATCTGTAAATAATATGCTCTCAGTCATGGATTTCCCAATTCACATGCCTTCTTGCAAAAGCCATTCTGTTTCTTCGGTGGTCTACAGAGAAATTTTGGACCAGTAGCTGCTACCCGAGGGCGTAAATTTGAAGCACGAAGTCTTCTTCTTATGGTATCTTGCCTAACAGCAGTGCCATGAAACCACAAAATAAAAAACCAAAACAAAAAACCTCAGCAGCAGTATTTGGAGACTTTGTGCAGTAGTGAGCCGTTCCCTCACTGATCGAAACATTAAAAATCGGTCCTCCACGACATTACTTAATAGTCTAGGCTCTTGGTCTGCCTTGAGCAGGTCGTCTAGCGGGATCTTTCTTCTCTATAAACCTCTGCAGAACCCTACCGACCGTTGTATGAGACACTCCATATCTTCTACCAAGTTCGCGATTTGTTAGTCCTTCATTGGATAAAGTTACAATTTCCACACATTCATCACGATTTAAATATTGTGTAGCACGTATTTCACGAATGACAATGATCGTATCTATTGATAAAACAAATGAAAACCAATTTTAGAAGCGAGGTTTAATTATTGGAAAAACATACTTAAATATTGGAAAAACATACATAATTATGAAAAGCTGTTATGACTTCGAGATTAAATAAGGGGGACATCTAAAACGTACAAAAGGCGTAACAATAAACATAAATATTATACTTGTAATTGATGAATCGGAAAACACATTTTATTTTTCGAAATATATTTTATTAACGCTTTTTTTATAAAGCGTTAATTTTGCGGTTAAGTGTATATAGTAAATCTGTGAGCAAAGTCTATAACAATAAGTAATAGCTGATTAAAAAAGTATATAAGTCAGCTATAAAAAATAAGTCTATAATCAAAAACCGTAACATATATTAATTGCTGGTAACTGATTCCGATTTTTGGAACATCTACAATTCTGGTTTGTAAGTTGTGTATAAATTAAACATGTAAAACAAGCTTGTATCATTAATTAAAAGCTAATAAAAAGGTCTGTATGTCAAGTTTATAGATTTAGTCTTTAAGTCAATTCTATAAATTAAAGATGTAAGCGAAATGTGTAACATTCATTAATAGCTAATGAGGAAGTCTCCATATACAAAGGTTATATAGAATCTATATAATCCAAAGTATAGAATATTGAATCTATAATTACTTTAAGTTGTAAATATTTTTTTAAAACTAAAGCTGACAAAATTAATAGAAAATTATTTAGAATAAGTATTTTCTAAATTGTTTAAAGCTCAAACTACTATCTCAAATTATCTACTTATTATTTTTAATAAGGCAGTTTTAATTTTCAATAAAATGTGTATAAACATTTTGTATACAAACTTGATTTAGATATTTATATCAGTTACTAAATATACTTGTCTGACTTATAGACTTGCCTACTTATTAGCTATATTATCAGTAGTTCTAGAAAAATACTTAAATTGCTTTAAGAGACACTCCCCTACTAATATGATTTTCTTTGATTAAATCACTTATATATTATAATTGAACAGAAATTTTCCTACAAATATTTATTTTTTACTAAAACATAGATATAATGCGATATTGTCATACTACACAAAATAGTGTACTAACAGGTATTTCAATCCCTTTTAGGGAACGCAAGCATTTGAACATGAGGTGTAAGAAATTTGCAAGAATTGAATTATTCCAACCTTACACAGACCTGAAAAATTCTCTTGCAAGCATTTTGAGATTTGAAAGTTTCGGACTTTTTGCACATTGACTCACGCTGATTTGCATTCTTAACCTTTCAAATCGAAGCCAATTAAATCATGTATTTATGTTATTCGCCTCCCACAAACTTTTAACCAAATATATAATTTGGAATTGTTTAATTATCAATTCCAAATTATAATCATTTAAATAACGAAACTATGGCTTTTAACACAACATTATTAACAAGGTAGTGACATAATATGAAAATGTTAGTTTTTTGTTGTAACCAAATGTACTTAATTTATAATTAAATTGATAAACAAGTAGACATATAGATTAAATGTGGTCTGTGTGAAAGTTTACATTCACATAGTGCAAAAAAAGTATATTAAAATTCCTTTACTAATTATAGATTTATTTAAATTTCTTTAAAACAGTATAAAAGTAAAAATAATATATGTCAAAAACATCTAAATAGGTAAAACGTATACATAGCCTAAATTAGCGTATAGACTAAGCCACGATGTTGTAGAGATGGGCACAATCGAGTGACAATAATCTATCATTCTAAATCATTCGAGTATGTACTCGATTATTACTCGTGTAGACGAATGATGAATGATCACTCGGACTAGAGCTGAATTATTCTGGATCATTCGAATGCTCGATTATCTCTCGGGTGCATCAGTTACGAGTGGTCACGCGGACTTGGAAATGCCGAGATGCACATAATCGAGTAAAAATAATCGAATTTTTAGCTCTCAATAAGCAACCGATTCCAATTATGAATGATCCGACTTGTAAATGGGAATCGGGCATTAGTCGTCGTCGACAGTGCCGAGAAGCGCCTAATCCAGTAACAATAATCGAATAATTTTAGTAATTCGACTTTTCCTAGTAGTTACTGTGTCACACTATTTTAAAACTTTGTAACAAGTTTTTTTTAATTTTATTAAACAAAAACTAGGTTGATGAATAATAAAGCTATATCAAAATTATGATTAGTATTATTATTATTTTTATTATTTACCAGAAAAATTACAACATATAGATGGTTATACCATCTGTACATAGGGCTGAATACAAAAAATCTAAATATACTTACTAATATAAATATACTTACAAAAATAAAAAATAAAAGTACATAGAATAGATAAAATAATGTACTTTATAGTATTTTAAAAAACTACTCAACTGTCATCCACCCAGTGAAGACTTCGACTATAATCAAACCACACCAAATCCGGACACGCTGCCCCCTTCATTGGGAGAAGTTGGCCAGATCATTCAACTTCTTAAGAATAATAAGGCAGCTGGAGAGGACTCGATCGTTGCTGAACTGTGGAAAGGTGCTGGAAACTATGCTGTGCGCAAGCTAACTGAGATCATCCAGCACATCTGGAAACAGTGAATTTACCACCCGATTGGTGATGAAAAGGGAGATTTTACTGATCTAAACAACTACCGTGGAATTTCTCTCGTCCCGGTAACATACAAGATTCTCTCCAAGGCGTTACAAACATGGGCAAAAAATCAGCTGGATTGTCAACTGGGAGAATACCTGCGAGGCTTCAGGAAGACCCGATCCTGTGTTGAACGGATCCTCAATCTAAAAACTGTACTTGCATACTCCAAGATGAGAAACCGCAAGGAGGTCGTACCTTTATTGATTTTAGGAAGGCCTACGATTCCATTGATAGAGATACGCTTAACAAAATACTACAGGAACTAGGGCTAGACAACAAAACCCGCAGATTCATCCTAAAAACCTTGACCAACACCCATTCCAAGGTTAAATTCAGAGACGAGATGTCAGAAAGCTTCGAAATAAAAACTGGAGTGAGACCAGGAGATGGACTTTCTCCACTTCTCTTCAACTGTGTCCTTGAAAAGTTTATGAGAGAATGACGAACGGAACTATCAACTTGGGTGTTCAGAGTAGTATCTACCTGGGACGTAAGAACGATGGACTGGATAGCCTGTCCTTTGCAGATGACATGGCACTGATTGCTGATTCTCTTGAGATGGCAACAATGCAGGTAAATTGACTCAGAAAACAGGCTGCCAAAGTAAGTCTTTAAGTGTCGCTTGAAAACACAGAATTTTTCACCACCATCAAAGAAGCAAACAGAGAGATGTTACTAGAACAGGGAAACATCAAGAGCACTGAACAATTTAAGTATCTCGGCGGATGGATTGAACTCAACTTATCAGAAAGAGCATCATTATCCATGAGAGTCAACAAGTTAGAACTAGCCTATCGACTGACTAAAAACACCTACAACAGGAAATGCCTTTCACGCAACCTGAAACTTAAGCACTACACATCAGTCTTACGACCAGAAGCCCTGTATGCTATGGAGTGTCTTTCCTTGAACCGAAGAGGTATTAGTAGAGAAATTGAAAATCAGAGAGCGGAGAATCCTCAGGAAGATCCTAGGCCTGGTAAACGAAGATGGGGAATTCTGAAGACGGCTTAACTCTAAGCTCTACGAACATATTGAGAGGCTCCCTGACTATGCAAGGAAAAGAAGGGTAGCTTTAGCCTAGCGTGGCCAGGGCCACGTTGCAAGATTGCCTCCAAACCGACTAACCAACCGTCTGTTCACCTTCTGGCATAACAAGAAGGTTTGTACCACTTGGTTGGCAGAATCAGAGAAGGATAGTGAGAGTCTGTGAGACGCACCCTGCAGGAAGTTCTTGGATTTCAGGAAAAGCCCCGCAGGAAAGGTACCTCCTGGACAGAACAGAGAAAGGAGCTACAGCGGCAGAAGATGCGACAATACTCGGCAAAGATCAAGGCCCAACAGTTGAACAAGCGTGGTTCAAAGTAGGCCTATTCGAAACAGGAAGAAGAAAGATAAAAATAAATTAAACATTTTAAGTAACCTCCGACACAAAAAGAAACTCTAAAAAGTAAAAAAAAAAAAATTCTCTCTAAATGAGCTGATGGTCATCAAACGCATGAACAGATCTTCATAAATTATAGTTAAGAACCTCCTTGATCACGTCAGCTTTAAGAAAAAATCGCATCAAAATTGGTCCATTCGTTTAGGAGCTAAGATGCCATAAACACCCACATATCGTTGGTCCAGATGAACAGTGTATTAACTCAAAAAAGCCTGAAGATCGATTTGAAGTTTTCCAATCAATATACATATTTCCATTTCTGTAAATAATTAGTTAACCTCTCTTATAGTATCTTTTAAACTATTGATAAACGTTTATTGATAACGTTTTTGTTCACCTCTTTACTTTGTCAATTTTGGTATTACTGAGAAAAAAATAAATTCTGCGGGCAAGAACATTAGGAGTTAATACCCTGTTCATCCAAACGAACGATATATTGAAAGGCGGACAGACAGACAGACTGGCACTCGAGCGTTAAAAAACGAAGATAGTAATAAAACCACGTTTCCATATTTAATCTATATTCACAATCTTTTTAATGTTTTTTTATCACCAACAAGGGTTTCCAATTCATTAGGCAATATATTATAATATTTAATAGCAATATAGCTAGATTTTTTATAATTAACAGATCTATTAATTTTTGGCAGAGTGATTTTCTTATTTATTGTATCACCGACACTTATTATATAATTCCTTTAAATTATTATAGTTCTGTAGCAAGAGTAATAAAAGATTTACCTACATTAAGGGGAGGTTGTATGTTATTACATATTTTTTTAATTAGTCTATTAAGTAATGTAACTAGCGGTTTAAGAGCATTACCTTATGCCTTCCCCATGAGGTAACCATAGTTAATTAAACTTTCAATTAGTGCATGATATGATTATATATGATTTATTAAAAATTAAATTGGATAATTATTATTTAGGAACATAATTTGGTTTATATTAGCACTACTCAGCCTGCTCCTTCCATTTTTTGTCATTTCCCCGGCGAGAATACCAGTTCAGATGGTACTGACGTTGCCTGCACATACAAATATTTATGTGAAAGTTGGTACAATTCGAGGAAAATCTTTCTTTGACTCCCGAAATTGTAAGGGACTCACTTTCCTTTCTATTCTTGGAAGCTCCAAGCATGGGCGTAGCCAGAGTGGTTTTGGGGGCTCAAACCCCCAAGTTTTTAGAAAGTGAATTGGCGCATTTCTGTTATTGTATTTTCTTCTCGCTACACGCATTAATTTTCGCGAAAACTGTGCGAAAATAGGGTACATTCAATTAATAACGAAATAGGCTTAATTTACATAAATTGCATTCTACAGGTGACCTTAACTTGGGCGAGTATCGCTTTGAGCAGGTTGAAAGTTGTGTCTACTTGGGAACAGAAATCAACAGATCAAACGTAATAGCCAAAGAAACAACCTCGCGAATACTTAGTGGAAACCGATGCTACTACGGATACCAAAAACTGATGAAGTCCAAGTTGTTGAGTCACAAAATCAAACTTCAAATATACCGAACAATCATAAGACCAGTAGTAACGTACGGATGCGAGGCCTGGACCCTAACCACCGCAGAGGAGGACGCGCTACGCATCTTTGAAAGAAAGATCCTCAGAAAGATCTACGGACCGATGCTAAATGAGCATGGAATGTGGAGGATACGAATGAACCATGAACTAAGCAGGTTAATAAACGAAGCGGACATAGTGAGATATGTCAAAGCTCAAAGAATAGCATGGCTGGGACACCTGTACAGAATGCATGACGACAGACCAGCCAAGAAAATGTACAACTGGCAGGCCAAGGAAAAGATGGATGGAAGATGTGGAGGTAAGTCTTAGAAAGATGGGAGTAAGGGATTGGAGAGAGAAAGCCGGTGAAAGGACAGAATGGAAGAAGATTGTTGTAGAGCCAAAAACCCACCGCGGGTTATAAAGCCAATAGAAGAAGCATAATAAGCAATAATAACTGATAGTAATAATTTTTAGTGTGAATCGAAAGATCATTCGATTATGAAATCATTCGATTATTAAAATCACTCGATTACTAAACATTCTACTATCCAAATCATTCATTTATGCCCACCACTACTATATTGTGTAAATTGTGAAAAAGCATCCGCAAAAAATATTAAGAATAATATGAATAGTTTGGAACTGTTTTAAATATTTTTCTGGTTGTATGTGTTTTATTGTAAATAATTTATAGTTATAAAAATGTTTATATTGTTTCTTAAAATTAGCTTTTATTTTATTTATTATAATTGTGAAATATGTGAATTTGTGAAAAGAAGTCACGATTGAAATTAAACACGATTGAAACAAATTTGAAAAGGCCTGGTCTTAATGGACATGATAACATTCAGTAAATATAAGAAACCGCGATAGACTAGCAATATAATTCTACACAGAAGTGATAGTAAAAAACAATTTTTTGATAAAATAGACAAATAGACAAGATTTATAGTAACTTAGATTATATAGGGTTTTTTGGAAACTACTTGCGGTTTTTTAATTAAAATTAAAAACAATGTATGAAAAGAAAATTAATCTAAATGTATTCAACTTCTGTATAAATTGAGATAAATATTAAAATAAATGAATAACCCAATTGGAAAAAAATGCAATTAAACTTCACGGTGCTGCACATTCTGTTCAAAATAAAGTGCGAAAGAAATTCATGAAACTCTTTTATTCATTTTACTTTCAATGTATATAAATAGATGTCTAATATAATATTTTACATTTTACATTGAAAAAAATAAAATAAAAAACTTTCACTTTAGCGAACCAAATTTGTCAATTCTAGTCGTGATTCTTGAGTGAAAATCGTACAAACAAGAAAATACACTTTGTCCTAACACGTTTTTGCTTCCGACTGAAAATCATAGCTCCAAGAAAGTGAAATTAAGGCTTGTGAGCTTGAGACCCCAACTGGGTCAAGAGGTCAATACACAAATAACTTTGTATTTAAAAAGAAAGACAGACGTCAACACCAAATTAAAAAATAAATTATTAATAGAAAGTGGTATTAGATTAGTAAGATGTTCTATTTTGTTTTATACTAATTTGGAATAATATAGGTACTTCATAATTGTTGCTTTTTCACAAATGTATCAGTTTTTCATTGACTATTAATGGAGATAAAAAAACTGAGCGGATATTTTTATATGAAAGAGAAATCAGACTATTTTTTTTTAAATACTTTATATAAAAAATTTTAAACTTCCGAGTAAACTAATTCCCACAGTCAATATTTATATTTTAAAAATATTTTAAATGAGGAAACCAATCAATCATGAAATAAATGAGGAATCAAATATACTCCGCATTTGACTTGTTTATAAAAAAAACTATTACTTTGACTTGAACAATGTTTAGTCTTACCCTGATTTGCGGACTTTGTGTCACTCCTGCATTGTAAAATTAAGTCTAAAAAAATTCGACAGATAAACCTTTTCTAGTCTACTTTAATCTTTACCAGTTTTATCTTCGTCTTAGCTAGTCTAGTTTTGTCGGATCTTGCGGTCTTTCTCGGTCTTGTCCATTTTGGATCAGTCTTGTCCGGTCTTGTGCAGGCTAGTCCAGTCTTGTACATTCTTGTACAGTGTTTTCCAGAATTGTCAAATTTTCTCCGGTCTTGAACTGTATCGTCCAGTCTTGTTCTATTGTATCCAGAGTTTTTCAAATTTGTACAGTCTTCTACAATTTGATCCAGTCTTGTCCGGTCTGTTTTAGTTTTGTCCAGTTCAAACATTATTTGAAAATAATACTAAATTCGAAACAACTCCTCGACAAAACACTTTTTTGTAGTCTAATCTAATCGAATATTAGTACAGTCTAGTCTGGTCAAATAATGTATGGCCTTTATTACTCAAACCTATTATGCAAGAACTCTACTCTTATACTCCCTATATTCCCTATACTCTTGTCCGGTTTTGTTCGGTATTTTTCGGTATTGTGCAGGCTTGTCCAGTTAGGTGCAGGCTTGTCTAGTCTTGTACATTCTTGTGCAGTATTTTCCAGTCCAATCTTCTTCGGCCTTGTTCAAATTTGTCCAATCTTCTCCAATTTCGTCCAGTCATGTCTTTAGTCGTGTCTTTTTTAGTTTTGCCAAGTTCAAACATTACAAAGCTCCCGGAATCGATGGTATCTACTCATAATTGCTAAAACAAGGGGGGGGGGGGATAAGCTGGCCACCTACATGCACGTACTAATAGCGATAGAGCGATAGACGAAGAAACAAAGTCGAGCGAATGGGCACAAAGTTCATTATTTGCTAAAATTTGCCAAACATCATTTGCCCAATCTACAAGAAAGGGGAGAAACTATTATGTGCGAACTACAGGGGTAATCTCACTGCTAAGCAGCCCATACAAAATCTTGACCACCATCATAACAACACAGATCATAACAACCGAATGAAACCTGCTCGTTAAAGAGATTAACGGACGGGTTACGGCCGTAACTCGTCCAATAATGTTTTGTTAAGCAGTTGTTTTGGATTTATACTGGACCCGCCAGTATCCGCATATGCAAAGATACAGAGGTTACGATGGGCAGGCCATATCACAAGAATGCATGAGGAAAGATTGCCAAAACCGGCCCGCCAAGGCAAAATGGTAGGGAAGAGACCGAGGGGCAGACCACGGAAACGATGGGAGGAGAAGAAGATGCCAGAGGGTTGCTAAGGATTACAGGCTGTAAGACGGTAGCAATGGACAGAAGCGTCTGGAGGAATAAATAGACCTTTTTACGGTTAGTTAAGCGCATGCGCATCCGCCAAGTTTGAAAGGAGGGAATATGAAACTTTCGGGCTCATATATACTTAGTTATACGTCAAAAAGTTCGGGCAATTTTACGTATAACATGGCGGAAATTGACGCATGCGCAAAAATAAATTTCAACTATGAAAAGGTCTATTGAGGGATGCCAAGGCCCAATCTTGGGCTGTTGAGCCATATGAGATAGAGAAGTTCAAACATTATTTGCAAATTATACTAAATCCCAAACAACTGCTCAACAAAACATTATTTGACGGGTTACGGCCTAAGCCCGTACCTTTAATCTATTTAACGAGCAATCTACTGAATCTTTTCGCAACTTTTTAATCTTTACAATCGTCTACAGGTAATTCCCTAATTGCAGAAAAGCACCTCCCCCATCCAAAAAACCCTGAATAAGAATATAATCATTCTGCAATTTGTAAACCACTTGAAAATGACTTTCAACAGCCGAAACTCGTATCGTGTTAAATGTTTAAATTTATATAACTGTGAATTAAAAGTTATAGAATATTTTTACATATTAAGTGTGGTTAAATTATAATGAATTTTTCAATGCAGTGTAAGTATGGATTGCCACATAGTGCCGTCGTAACCATCCTTTTCAATATGCCCTTTATTACTCGTGCCTATTATACAAGCAATCTAGTCTTATACTCCCTGCCGACTTTAGTTGAATTCAGTAGGTATTGCAAAATTAAGTCTAAATGAAATTCATAAAAACCTTTTCTAGTGTAGTATAATATTTTCCAGTTTTATCTTCGTCTTATCTAATCTTGTTTAGTCTTGTGTGGTCTTGTCCGGTCTTCTCTGATCTTGTCCGGTCTTTTCCCGTCTTATTCGGTCTTGTCCAGTCTGGGTCAGCCTTGTCCAGTCTTGTGCAGGCTTCTCCAGTCTTGCACATTCTTGTACAGACTTTTCCAGTCTTTTGACCAGTTTTGTTCAGTCTTGTTCTGTATTTTCCAGTCTTATCCTGTTTTTCCCAATCCTGTTCAAATTTGTCCAAATTCCTCAAAGTTGGTCCAGCCTTTTCCGGTCTTTTATAGTCTTGTCCAGTCTTTTCTAGCCTTGTCTAATCTAGTTTCATGTTGTCTAATCTTATCTAGTCGCATCTGGCTGTGTTGAGATTTGTCTACGCTCGTATCAAGCATAAGAGTTTTGTGAATGAATATTAATGGCGCAAGATATTTTTAATACAAATTATAAATTAAATATCTTTCACTTACACAACAAACGTATACAATAATTTGTATAACACGTATACAAACAATGATTTCATAAAATCTCTTTCTATTTGTAAAGATTCAATGAAACTCTCACTGATTATCATAAATTTATTTTTCTAAGCAACTTTAATCACCTGTGAGACTATCGCTAATTGATTAGATTTACTTTTTTAGATAGCTATTACAATGTAGACTTGTTATAGCGACCCGTATGTCTGGTAGTTTGTATTATGGCAGAAATTTTCTCTTGGTAGGTATATGGAGAGGAAAAAACGTACGGATAATTAATACTTTCACTGCTTATCAAATTAAGTTTTTATGACGAATAGAAATTTATACAGAAGTTATGAAATCGTTGTTAAGCTTATTGATAATCCATCATACGAAAAGGTCTGAACTCTGACAGATCGTAAAGTTTGTTTATTTTAAAAGTAGCTCTGTTCAAATTTTTTTTCCTATTTCTTTTTCAATCTACTTTTATTGCGTTTCATATCTACATACTTAAAAAAGTGAAAATATTAATTATCTTCTATAAACATAATTGTTCAAAAATTTCTCCTGAAACGACATCAGTTGCAGTGAACTGATTTATTATAGACTGGTTATGCAACATAAAAAATTTAGAACTTGATCAAGATGATCACTAAGATATTTTGTTTAAAATACAGAAGATTTTTCAGATATGTAATCAAATCTATCTATTCAAGCATAATTTATTTGTTTACTAATTGTAATAATATGTCTATTTATTTAGAAATTTATTTTTTTTTATAATTTATCAAAAAAGCCTTAATTAACTTCTATAATACTGTAATACTGAGTTTGTCCATGGCGAATTTATAAATATAAGGTCTTTCATTAAGCGGTTTCTATCTTTAAATTTAAATAAAACAAAGTGTGTGTGAGATATCGAAATTTTTTATTTGTTTTAAAGACTTATCGATGCCATTATGTATGGAATATAACATCCTTACAAATGTCTGCCGCGGCTTAGCTGGGTGGCGCGCATCCGAAATGTCCAATTTTCCTTGACTCTGACGCAGACTTAATTTAAATGGCAGGCTTAGTCAGACTTAATTTGACCGATGGCATGAATTATATTGGCTTTGAGGGCCGCTGTGATTTCTGACTTATTCGCATAGACATGCGACTTAAGAAAACCCCACAAGAAAAAAATCGAATGTCGAATCAAATCGCACGATCTCGGTGGCCAGGTCACATCAGCTCCACGGGAGATGACCATGCCCTCAAATTGCTCGGGCAGAATGTCCAATGTGGCAAGAGCTATGTGGCACGTAGCGCCGTCCTGTTGAAACGACATGCCGTTGGTGTCCATATTATTAAATTCAAGCCAAAAGAAGTTGGTAGTCATCGACCTATAGACCGTTGATGGTGATCGCCTGACCAACGTCGTTCTCAAAGAAATATGGACCGATTACGCCGCTAGGCCAAAATCCACACCAAGAAATGACTTTTTCGGGATGCATTGGACGCTTTTGGATCTCATGTCGATTGGTATCGTCCCAAATTCAACAATTTTGTTTATTGATGTATCCATTCATCCAGAAACGGCCCTTATTGCGGAAGATGATTTTTTTTATGAAAATTGGGGTTAGTTTCCAACTGCTCCAGGGCCCATTCAGCGAACACACGTTGTCTATGGTCGTTCGACCTTCAGCTCCTGGGTCAGTTGAATTTTGTACAGGTGCAGGCCCAAGTTACGACGCAAAATTACAAAGTTGTGGTCTGCGAAAGGCCAAGTTCTTCTGAGCAACGCGAAATCGACTGAACCGGATTCTCCCGCACACTCTCACGGACAGCGGCGATGTTTTCGACAGATATTGCGTTTCGTCGTCGCAATGGCGTTGATTTGTTGTTTTCTGAACCAGTGGACTCACATTTATCCACTACACTGCGAATACTCCTATCGGTAACACGATTATGGTGACCGTAAAATGGTCGCAACGCGTGGAATGTTGCCCGAACAGAACATCCATTTTAATAAATCAATGTTATCATTTGAACTTGCTATTGAACGCTATATACATCCATGGTGATTTGGCAAAACATTCTGAATAAATGACAGCCAATTCGACAGGTGTAGCTTGAACATGGCCGCTTGAACTGTCAAAGTTCGGAAGTCCCTATTGGAAGGCCCTTTACATCGTCTAAATTTAATAGTTGCTAAATGTATTAATGTCAGATATCATTTTGTTCTTAAATAAAACAATTTAAAAATCAAATATATTGAGCCAGGATAAGCATTTATTTAATCAATCAAGTTGTTCTTCTTCTATACGTAGATATGTGTGAAACAAGACCAAAGAGACAAATCTACTTGATAGTCGAATGTAATTTCTTAATTACAATTTTGTGGAAATTAATTTTCTGAAAAACTAATATAAATTATTAAACTATTTAGTGAGTCTCAACTCTTAAATTTTAGCGTTTTTAAATTAATTAGGTAAGCTACAACTGATAGTCCAGTCATTCTAGTCAAAAATAGGGGTCAATCTCGGAATCTAACGGAAGAAGTTGAATTTTTGTATAGACCTTTATTTTAGCATTACAAATCTTGTCCCAAAAGTCACATATGCCAACATGTGAACGTCCTTAGAAATTCAAAAAATCAGTTTTTTGAGAATATCTCGTTTTCTACGCCTCATATCGTATTTGCATTTATTATGAAAGTTGTACAAATTAAAACTCTCTAAAAATTTCATCCTATTTTATACGTCGATCTGTTTTTGGAGATAGAGGCAGCAGGGTGTGGAGCGCTGATGAGTAGCCATACCTACCTTATCGCAAGGTAAATCCTGAATCCCAATGTATTATACCGTTTTTTTACTTAATCACTTATTAAATATTACTTAAATAATAATTTAATACCTTATACTTATATTTATATTTCTTTTAAATCAAATAGTCATCAAATATTACTTATCTTTGTCATACAAATAATTGAATAATTAAGTAAATCGTTCTAAATATATTATAATGCTATTCTAATTCAATCCCATGAATGGGGTTGGGTACTGCAAAATGAAACCCTAACGCCGGTAACAACACTTTTACCACCTGCACCAGATGAACCACTCACTTCAAAATTCTACAACTACAAGAATGGTTGTGGCTCGCTTTGTGGATGTCATAAGTTAGGGATGCAATGTTTTTTAGCTTGTGGTCAATGCAATGTAAAAAAATGCTATAATACCTCGGGATTCAGGACTTACCTTTAACGTACATATGGCTGCGCGCTCTACACTCTGCGTCGTCTATCTCAAAAACAGTTCGACGTATAAAAAAACGTCTCAGTTGAAATTTGTAGAGAAATGTATTCTCTACAACTTTCGTAATAAATGAAACTGCGGTAGGAGGCAGAAAAAACGAGATATTCTCAAAAACTGATTTTTGCGACCTTTGACCTTGAATATCTAAGGACGCGAATATGTGACTTTTGAGACAACATTTGTCATGCTAAAATAAAGGTCACAATAAAAATTCAGCTTCTTCCGTTAGATTCCAGGGTGATATGCTAAAATGACTGGGCTATAGGACATGATTAAACTATAATTAAATTGGGATACATATTTCAAAAAGTATTCAGAAAGAGAGAATATATTTATTGTATAATTTATACAAAGGGCTATCGACCAAAAGGTTAAACAAATAATAAATACTTCTCGGGCAGAAGGCCGAAAAGTATTTATTATTTGTGACTTTCGAATTTATTTTCTGGGCCCATATTCCAAAAAAATTCATTAACATAATTTTACATTTTTTTTTATCAATATACCTATTTATAAATAAATTGTTCTGATTGTTTATCAATGCAAAATACCTTAATATAACATATCTTATAGCGCTTTTATTATTTAAATAATATAACATTGTTGGTCATTTGAAAATCTAATTGAGACGTTAAATTCATGTAAATTGCGGTAAAAATACATTTGCATCAATTGGTCTAGCGGTTATTTATCAAATATTATCTTTGAAACTATGTAAAATTCAATTGAATTTCAATCAATTTTGACCTAAAAAAATCATTTTTTGCAGTTTAAATCTACAGTTGTAGGATAATAGAAACATATGATAATTTTTGCGCCACATGTATATATGTGTTTAATACAATTTTTATATTCCTGCCTATGGATGTTTTCATATCCCTACCGTTGAAATACAAAAATGTATAAAAACGAGGAGTTAAATATATACAAATAAATTGCCCTTAAACAATTCAAACACGTTTGAATAGTATCGGAATTATATACCATTGAATTAGTTTTATTATTATGTCAACAGTTACTATTATGTTAACGGCGATTTGTTTGTGGCATACATACAGATGTATTTAGAATTTCCATAAAGAATGTTATTAATTTATTTCCTAATCCATCTTTTTAACACTTTAAAGCACAGGGCATACACAAAACTAAACAAGATTCTGTAAGAGAGACGTTAAAAATTAACCGTTAACATTTTTCTATTCCCGCTAATAATAAAAATCAATAAATAAAATAAGAAAGATACTGGTGGAAACTAGTATCTCTATTATTGTATTTATCTATTTTTAATATTTATATTAAATTAGTGGAAATAAAGATATTTTAACGGCGTCGTTTCAATTAACTTTTAACGTTTCTTTTACAGAATCGGCCCGATAGATAGATACTATAAGATATAGGCAGCTTACAACATACACTGCTCTTCATTTTTAAATATTGTCAAAAATGTTCCAAAATGTAAAGGGTGATAAATTAAGAGTGTAACAGCACACTCCATAATTTTAACTGTCTAATAATCAGTGTACTTTTCTGAAACTACCAAGTTTCTTTGAAAATGGAGCGGCGGCCGATTGAACAAAGGATTGCTTGTGTAGAGCATTTTATTAGAACAAACTCCAGTATTCAAAGTCGGAGGTGGTTACGAAAAATATTTAATATCTCATCGCTGCCATATTGCAGGACAATTACAAGGTGGGTCGAAAAATGTCGTCGAAGAGGTTCTCTCTATATTGGGATTTTTCAAAATTTTCTTCACAGAACTGTTGCACAGTAAGTCACCTCATAAAATATTCCAACAAAATTTAATTTTCTTTTTACACATAGGCATAATAATCATATTAAAGATCAACAAATATTCACATTTACTCACTTCTTAAACGCGGAACGTCAAAGTGTATTATTTTCCAAAATTTTCTAACATAATTTCCACCATCTATTAGGCTTTAGGTGTTACCTCAAGAAGAAGAAGGATTCATTTCTCAAGAAGGAATTTTTCCAAAATTCCTAATAATTATCGCACAGCGATTATTTAAAAAAGTGCATTCCACGCAGTTGCCATTTAATAGAAAAATCCAAAGAGGTAGTAATTTTCAACATTTCTCAATTTTTCTTTCAAATATCACTAGAGAATGAATGTACCTAACAACGAAATAAAACATTTTTCGAAATATAAAAAATAATTGAATAACGACCAAACTTAAAATGCAGCTGCTCCACGTAACACCGTTTCATAGCCAGAACGTCAAATTGCAGTAAATTTTCACTTTTCTCAAATTTTCTTTCACACATCACTAGTGAATAAATGTACCTAGACATGTGTAAAAGCTTTTGCAAAAATTCGCAAAAGTAAATGTACTCCACCCCACTTTCGTTCGCCGGGCACTGTTTTATTGCAATAGGGGTAAATAGAAGTAAATATTACATTTTCTCACATTTTCTTTCAATTCCCACTAGGGGATAAATTTTTCTACTTATCTATCGAAGCATTAAAAAAAATCGTACAAATAATAAAATTTCACCAAGACTTAAAATACACCAGCTCGACGCAGCACTGTTTTATTGCTGGACCGTCAAATTGCTCTAAATTTTAACTTTTCTAACATTTTCTCTCATTTCCTACTAGGGATGATGAATATATCTACTAAACTGTATAAGCATTTAAAAAAAATCGCAAAAATAATTGCATTTGACGATGACTTAAAATGCACTCACTCGACGCAGCACTGTTTTTTTGCTCGGCCGTCAAATTGCTATAAAGTTTAACTTTTCTCACATTTTCTTTCATTTCCTATTAGGGGATGAATATATCTACTTGAATATATCGAGCAGCTGCATTTTAAGTTTGGTCGTTATTCAATTGTTTTTTTTTATATTTCGAAAAATGTTTTATTACGTTGTTAGGTACATTCATTCTCTAGTGATATTTGAAAGAAAAATTGAGTAATGTTGAAAATTACTACCTCTTTGGATTTTTCTATTAAATGGCAACTGCGTGGCATGCACTTTTTTAAATAATCGCTGTGCGCTTATTATTAGGAATTTTGGAAAAATTCCTTCTTGAGAAATGAAGGTAATAATGTGGCCTAATAGATGGTGGAAATTATGTTTAAAATTATTATGTTGAAAATTTTGCAAAATACACTTTGACGTTCCGCGTTTAAGAAGTGAGTAAATGTGAATATTTGTTGATCTTTAATATGATTATTACGCCTATGTGTAAAAAAGAAAATTCAATTTTGTTGGAATATTTTATGAGGTGACTTACTGTGCAACAGTTCTATGAAGAAAATTTTTAAAAATCCCTATCAATAAGAAAGTTATAGCCTTTTGTATATTTTTTATTGCTGAAAATTATTGCCAGTTTCACACTGGTAAATTTCTCTCTTGAATAGAGGAAGAAAACTGAGAGAACAGAAGTAAATAAGTTGCATTTTTTTTGTCAACAAAATAATTATGAACGAGGAAGCACATTTTCAATTGCATGGGGAGAGGAGCAAACAAAATTTACGTTAATGGTTTACCGAAAACCCTGAAGTTATATTATGATTAGCTGAAGTATTGAGAACGTATTTTTTTAAGATGAAATGGGAAACAGTGGCAGCAGTTGTTAATAGTGAACGTTCTGTGGAGATGCTACAAACGTTCTTAATGGATACCATCGCTCTTTCCTGGCCGTCTGTTCCCAGCGCACAGTGGGCTGTGTGAAACGGTGAACAAAAATAGAATGACTCTGAATGAAAATGTGGATGATGATCAATCCAATGAAAGGTGGATTGTCGAAAAAGTGTACAAAAATAGAATGACTCTACACTGACTCTATATATTTGAAATTTTGCTTGCAGGTATGGTTTACGTCGCTTATTAAGAATCTGTTATTAAAATGTTCAAGAACAAAATGGCCGATTTAATATGGCCATTTTTTCGAGAAATTAATTCAATTTCTACAAAATCCCATACCTAGAGGTTCATAATCTCGCTGATTATGAATGAGTCAAAATTAAAAAAAAACGAAATGGCGGATTAAATATGGCGGTTAATTTTTCGAAATTTTATCAGATTGAAATTGCTTATGTAGAAGTTTTTCACTTCGTTGATATGGTATCAATTATCCGGATTTTAATAAAGAAAATGGCGGGTCCAATAGGGTACTAAACACTGTACTAAATACGTATAGGCATGTTTAGGCATGCAATTCGTTTTAAGAAGTAGAATTCTGAATTCATATATTTTTACTTACGCAATAAACATTAAACTAGCCCGGGATGTATTGGGCGATTCATTATTTTTTAGTTTTGTGTCAATACAATATTTAAAAAGACGTTTCCCTCGGTGGTGGCAGTATTTTTTCGTTCATGTTTTTCTTTAATTTCATTTTATCGGAGACCAAATGAAAAACAAAATTCATTGTTGAATTTGTGATTTATTTGTGAAACATTTCAAATATTTGTAATCCATTTAGTTTATATTTGTTTTCAATTCTTATTTTATTAGGAAAAATATACTAAGTAAATATTATACTTAAAAACCAGTTTTTTATGAAGCATATGGTATTTAACTGCAATATTGTCTGAATTACCTTCTATTTAAATGCCTTAAAATAAACCACATACAAATGTATAAATTAATATAATTAGAACGTACTAGGGTAAAGTGTGTACTAATTGGCCCTCGGATAGTTATTGGCACTTAGCAGTAAAAGTAAAGAAAATAAGTTTAAATAAACATAATAATACGAAAAATAGCTTATAAATAAATTAGGTTTATTTAAATGTAACTACAAATAGTGGGGGACCTCAATTTTTAAAATAAGTTTAGACAGCCTAAACAGCTGTTTTGGGGTGCTCTTTATCAAGAGTGTGTCCTTTACCAACTAAGCCAATGATTTTGGGAAGACTGTGCCAATAACTATCACTGTGGGGCCAATAGCTATATTCTGAAAACAAAATTCTAAACTTTCTCTGTATTTTGGAAAATGGTTCTACAAGTTGGCATTTTTTATGTTGTTTTAGAAGAACCAAGGATGCAGAATAATCACAGCAAAAGAATTGCAAACGTAATCTAAATGTAGAAATGCACAAAGATTATTTTAAATTTCATGTAGCATTTTTTCCTGTGCTTATTCAACATTCTTATTATAATACAGCGAATATTTAGTGTTCCATAGGATAAGTATGCGTAACGCGAAAATGTAGGATATATTGACCTACGTGCGGAGGTTAAAATTAATTATTTTCGGATTTCCTCCTCAAATAACAAAAAGTTCGCCTTTTTTAAAATTTTTATCTCATTTACAATGAAAAAAATGTTCCACAAATTTATTTAAATATTGAAAAGTCCTTCAATTTTATGACCAATGCTGAATAAATTATTTATATAAAAAAGAATCAAGTTACTTAATGAAATTATTTGCAATTAATGATGAAAATAATTGTTATATCATTGGAAATATTTACGTTTGTGATCATTTAATTAGATGTTTTTTATAACACATGAAGGTAACTTTTTTTACATAAGATTTCGCACCGCATTTTTTTCATAATTCTAATTCCTCGTAAGAATTAGGGCGTTAATAACAAGCTTTTTAGATTTGCAATATATGCAAAGTATGTATATATCTGTGTTATGTCTATAACACAGATTTTAAAATAACCTCTGTAAAATTATGTAGTTGGAAAGTTCAACTAATGTTATATCAAAGAATCTTGTAAGTATGAATGTTTTATCAAAACAAAGAATGTTTAAAAAAATAAATACAAAACATATATCAATAAATTTCTACAACTGATTTGAAATAGTCACACACTGGAAAGCGGAAAGAAATTTATAGATAGCAAGTTACTTAAGATTTGTATTTTAATATTTATACAGTCAAGTCACGTTGCACGAAATTTGTCTTCTACAAGTTTTCGTTGCGTAAGCGGCCGCAGAAACTAGCCGGAGCTGCAACAAAAGAACGGACTACGGAGAATGTACGTGTTGGTTAATGTTCAGGTATAGATAGTCTTTTGCCAATATATAAAAGATCAAGGTTATCGCTATTTCTAGAGATAGAGAGACGTGAAATAAATGTAAATTGAAAACTGGTAGTTGAAATGCAAGATATTTTAAGTAATACTTTGGCCATTATTTTCCGCCTCTGTAATATTTAGTTTTTTTTCGAGTTGGTCGTTTGGAAATTCTTAATGGTTATTGCAATAATCCTTATTAAATTATTATCGAAGAGATTGGTGGTTTGGTAACATTTAAATAAATTGCATGCATTATCACAATATAGTGATGCTTTTACTTTTACTAAATGCTGAAGATTTATCAAAATATGAAATACGAAAGTTATTAAACAAAACTATAAATTCCTATATTTTTTTACGAAAATTTATTATTATAGAGATGTTTTATAATTTGAAAATAACAAACTATTTTTAACTAAACGGACTAAATTAAGATTCTCTAAATTAGAAAATCAGAAAATCGATCAAATGATAAAATATCTAGTTTTTGATAAAACAGTGATAAAGAGATTTGTTTATTTAATTGCATTTAGCATGATCGCTTTGTCCTCTTCTTCTTTCGAATAGGCCTACTTTGGACCGGAGCTGCAACGCTTGTTCAACTGTTGGGCTTTGATCCTTGCCCAGTAATGTCGCATCTTCTGACGGTGTAACTCCTTTCTCTCTTCTGTCCAGGGGGTACCTTTCCCTCGAGTTTTTTTCCTGAAATACACGGACTTCCTACAGGGTGCGTCTCACAGACTGTCTGTTTTGGAGATCTTGAGATTTTGGATGTTTTGATTATCAGTTCTTTAATATCTTTCTCGGTTTCTGTCAACGAAGTGGTACGAACCTTCTTGTTTTGCCAGAAGGTGAACAGACGGTTGGTTAGTCGGTTTGGAGGCAATCTTTCAACGTAGCCATAGAAAGCTGCCCTTCTTTTCCTTGCACAGTCAGAGAGCATCTCAATAAGTTCATAGTGCTCAGAGTTATGCCGCCTTCGGAATTCCTGATCTTCCTTTACCGGGCCTAGGATCTTCCTGATGATTCTCCTCTCTCTGATTTCCAATTTCTCTACCAGACCTCTTCGGTTCAAGAAAAGACACTCCAAAGCATACATGCCTTCTGGTCGTAAGACTGATGTGTAGTGCTTAAGTTTCAGGTTGCGTGACAGGCATTTCTTGTTGTAAGTGTTCTTAGTCAGTCGATAGGCTAGTGTGTCGATTATTGTCTGATTAATGTCTCTGTCTTTAAATTTTCGTAGTAGCGGTTTGTGTCTACTATCAATATATTTATTTTCGATTTACGTGCGTTGGTCCGAACTATGTGTACGTAGATTAATTGTTAGATCGGCATATGGATTTATAGCTTTTTGAGGCAGATTTTGTTGAAATTCCTTTGTTTTCCTAGGACAGACATGGGAAATATTTGCCATTTATTCAATAGTTGCGTCAGTCTTGAAGTTGAGTGTGTGGTCGAAAGTCAGCCCTAAGTATTTTATATCTGAAATGTCCTTGTACCTAGGCGGACGTGGGGAGAGTTTGGGGATATTATATGTTTGGGAATAAGGAATTGACATTTGGAGGGATTTTGTTTTCATCAATTTTGCATAAATTTGCATAAACTTTTTACTCATTACATTTCAATAACATAGATTTTAATGCTGTATAAACTTCTATCGTGAAGTTTCTATAAGATTAAATAAGGGATTTATTAGTATCTGTATTAAATATATTTAAAACTGAACAAACTGCTAATTTGTTCAGGTTTCGCTATGAAGAAGTAAAATTCCCGATTTTTTTAATTAAACTGTTTTGTTTAAAAAAAACGGAACACAGCCTGAATATATAAATATATTCAGCCTTTCCGGAGCTCTATAACAATTATTTAACCTTTTTAGGACTACCAAAACAAATCTCACATGAAATTTGTAAGTTATTTTACAGCTTTCAGTCCACCTTCGTGGCACTCAACAAAAACCATGAAAATAACATTGTCATCACCACAGCTTTGCTTACATGAACAATAATTTGTAAGCCACTCTTACATAATATATTACAATTCCTCATCACTTTCTATGTAAAAAAACGTTAGATGATTTTTCCGTTGATGCTTTTTTCTGTCTTTTTGGTCCTTTGCATATTAAAAAGATTCCAATGTCGATTGTTTTTGTCTTTTTTTTAGAATCCTCCTAAAATTCTCCATCACATTGTCGTTAAATAAGTTAACGCTCCTATTCATTACATCTGTGTTTGGATGCCATGTTTGGATGTGTTCTATATTTTCCCAATGGTGACACAATTCTTTAATTTCCTTAGTTGAAATGTTTTCCTCTTTCTCTGAAGACACATCTTCAATCACTTCCTGCTGTTCTCTCTGTAGTTCTTGAAGTTCTTCAGTTGCCAACTCATTTCGGTGATCTTCAATCAACTCCTCCACATCATCATTGTCTACATCCAAACTCATGGATTTTACCAGGGACACAATTTCATTCACTACAACAGCTTCCGTGGCCGTGTCATCTAAGTCTTTCAGTACCACACAGTCTGGCCACAGATTTCTCCAGGAGGGTTTCAGTGTCCTCAAAGAAACTTCATCCCAGGCTTTGTCTATTATTCTCAAGCAATGGAGGATATTAAAATGGTTCTTCCAAAGGTCTCTGAGGGTGAGTTCTGTGTCAGAGGTCACTTCGAAAAATCTTTGAAACAGTGCTTTTGTATAAAGTTTTTTGAAATTTGAAATGACCTGCTGATCGATGGGCTGGATAAGTGGAGTGGTGTTAAGGCGCAAAAATCTCACTTGAATGAAATTGCATTCACCAGTCAGATCTTCCTACAAACCTGGAGGGTGAGCAGGGGCGTTGTCCAGCACCAAAAGAGCTTTGAGTGGTAAATTTTTTTGCTCTAGATACGTTTTCACACTTGGGGCAAACAATTTATACATCCACTCGGTGAAAAACCTTGTAACCCAAGCTTTAGGATTAGCCCTCTACATTACACCCAGGTTACTTTTGATGACATGATTATTCTTAAAAACTCTTGGATTTTCTGAGTGGTAGACTAGTAGCGGTTTTGTTTTGAGGTCTACACTTGCGTTGGCACACAGCAAGAGTGTAAGCCTGTCTTTCATAGGCTTATGCCCTGGCAATGATTTCTCCTCTTTTGTGATGTAGGTCCTCCTTGACATCTTTTTCCAAAAGAGGCCAGTCTCATCACTATTAAAAACTTGGTTGGTAGAAATTGCCTCATTTTCTAGAAAGATTTTAAATTCACCAACAAACTTTTCAGCAGCAACTTTATTTGAACAAGCAGCCTCCCCGTGCCGAACGACGCTATGAATATCCACTTCGCTTCTTAAATCTATCAAACCATCCCCTACTTGCTTTGAATTCATCACTTTTTGTACCACTTGTTCCGGGAGTGGTTTGTTTTAGGTCGTCATGCAATATTTTCGCTTTTTCGCAAATAATTGCTTAAAAAATGCTGTCACCTGCAAGTTGCTTCTCGTTGATCCAAACTAAGAAAAGTTTTTCCACTTGTTCAATTACAGGTGGTCTATTGACGGCAAGAAATGTCACTCCTTTAGCTACATTAGCCTCTTTTAATACGTTTTTATTTTTTAATATAGACGATATTGTTGATTTAACCATTCCATAGTGAGTAGCTAAGTCTGTCACACGAGTCCCACCTTCAGACTTTGAAATGATTTATTTTTTAACTTCAATCTTTCTTCTCACTGCTTTCCGTTTCGAAGAATCACTCTTTATTTTTGGGCTCATAGCAACACTATTATTATTTTAAAAAATAGCGCAAAGGGTAGTGAGTACATACAAGACTGAACACGTGTTGAAGTAAACAGGAAGCGGCCAGCACAGCGAGGAGTGGGGAGTGGCCGGTGCGGTGCAAAGTTGCGATCAGTGGCGCATGCGTGCACGCAGTCCGAATCGCGAAAAAGCGTACGAATGGCGACTTAAATTTTATTTGAACAAGTTGTACGAATAATGAGTTATACGAGTAGATAGGCGGACGAATAGCGGGGTTCCACTGTATTCACTAAAGAACCTCTTCCTTTCTTCCGTCCACTTAATCTTTTTGGTATTTCATTCTCTGGAACAACTTCCCACTTGTCAATTTTTTCTCTGTATATGCGTCGGTCCATTTCTTCTGGTTGGATTTGGGCATTTGTCATGTCTAATTTTACTTGTTGTGTCCAAGGGAAAGTCTTTAGTTTGTCAACTATTTAGAGAATTTGGTGGGTTAACCTGGTGCCAAGAAGTCTCTCAACATGTCCCTAAAATTTTAACCTTCTTTTCCTGAGGTGTGCCGCAATATTAGTTCATTTTTCTGTGGACTTCCGTGATTGTAGGCGGTAACCATCTTTCGAATCGTCTTGGTCCTAAGATTTTCATTATGATTTTTCTCTCTTCTTTTAAGATATTTTCGAGCTCGCTTTTTTTATTAAGCGCTAGAGTTTCTCCGGCATATAGGGCTTCAGGTTTGATTACAGTATTGTAATGTTTAATGTTAATATGGAGCAACATACATTTTTTGTTGTAAATTTCTCTTCTTCTCCCATATGCTCTTCTGAGTTTTGAGACACGGCTATTTTTTTCTTTTCCAGTTCGATGATTTCACCCAGGAATTTGAAGTGAGGGACTGTTGATCTGTCCATATTTCGTATTTCGACTTGAGACGTTTTAAGCGAAAAATTATGTATTCTGGAAGGAGATCTGCAGTCCAACTTTTTTAGTACATTCTTGGAGAGTTTCAATTTGATTTATTGCTATGATTTCATCGCTGGACAGAGGGCCAGTGTAATTTCGAGCTTGTTTTTCTGTGTTCCAATGTTTGGAACTGTGTTCCAATTGGGTTCCAGCTATTTTGTGCTTTGATTTCTTTTTCCTATTCTCTTATCACCTTATCTAGCACAAGGTTGAAGAGGATGGCTGACAGTCCATCTTCTTGCCGGACGGTTTCTATCCGGAATTCGTCTGAAATTTGTCCCAAATTTACTCCTGAATTCGTATCAGTGAGGGTCTGTATGGTCAATTTTTGTGTTTTTTTAGAGTCTAGTTCCTGTTTTTTCAGCCATCTGCATAGGAATTGTCGATCAATTGAATCACAAGCCTTCTTGAAATCTAAAAAAAACATATTTTATTTATAAGAAATACAAATATAAATTTAATACTAAGATTCGTTGTTTTTTAACTTTAAGTATTTAATAATTTTCCATCTAAGTTCCTGGAGTGCTACGATATCCATTTTAATCTTGTCTAATTCGTTGCCTATTTCTATCATTTTTCCCGTTTGCATCATGGTTCTAATATTCCAGGTCCCAATTCGTAAATCTTCTTCCTTTTTACCTTGCAAATGTCGTATCCGTGTGTCCATATAAGTTTTCCGAGGCTTGTTGTTTGGTTTCGTAACTTGTTCTTTTTTCCGGTGGTTTTCAGGTGGAGTAGTTGGCCCCACGCTTAACCCCCTTATCGGGGGACCATTTCGCCTGCTCTCGTTAGCCTTCACTTATATCCCCGCCATACGGATTTCCACCGCATCTTGGTGGTATATGTTGGAAGTTTCCAGGGATCGCCAGGCGTGGAGGAGAGAGTCAGACTTGGGCAGGAGTGGCTATGCTACAGGTCTCTTTCGTGGAGATTGTCGTGCGGTTCGCATGCACTACCCCGGAAGATCCCCAACACCTCAAGAAACAGAGGTAGACCCAGAACCAGGTGGAAAGATAAGGTAGAGGAAGATGCTGAAACTCTACAAGTAGGAAACTGGACACGTGTCGCTGAAAACCGTCAAAGGTGGAAGGGGATTGTTAAGGAGGCCAAAGCTCACCCTGGGCTGTAGAGTCAGAAGAAGAAGAAGAAGATTTAATAATTTTACGCTAATTTTCCACATTTCATAGTATAATCTTACAATTAGAATAAAAAATACAGGGTGCGGCAGCCAACCCATTTTTGAAATAACTGTAACAAAGAAACGGTTGTATTTTTATATTTCATTGATATCGTGTTTTGATCTACTTTAAAAGGTATTTAAGAAACATTGAACATTTGTTAAAAATAACATTAATAAATCAAATAAATAAAATTAATTTATTAAGGTGTCGTCCATCTCGATCGATGCATTCTTAAACAAACAGAATTTTTGGTACTGGAATGATGAAAACCCTCAAGAACTCCACCAAAAACCTCTCCATTCGGCCGAGGTAACAGTGTCGTGTGAAATTTCTTCAGTCATAGGCCCATTTTTATTTTAAATGAAAGGGAGCAAGTTACTCGGAAATGTTACGAACATTCTCATTTCTCGCGTTCGTCAACATGGACTGAATGATAACACCTTATTTAAAAATGATGGAGTCACATGCCACACGGCCGTGTGAGCAGGAATCTCTTCAATGAAGTTTTACCAAATCGGGTGATATTCCGTAACGGAGCGATTCCTTGGCCTTTTATCAACAGATTTCACCGCATGCGATTTTATCTTGTGGGGTTACGGCCTCCTACTCTTGAAGAACTGAAGGATAGAATCCGTCAGGATTTCGAAAGAATCCCTCATCAGATGTTCCGTGATGTAATGACCAATTTAAACCTCGCCTGCAAGAACGCATAGATCGAGATGGACGACATCTTAATAAAGTTATTTTTAACAAATGATTAATGTTTCTTAAATGCTTTTTGACGTAGATTAACGTGATAAAATAAAATTTACAGACAATACCAAACATACAAGACCAGACAGATAAGACCAGACGGACAAGACCAGACAGACAGACAAGACCAGACAGACAAGACCAGACAGACAAGACCAGACAGACAAGACCAGACAGACAAGACCAGACAGACAAGACCAGACAGACAAGACCAGACAGACAAGACCAGACAGACAAGACCAGACAGACAAGACCAGACAGACAAGACCAGACAGACAAGACCAGACAGACAAGACCAGACAGACAAGACCAGACAGACAAGACCAGACAGACAAGACCAGACAGACAAGACCAGACAGACAAGACCAGACAGACAAGACCAGACAGACAAGACCAGACAGACAAGACCAGACAGACAAGACCAGACAGACAAGACCAGACATACAGGATCAGATAGACAGGATCAGACAGACAAGACCAGACAGAAAAGACTCGACAGACAAGACCAGACAGACAAGACCAGACAGACAATACCAGACAGACAAGACCAGACAGAAAAGACCAGACAGACAAGACCAGACAGACAAGACCAGACAGACAAGACCAGGCAGACAAGACCAGACAGACAAGACCAGACAGACAAGACCAGACAGACAAGACCAGACAGACAAGACCAGACAGACAAGACCAGACAGACAAGACCAGACAGACAAGACCAGACATACAGGATCAGATAGACAGGATCAGACAGACAAGACCAGACAGAAAAGACTCGACAGACAAGACCAGACAGAAAGGGCCAGACAGACAAGGCCAGACAGACAAGACCAGAGGGACAGTTTCTTACCAGATTCTTATCTAAATCTATACAGCTTATTAATTTTCCTCGTTTATAACTGTCTAGTTACCAATTACAATGCATTTAGTGTAGAACTTTGTCGAGACAATAATAATCAATAAGTTACAATTATTATATAAATGCGAATTGTACATAAATTTGGACAAATTCTCGCAAAGTTTTTTTATTTTCAATTTTATTGTATTTTTGTTACTCATTAGGGGTATTATACCCTTCCAATTTTCATAAAATTGATTCTAAATTTTAGATATATACATGCATCGCTTAAGTGTCTTTTTGTATTTTTTTGTAATTTGTGTCTATAATGAAGTCATTAAACCACTCATTTGGGTTCGTTTATGGATCGCCGAGTGCGATATAATTTTCTCAATATGTGTCGACGAGTTTTTATTTAGAAATGGAATAAAAGGGCGCTAAATAGAAAAAATTGTATAAAAAACTCGTTCATAAGGCGTTTGTTGCACTTGTCCATTAGAAAACTCCTCGCTAAGCTCGTCGTTTTCTAAACATGGACGCGTGCTGAAAAACCGCGCTTATTGAACTCGTTCTTTAATATACTATTACGTCTTAAACAGAGTCATTAAAACACTCATATGGGTTCGTTTATTGCTCGCCGAGTGCTTTAATAATTCCATTTGTAAAGGTTGGTACCGTTGAAATTCAGTTCTATCAACCTGTGAGTAGCTCACTGCATTTTCGGCAATTTGGCGAATTTCAGGTGGGGTAAATAATTTTTCACTCAGACTCATATTGATATTGTGTAATTTATCCCTAACAAGTTTAGATTTTATATTTCAAACAAATTTCAAATTGGAATGTCAATTATCAGTGTTAGCAACCACCATACAGTTTTCAAATATGTATTTTTATTTTTAAGTGGCATAAAAGGGTCAAAATAGAAAAAGGCGTTCAAAAGGCCTTTTATGAAAAAATCGCGCTTATTGAACTGATTCTTTAATACACTATTTAAGCCCATTGGGAATCTAAGATTCCAAAAATTAACCGAAGTTATAGTGAAAAATGTAAGCACGCGTAAAGGCGCTACACGCCTGTTGGACCTCTTGGACCGAGGATCTCGATTGTCTCTCGAAACCTGAAACGCAGCGTAATATAAATATATTTGTTCATGATACTCATCTGTCTGTCTAGAAAGCATTTTCTCAATAGCAAAATTAAAGCTTGAACTTGGAACTTGAAAGCTCGTAGAGGTTTAAGATGTAAAAATTAACTCTTATTTTGCTGTTTGTACACACAATGATGGAATATGGGGCATATTAAACATCTTATAATCTTTGGCTGTATTAGTCGGACCCGAGGCTATGGGCTGACAAAGAACAGACTGCTGGACGTTGTGCTTCACTGGCAACAAAAGAGGTTAGGATCGAAATAGGCATCTTCGAAGGTGTATTATATGGAACTGGCATCGACTAATTCTTGTAAATTTCAAACTTTAACCGCGATTTCCCTCGATCTATGTTTTTCGAAACAGTGAACATGATATCTCGAAATCCGCTCCAACCATTTGCATGACAATTTAAATTATCGAGAAATTGTGCACCATATATTTGGAGCAGAATTTATAAAAAACTTATTAAAATAATGATCTTTTTGTCGGAAAAAAGAATCGCATTCCAAAAGAAAAAAAAATATCTTCTGCTCCCAATACGTTTTAGTAAATATATTAGAGATTATAAAATCCTTTTCCTTTTCTCATTTGAATGATCACCTGGAATTATGTTCACCGCTTAATTGTGCACCGAAGCTAGATGATTTTTTTCTTGACTGTAAATGAAGTTGATAAATGGAGGCTTTGAATTGAAAAAAAAACAAGTGTCTATCTTTATTTATTACTTCAGAAATAATGTTGAAAGGCATTTTTTTAGGTCTCAAGGGTATCCGAGGGTAACTATTTGAAATAGAAATCTTACAATATTTGTTTAAAAATCTTAAGCTGAAAGAAATTTTGTTGGATTAACCATCCAACAAAATTTCTTTCAGCTTAAGATTTTTAAACAAATATTGTAAGTTTTCTATTTCAAATAGTGCACAAACTCATTTCCTGAAATTAGGAAAATTTATGTCACCTAAGAAATCAAGAGTATAATTAGAAAACAATCTTTCAAAATTTTATAAGAAAATTTGTAAATTTTCTCAAGATTTGATCTGCAAACTCCAACTCAAAACAAACTTATCACAAATGAATATTGGGATGAAACCATAATTATAGATACTAATCATACCAACTTGTTAAAGCTAAATATAGCTTAAATATATAAATATATTCAACTTTTCCGTAACAATAATATTATTAGGTCTTTACTTCTTTTTTTTAAGACCATAAAATAAATCTCATGTTGAAACAACTACTTACTTTGCTAATACCACGCAGGATATTGAATTATTCAACATATATTTGTGTTATTTACTGACCCCTGTCCACTTTCGTGGCACTAATCAAAAACTAGATAAATAACAGTGTTTTAAGATGATATCTTTCTCTTTAAGTTAAGATCCGCGTCTGCAGATGGCTAATCACTAATCACTTATCCAAAAAGGGAAAAGTATGATCTTAAAACTATGTCATTTATCTAGTTCTTGTTTTGTGCCACGAAACTGGAGGGCCCGTAAATAACACAAATAACTGTTGTATAATTCAATATCCTGCGTAGTATTAACAAAGGAAATAGTTGCTTCAACATGAGATTTGTTTTGTAGTCTTAAAAAGACTTAACAATATTATTACGAGTTACGGAAAGGTGAAATATATTCAAGCTTTATTTGGCTTTAATAAGTTGGTAAACTTAGCACGATTTCTTTTTTCGTTTGTTTATCTAACTCAAAAGCTAATAAGGCTATCGGTAAAATTCAACCACATCCAGATTCCCAGGAAAATTCTGCTGTAACCACCACAAATTTCCCTCAAAAAATAAAATTCGCAGCACAAATCCCAAAAGAATTTTTAATTTACACGAAGATGACGTATGAGTAAAAATTAATCATGATGGAGTAATTAGGTATTAATAGTAATGGGTTAAAAAATAGTACGTTTGAATTGTTCCATATGACCAAAGATAGTGAAATAGTCTACTAATAGAGGAGCACTAATAGAAAAGCGTTGAATATAAAGAACCCCAGTGTTGTTCGGTTATATAAACTTATTTTTCTTATAAAGAAAAACATAAAAAATCACATTGGAATTGCTTGACCAAAGAATTACAGTACGCAGGTTAAACCACACTCTCGTTTCCGCTTTACTAATACAAATCAGTTAACTAACTTAGAAATTTATCGAATCACGTTTCGTTTTCTACTATTCCTTCAATATTTTCTGTGAATCACAATTCTTAACACATGTAATTACAATGCTCGGATTAAATAAGCGGAAGCTGGTGGTCACAGTAAATGTTCTTAGTGTCTATTTCCGGTTTAAGAAGCTTCCTACGACGTTCCTTTCCTACATAATTCTACTTGAAAGTCTAGCTCTTATCTAAATCATTCATTTGCTTTGTTTTTAATTATATTTCAGTCAATTGAACTTAACGAGATAAATTAAGAATTAGCAACAATTTAGTGTAGACAGACATTAAAATTATTTTACTTATGAGTTTTAGAGATAAATAAATTTAAAGGACGCATTTTTCTATTATTGAATATAACATTTATACATACGATACAAGAGAATTTGAAACTAAAACAGCAACTGAGAGCGCTGGAAACTTGAATGCAATCAGATTAAGATCAAACAAATTCTAATTGAATTAGCTTGAAACAATTTGTTTCATGAAAATAAATAGATCAGTTTTTAAATAGAGTATAACGACGTTTAAACTAGTGATCGTGGTTACTTAGATAACATGCATTTAATTCACCAATAAAGTATTCTACAAGGCAAAGACATGTCATTATGTATGAAAAAATCAGAATTATTTCCAATCAGTAGTGGTAATGGCCATTGAAAATAATTTCTAGAGGAAGAATTTCAGCTCAACAACTGAAAATAGAATTTAAATTTGTGTTATTGAATCAAAGTCAGTAACTATGTTCTGCTCCAATTAATTATATAATTCCATGAAACTGACAATATCTAATTTTAATTCATGCTTTGTAGAACTAATTTGGTTTTTGATGAATGTGAGCTTATTCTCAACGTGGGTTGCATGATTCCTATTTTTTTAAATTAATTATTCCCAATATGAAATTAATCTTACAGATTGAAATTTGAGTTTAAAAGTAAAAATCTTGAAAAGTACAAATAAGTATAATTGCCTATGTGCCATGATATATCACGTAAACAAATAATGATAATTTGATTTGAAAAAATATATATTTATTTATATAGTCTTACAATTAGGTAAAAATTATATTTACTAATGAATCTATAAACACCTTATACACAAACAATAACTTTTATGCATAGTTGTTGTTTCATTTATGAGCGTGAATCATTTCGCACTTTGTTCATTTCGGCTTCTTGGAAACTGAATGGTTATATAAAGAAATTTTTAATAGATTTCGTACAATCGACTTATTACTAATTGTGTCGGACTTTGATTTCTATACTAACTTTTTCCTTTGTAATTGAACAATTCAAGTGTAACTGCATTCTAGATGACACTCTTATGGAAATTATGAAACAACAATTAATAAACAACTGAACATTTTTGGCATATTTTGTTTGTCGCTATTTATACAATTTATATTTATATTTATTAAATTTTCACTGGGATTAAAGGTTGAAAAACACTAAATTTTAATTTATTATTCATTTTACACTTTAAATTCAAAGCCAAATTTAATTTCATGCCAATTTTTTTATATTCAAAAAGTAGTTTTAACCACAATTTTATTATCATTATTTCAAACATCCTTCTTATTAATATTTGGATAATTTTCGATTTATTGTTTTCAATTGTGACTAATAACATCGGTTATTTTTATTGAATGTCGACGAAACCATAAAAAGTATATTAAGGTTTATTTAAAAAACTCCATTAATGAGCAACCGATTTACATTAACTGCTTGTAAATAGTATAGAAAATAACAATAAAAAACAATACAAAACATATGAATCATTTTAAAATTTCAAATCCTAACAAATTCTTTTGGCGATTTTTGTCTTTATGAAACTTTTCAATTAGTAACTTACTTATTAATTAAGATGATATTTTTATAAACAACAGTTTATAAAGAATTCTACAAATTAACGATGTTAGATAAATGCACTAAATTCAAAAGATTGGCGAATTATTAGCCTCCCTAAAAGTTTATTACCCTTTCCATTGTCCATTTCGTCTTGTTTCATTCTTTGTTTTATTTTAGAATTTGCGATGATAGATATTGTGGTCGTGATTATATGTTAAAACATTCTTGATAACAATTGACGCAATTCAATTCTGATAATAATTATTTTTTTTAAGCAAAAAACTATTCTTCGATAAGAAAAAGACCACATACCATACTCGACTAGAAAGACAAAACTCTACAGACAAGAAGAATTAGACTAATGAATTAATACAAGCGATACATGAATAAACAAACTAGACCAGACTAGACACATATAGCTAGATAAAACTAGAAACAAATTCTACAGAAACAAGATTACAGATGCAAATTAAGCGCATAAGACAAAACAGACAAGTAAGCGTGGATAATAAAAAACTAATAAGACTAGACAGTTAAGACTACATAGTCAAGACTAGACAGCCGAGGCTACCCAGTCAAGACTAGACTATCAAGACAAGACAGTCAGGACTAGACAGTTCAGGCAAGACAGACAAGACTAGACAAACAAGACTAGACATACAAGGGTAGACAGACAAGACTATACAGACAAGACTAGGCAGAGAAGACTAGGAAGAGAAGACTTTTGTTATGGGGTGTAGATGGCACCTTTCGGTTAATCATATAAGGGAGCCCCCTGAAATTAACCCGAACACTCCGGAACCATTTCACATTTCAGGGTGCGGGTTGACATGTTGCTACAGTTGTACTTTCTACTTCTCCCTTCCGCACTGCGTGCGATTTTTGGGTTTTGTTTTTCTCGTGTCGCTTTCTTATTCTGTAATTATTGTCTTGACCAATTTGTGGATAGTGTTCGTTCTATTCTTCCCGCGATTCCCCCGATCATTCACAAACATCTCGCTCTCGTTGTCCCATCTCGAACACTCGAATATGGTATGGGTGACACTATGGGCCAAACCACAGTACACGCAATCTGCGCCGAATGCTCTCCCAATGTTGTGGAGGTAATCTTGAAAATATCCGCGGCACGTGAGGACTTGGGTGAAATTTCTCACCCAAGTCCTCACGGGCCACGGATGTTGAGTCACGGGACACTTCCCCGTGTTGTCGAGTAATCCATGTTTCAATATCCGGGATGAGGATTCCATTTGTTCTGCCACTCCTGAGTGAGTTTGGTACCGGCCTTTTTCCTCATATCGATCATTCCTATATTTTTCCTGTAGTTCCATAGGTGGGATACCTTTAATTACCAAATCTACATCGCGAGATTCTGTTCGGTAAGCACTGCAGAGCCATAGTGCCATTTTTCTCTGGTATACTGTTAATTGGTTGATTTTTACCCTATTAAGGGCCTCTACCCAAATGGAAGCTCCATTAAGCAAGACAGAGTGAGCCACAGTGCTTAGAACCCTGCGTTTACTGCCTCTAGGTCCTCCTACATTAGGCATTAGTTTTTCCTTTGCCGCAGTGGTTTTCATACCAGTTTCTGCCGCTTTTTTAATGTGCTCTGCAAGGAACAGACTTTTGTCAATTATGATGCCTAGATATTTGAAGGGGTTTTTTGGTCTAGTAAAAACACCCATCCCATTGGGGATGAGCATATGGGCTAACTCTGTATCCCGTTTTCAAGACCGCTTCGGACTTGTCCGGCGCTGGTTGGAGAAACTTTCATGACATCCATTTGGTGATTTGTTCAATCGCCAAGTTAGCTCTTAGCATATTGCCTCTTTCTGTTTTACCCACCACCATGACTGCCAGATCGTCCGCAAAACCAATGATGTTAACTCCTTCGGGTAACTTCAGCCTGAGGACACCGGATGATGACCAGACAGACAAACCGAAACAGACAAGACTAGACAGACAAGACTAGACAGTCAATACTAGACGGACAAAACGAGACAGACAAGACCAGACAGACAAAACCAGACAGACAAGACCAGACGGACAACACCAGATAGAGAAGACCCGACGTACAAAACCAGACAGACAACACCAGACAGAGAACACCAGACAGACAAGACCTGACAGACAAGACCAGACAGACTGGACTAGATAGGCAGTAGCAGACAGACAGGACCAGACAGACAAGACAAGACAGACATGATGAGACAGATAGGACCAGACAGAAAAGACCAAACACATGACCAGAGAGAGAGGAACATATAGACAGGACCAGACAGGCAGGACTTTTTTTTTTACAAGACTACTACAGTTTTATTTAACAAAATAATATGAGAACTAGCTGAGCTGGTAAATTTAATTCCAACAGGAACACCCAGGAACCGCCATTGGCATTACTTCGGGGTGCTTGTTAGGATATCTACCTGTTTTGTATTACCCTCTCATCTGAAACATCTTTATTATTCCCATCCGTTTTTAGATCCGGGTCTTTTTTTCGTGTCTTTCTTTTCCTTTCATTATGTCCCTAATCATCGCCGTTATTGCATTCCAGTCTGCTTCTGTTCTAAGGAGTAAGTCTGCCACGTTTGTTGTAGAAACTACTGTGCCGCATAACCGATTTGCTGTTAGTCGGTAGTCCGTCCATTTTATGCACTGAAAGATGGTATGTTCGGCGGTGTCGATATCCATACAGAACCAACAAATGGGGTTATTTTTATTTATTTTATTTAGGCAGACAGGACTAGACAGACAGGACTGGACATACAGGACTAGACAGACAGGACTAAACGGACAATATTATGCAGACCAGACAAACAGGACCAAACAGACAATACCAGACAGACAAGACTAGACAGACAAGACCAGACAGACAAGACCAGACAGACAAGACCAGACAGACAAGACCAGGCAGACAAGACTAGATAGACAAGACCAGACAGACAAGACCAGACGGACAAGACCAGACAGACAAGACCAGACAGACAAGACCAGACAGACAAGACCAGACAGACAAGACCAGACAGACAGGACCAGACAGACAAGCCCAGACAGACAAGACCAGACAGACAAGACCATACAGACAAGACGAAACAGACAAGACCAGACAGACAAGACCAGACATACAAGACCCAGACAGACAAGACCAGACAGACAAGACCAGACAGACCAGACCAGACAGACAAGACCAGACAGACAATACCAGACAGACAAGACCAGACAGACCAGACCAGACGTACAACCAGACAGACACAGAAGACCAGACAGACAAGACCAGACAGACAAGACCAGACAGACAAGACCAGACAGACAAGACCAGACAGACCAGACCAGACAGACAAGACCAGACAGACAAGACCAGACAGACAAGACCAGACAGACAAGACCAGACAGACAAGACCAGACAGACAAGACCAGACAGACAAGACCAGACAGACAAGACCAGACAGACAAGACCAGACAGACAAGACCAGACAGACAAGACCAGACAGACAAGACCAGACAAACAAGACCAGACAGACAAGACCAGACAGACAAGACCAGACATTCAATACCAGACAGACAAGACCAGACAGACAATACCAGATAGACAAAACCAGACAGAGAAAACCAGACAGACAAGACCAGACAGAGAAGACCAGACGGACAAAACCAGACAGACAATACCAGACAGACAAGACCAGACAGACAAGACCAGACAGACAAGACCAGACATTCAATACCAGACAGACAAGACCAGACACACAATACCAGATAGACAAAACCAGGCAGAGAAAACCAGACAGACAAGACCAGACAGAGAAGACCAGACGGACAAAACCAGACGGACAATACCAGACAGAGAACACCAGACAGGCAAGACCTGACAGACAAGACCAGACAGACAGGACTAGACAGGCAGTACCAAACAGACAGGGCCGGACAGACAAGACCAGACAGACATGATGAGACAGATAGGACGAGACAGACAAGACCAGACACATGACCAGTGAGAGAGGAACAGATAGACAGGACCAGCCAGACAGAACCAGGCAGACAGGACTAGATAGACAGGACTGGACATACAGGACTAGACCGACAGGACTAGACAGACAATATTATACGGACAATACTATACAGACATAAACTACTAAAGGTATACCAAACAAGTTAAGTTATGTGTAGTGATGTTAATTTGGACAGAGAAAAATAAATACACAAATTAACTTTTAATTAAAAAAGTTCAATGTATCTGTTTTTATTTTCACGTAGGCTTGTAACTATCTTGTTTATATAACATAAAAAATTTAAATAATAAATTAATAATATATAAAGTGACACATATCTTTTTTCATTGTCTGAAAAACAACAAGGCTTGTGGCGAAGACACGATAAGGCAGAAATGTTGAAATGGGCGATGCCGGAAATCCTGGGCGACACACCAAATATTTCAGACAATATGGGAGACAGATACCAGAACAATGGAAAACAGCGTTGATTCACCCCATCCATAAGAAAGGGGACAAAAAGGACGTCAATAACTATAGAGGCGTCTCCTTACTTCCGGTCGCCTACAAAATCCTCTCAAAGATACTCCTGAATATAATAGAGGAGACCCTTAATAAACATCTTAAGGAGTACCAAGGAGGGTTTCGTAAAGGTCGCTCCTGTGCAGAGCAGATCTTCAACTTGAAACTATTAATCCGCCTTGAAAATCTTGAAATTATTAATACTGAGCTTCAAAAAAATTGTAGTATCTTTCATAGATTTCAAAAAGGCTTTTGACTTGGTGGATAGAGAAACCCTTAACGGTATCATTCGAGAATTTGGGGTGAAACCCAATTTTGCAAGCATAATCAAAGATACATTAACAGGCACAAAATTCAAAGTGATGTTCATGGGAGAACTGTCCCGGTCGTTTGAAATCAAGACGGGTGTAAGACAAGGAGACGGACTTTCATCCATACTTTTCAACTGAGTTCTGGAAAAGATCGTAGGAACGTGGAACTCAGAGCTTATAAATCAAGGTATGAACCCAATTTGCCAAATTTGGTAGGAATTCAGGAGGAATTAAAGTCAACTGTTTGGCCTTTGCAGATGACTTTGCGATACTCTTGGAAAACCCAAGGGGGAAGCGATCACTCATATTAACCTCTTAGTAAAGATCGCCAGTAAGACGGGACTCTCGATAGAGAAAACAATATTCATGATAAATGACGCACAAGGACCAAAATTCTTTGAAACGGAGATAGAGCGGATCCAGAGATTAAAGAAAATTAAATATCTCGTTGAAGGGATACAGGGCAATAGTTTAGAGAAAGTTGCGGTAGGATCTCAAAAATGGAGACAGCGTCTAGGCTTACAAAAAACATATTATATAACAAGTAAAATAGAGATTGGTAAAACCATCCCATGTGATAGATAATCATAAAAACTTAAAACTTTAAACTGTGTTCCCTTTGTTTTAAGTTTTTATATATAACAAGAAATGCATTTCCTGGAGCGCCAAAATAAAGCACTACGACACTGTAGTCAAAAGAGAATGCCTGTACGCCTGTGAATACCTTTCAATGAACTACAGTCTAAAGAAGTTGGAAGTCCTGGAAAAGAGAATCCTCCGGAAAAGGACAAATCCAGATTAATTAAGCAGTTATTTGACTACTTTTGGAACAACAACATCATGGATTAAATAATCTCGGAAAGACCTTTAAAGATCTAACATCCCAGAGGCCCAAATGTTGGAAAGGGATACGTTTCGAAACAGTATACACATTTTGGAAGGGTTTCATGACGAGAGACTAGCTACAAAGACCGGAAGAGCTTGGACGTCCGAACAACGGCAGCAGCACAGCGATCTTATGAAGAAGTACTGGAGGCAGAGGAAATTTCAACCAAAATAGTGAAATCGTAGAACCTATGTGGTCAATTTGCAAGTAAAAACAAAGTGACACATTATTTCGGTTATATAAAATGGCAAAATGAATTAATCATCAATGAAATCGCTGTTCATCTTTTAAATCTGTTAATCAATTCTTTGAGCAAATGTAGTGACTGCAAGCTGTCAAGGAGTAACAAACAATTTCGCTGCTTTGATTTTATAATTAACATTGTGGAGAATATTTTTTCGCATAAATATATTGTTGGAGAAAATAACAAATGCTTCATTGCCTTCTCATATAACTAAGGATATTACAACTTAATTGTAATCGAAAATTATGGTGCATTATACGACTCGAATAATAACTTTGATCCTTAGTTTGAGCTTAATTCTATTAGTTCCTCGTGTTCCATCAAAATCAAAATCAAATTTATTCATTCTACGATGTACAAATGAAAATTACATATTGAATTTGTCAGTAAAAAAATCATTAAGGCTATAATAGCACTTCTCTATTAAAATTATTTTAAGTTTTTTTCTAAAAGATTTTTGGTACGTTTCTTGAGTCAGCATATTTGGAAGCTTGTTATAGATTTGGATTCCAATTTTGTTCGGTGCTTTGCTGCAAATTGTTAAATTTGATATTGGAGTTCGTAGTTGCTTTTGACCTCCTGTATAGTGATGTTTCTTATGTTTCTATGTTCTATGGTCTATGTTTCTTATAAATGAGGCCTTATTCCTGTGAATATGGTTCCTGAATGAATATGGTGAATATAGTTTCCCATATGTATATGGATGGTACCGTAAGGAGGTCTAGCTTTAGCTTCTTAAAATAGGGCATAAAGGATGTTGTTCTACCTACACCTATGATTGCCCGAATGATTCTCTTTTGGGCGTTGAAGACCCTTTGAGTTTGTGGAGAGGGTCCCCATACTATAATCCCGTACGAGATGACAGATTGTACCTCCGCGTGGCATATATTTAGCAGCACAGATTGTTCTACTAAACAGCGGATATTTCTAATGAGGTAGGCTTTATAATTTATTTTCTTGGTTATGCGATCAATGTGGATATTCCAGGTTAGATTTTCTTCAAAATTTACTCCAAGAAATTGAACATCAGTTGAACATCAGTCAGTTTATTACACTCCTGCTCAACGAATGATTTAATAATCTACATTATTTATATTTGCTTAATTGTATTATTATTATTGATTTAAAAATATTATTAATATTGGCTTAATTATATTGTTTTTATAGGCTTAATTATTTTACTAATATTTTACAGTTTTGGAACCTTCTCACGGGCCAGTAAATATACTGAATTTTCGCGGATCAGTGGTGGGTCGCGAACATCCGGTTTAGAAGTACTATAGACTAAAACTGTAATCTAGTTTAACGTAGATATCTACAAAACTGTGTGTCTGAAAGTAAAGGTAGACCAGCAGAGTAATGTGTTGAGCAAACAAGACTTATGTTAAACATATAGAGCAAGCATAAATTAACATATAGGTAAGAGATTCCTGCCTATGTAATTGTTTCATATTGTTTCATTAGGCCGAATTTTCGTTGTTGAAATATTTTGTAATATTTTAGTATTCTATGTTGGCCATATCTTCATTTGCGTAAAAAATATGTAAATCGTAAAAGAACGTAATGACATAGAGGAGACTCATATTACAAAAAAAGTCCATTAACCAATTGCAAAACTTGACATTTCACGTATCAACGACCTCTCACACTTTTAGACCTTAAACGTAAAAAAGATTTTTTGGCGCTGGCCGAACCGTGGACCGTCGCGTCTCAACAATTACTCATACCAATTTCCCAACGCATCCATTTTCAACAAAACAATCTCATCTCTCGATCCACGGCGGACAGCCAGAGCCCAAACACACTCCTCGTGTTCACTTTTGCCTGGCGCGACGACGGCCAGACACCCGAACGCCTGCAACACAGAACTCAGTCAGTCGGCGAAGAGGTCCGCGAGCAGTCGCGCGCTGCCACCTACGTCGAGTCGCCTCGCGATATTTCTTGTTGTGAATGTTTGTGACCTCGCCAACAACAAACTCACTGTACAGTGCGTCATGAATATGTGACACATATTGAGTATTGTGACAACAAGAAATAGTTTAAAATTTATTTTGTCTTTTTGATTGTGTGGTTTGGGTTCAAACTTGATCTTATTTGGAGGGTTACCGTGGGTGGATTTTACTTTGATTCCTGAAGAATATTATATAGTAGGTGTTTTTATTTTACTTTTTAAAATCCTATTTTGGTTGAGCTCTGCAAGTTTATGTTGATGATCCAAGATTACCATTAATGTATGCGATAAAGGACTAAAAGCTTTTTTTATGTTGTGAGAGGTTTCGCCAAAGAATACTACATGGAAAATGCATCATAAATGAGAAGATTACTACCGGAATTACAGCAGAAACAAAGACCTATCAATTTTGTTACTTTAATTCTAAAATGGTAATGCCCAATGGTATAAGCGTATAAGATACATTAAAAAAAACTTCTTATTAATGAGAAATTATTTTCTGATTTTATAGAAAATATATTTCAAGAAATTTATTATTTATTTTCGTAATTTTAAATGTTCTTGAATAATACGTATATGAAATTCAGGATAAAATTGGAAATACACAAAAGCTTCGTTAGTATTTTGGCATGGAACAGATTATATACAAATGTATATTACTACTTAACTATCAAAAGAGGTACAATTTTCAAATATTTTTGAAACTGAAGTAACAAAGTAACATCATACAATTAAAAGTTTGAAAAAACAATGAAAAATTCAGCATCGACAGCATCGACATATTTAGACAAAGTTTGTAATAATTGAACATGTAGTTCAATTATTACAAACTTTGAACATGTAGTTCAATTATTACAAACTTTGTCTAAATAAAATTGGTTATTAGTTTGTTATTAGTAATAATCTTGGTATAAGTATTAATTGGGCAAAGAAATATAAATAAATTTAAGTTTTTCAATCAATGTTGAATAACCTCAATGTCGATGCTGAAGAAACATGAGAAATGTTAAAATATCTTCACAGTAACTAATTTTAATTGTAATAATTATAAGAATTTTCTGTTTTGTCCGAAAGCCATGATAAAAGAGGAAAACACAAGTAAAAATATTGGCACTTTGGCTTTTAGTATGTGCCACCCCGGTATCGCATTTTTTGCATTCATTCGCTTTAACTCTTCTCTCTCTTCTTTGTTAACTTTATGTTTTGTCTTTACTTCACATTAGTGAAAACCGCCCTAGTTGTCGTCTCCCCGACTAGGAATCGAAAACGGGTCTCCCGCATTGCCAGGCGGCTATTTTGTGGCTAAACTACACTACCGAAGAGGACGTTTATGAATATATCTGTCAGTACATTATTTTTGCGATCCTGTAAATATTAAATTCATTAAATATTTATGAATTCACTATTTTATTTGTAACAGCAAATTCAAAATGTTAGTGAACTAAAATTCGTAACTTGGGGAAATTTAAATAAATTCATAATTATAGGTTTTTGCTATCGACTAATAATAAAACCCGTCATCTGCTAAAATTTGATGACAGATTAACAATAAGGAGCGCTATTTTCGCATGGTAATCATGTTGTAGTGATTGTATTTTAGTTTCTCAGCTTGATTGAAAACTACAGAAAAGAAAATCAATTTGAAATATTTTATTTATTTAAATATTCATGAATGGCCAATGTTATTTAATAGAAGAAATATATAAATAATTAGACAGGAGGCGAAGTACAAATAAAGTCGAAAATACAGTAACTTGACACTGTTTCCCTAAATCATTTATTTATGAAATTGAACATGTTATTCAAATTTAACAATAAATCACGACATATATGTAGGCTCCATAACTTGAAGTTTCCCGGATAACTGAAGTTTTATAGCAATTTGTCTAAATTAATTTACAGTTTTCTGCTTCCTCTGAAAACCATGCTAAAGAAGGGACAATAGAGTTTTGTAGCAATAATGTCACCAAGGCTGAAAAACTCGATTTGTGGAAATTAATTTTCAATTTTCTTTTTCCTCTGAAAACGAAGAAAATAATGTTAAATTCGTTAAATAAATTGATTGAGAACAATACAAAAAAAACAAACGATATAAATATTGTTTTTATTTGAATATTGGGAATGATCATTGTAATAATGTTTCACCAAATATTTTAATAATACGAAAGACGAACTATACACGTAAATGTAGAAACTCCATCGTTTGGTCGAAAAATCAAGAAACAGCGCGTTTCTTCATTTTTCGACTAAACGATGGAGTTTTAGACAGATTTACGTGTATAGTCCGTCTTTCCTACTATTTTCTATCCTACATTTTTTTTCGTGTTGCATTTATAGGTGAAATTGTTAACTCGTATAAAACTAATAAGTAGAAATAGAACTTACAATTCGAATTCCCCTTTTAGACTAAAGTGACCACATTTTCATTGAGACAAAGCGGGACAAATGGGATGAAATGAGAATTTTAATTTAGTTATGAAAGCAGACCAATAATAGGTATAGAAAATAGAATATTTTGCAACTATGGCGGTAAATTGTCAATTGGTCACGAGAGCGAGATTGGACTAGCACACATTTGCTCGTGAGGGCAATTGACAATACCGCCCGTGTTGCAAATAATATTTTTTATTACTCATGCGAGGGGACGTATCTTATAAGTTTGGGACCCAGGGGTCATACTAAAAAAAAATGAATCAAAAATGAAGAATTTGCTTTTCCAATTGTCTCCGGTGGTGTGGATTCATCATAAGAACTCTCATCAGTATCCGGTATCACCATAGAATACACTCATTTTAAAACATTTTCTTTAATTTTTATTTTGAAATGTAACTAAATTTCGGTCACTTTCAAGTCACTTTTTTAATATTGAGGTCTTGATTGTGTTTATTTTATTTATTTAATTGTTTTTTTTAATGTAACTTAATGCGATATTGAATATTTGCGTGCGTTAAAAAACGTGCGCCAAGATAGTACTTTTAACGCATGGGTAATAAAAAATATATTTTATTGTATACATTCATATACTTGTCTATAGATATACAAAAATGTATTTATTATTAATTATTGGTATCTATAAAAATATTTGTAAAAAATATTTTCATTAATTTAAATTCGAGTGAATACTGGGAAATTCAAATATGCACGGAATAAAAGTGACAAAGTTTGACTTTTTCGTCCAAACAAGAACTTATTATTAAAAATATTACTTTGTTCATATTAAGAAATTGTTAATATATTTTATTATGAAAAATATTTTTAAGTTGAAATTATTTTCTAGCTAAAAATCGCTTTAGCAATAGATATTCTTGGAAAAAACAGCTTTTTAATCTTGTTTAAATTATTTATGCATATTTAAATATAATTTTACATAAACAAATATTATAATAATAAAGTGATAGAATGAATAAAAATATATTTATCGATTTATATGTTTCCATAAATATTAATAAACAATTAACATTATCTCTTTAAACATGTTAAATATGATCAATAATAAATTAGGGAACCAATAATGGTATTGTTATAATGGTATTTTATAATAATTTAAATTATTATAAAAGTTTCTTTTTTCTCTGCTATGAAACCATACAAAGAGAAAACCACGGTAATAAATTTTAAGTATTATGTTCAAACAAGTCATAAAAGTAATCTTTATTATTTTAAACATTTAAAAAGTCATGTTAGTATTCATAATAGTTATAACTTTGTTAAAATTCGTTGGGTTCATAAAGATTTGAAAATTTACAAAAACTTATTCATAATTGAATTCTGAGGTTTTTTTTAAGTTACAGAAATCTACTTTCAGGTCTTACTTGAGTAATATTCGATCTTTGTTGCGTCTTCAAATTAAGATAAAGCAAAATATTACACCAACCCAAATTTATTTGGTTTTGTGTGATAAAATGCATCAAAGCAAAATATTTACTATCAAAATTATCTTTTGAAAACAATTTTAAGTTCAATTTGTTGTTCAACATACAATTTGTTAATTGAACGTAAAAAGGACTAAAGAAATTAAATTTGAAACGACTTTTTGGCTAAAATCCTGTATACCTATATTGTTCGTATAAGAATACCAAATTTATTTTCAAAAAGCTAATACTCCTATTCTTTAGTGAATTTATATTATGTACATGTTAGGTTTTTGCTAATGGTTCTCCATGTTTTAATTATTCATAAATAAATATCACTATCTTAATCAGGGGTTCCCAATTTGAATTATAAATTGGAATGCACTTACTTGAATGCCTCATGGACAACGAGATTAGGTGTTAATTTGACATTTCGTGAGAGACATGAACTTTTTCAGATACGTTATTAATTTAAATGTTAATGTACTATTGATGAAACCATACTACATTATAGATAATCATATAAAGGCGAAATATAACCTGTATATATAAATATATTCAACCTTTCCGTAGCTCTATAATATTATTAAGTCTTTTTAAGACTACAAAACAAATCTCAAGTAGAAACAACTACTTCCTTTGCTAATACGACTTAAATTATGATTTAAATCAATCTTCTCTACCGAAATGTCAACTTAACACCTAACTTCGTAATCCACGAGGTATTCAAGTAAGTGTATTCCAAATTATAATTCGAAACAAAAAAAAAGCTGCAAAGCTGCACTAATGAGAGATAAATCTCGAAACGCTCCTGCAGGTGGCTATTCACTTATGTTAAATAGAAAAATATGACCAACTTAATACAGCGGAACACAGCTTGAATATTTAAATATGTTCAACCTTTCCGAATCTCTATAATATTCTTAAGTCTTTTCAAGACTATAAAATGATCTTTAAAATAATGTTATTGATTTTCAATACAAAACTTACTCTTCTGTTTAACTGAAATCATATTATCTATCGAAACACGTCGTATTTGCATTAAAGTGATCTTCGCAATAATATTGTTGCAGATGCTTCATCTCTTCTTATTACCTTATACCATTCTTTACGTATTATTGCACCTATTGAGATTGACAATCACGTGCTCTTCTGATAGTGTTTTTGCATTCAGGCACATTGCAATATTATAAAATGACTTTTGAGCTTTCATGGTGAAATAAGTTAAGAACGAGAACATCTGTAGTAAACAATGGACTGGACTGTCACTGGACATAGTATTTGGCGTCATCAACAGAGCGCTCGAAAATGGCGGCGTTTAAACAGCCCAAAATTATTCTTTATTTTAAATATTATTTTATAATTAATTACATTGTTTGCATTGTTTAATTTTCAACATTCAACAGATATTTGAGTTATTCACTAGGACTTAGTTCACTTCCGTGACACTAAAACTAGACACTAGATATATAACATTGTTTTTTAAGATCTGATCTTTCTCTTTAACCCAAAGCCATCTGCAGACGCGTTTCAATTCCAGCAAAATATGATCTTTAAAACAATGTTATTTATCTAGTTCTTGTTTAGTGCCACGAAAGTCAATTAGGGGCTACTAAATAACATGCAAATATCTGTTGTAAAATTCAATATCATGCGCGGAATATGCAAAGGAAGTAGTTATTATAGAGCTACGGAAAGGTTGTATATATTTATATATTCGGGCTATATTTCGCCTTTAATAAGTTTATATGATTATCTATAATGTATTATGGTTTCACCAATAATAACTTAATAAGTAAAAAGTGATTACAAAAAATACTTACAGTTTATAACAATTTAATGTTCTATATTTTTTGTTACTCTTCTCCATAAAATTTGTAATTCAAATTCAAATGCAAATTAGTCTCATTATCGTGTACAAAATTAGGATATAATTTGTGGTGTTAGAAAAAAAGAAGATAACACCAACGTAATTATAATGGATAAAACAAGATAATATGGCACATTAAAATAATATTAATTAAACTAATTATGTGTTTATTCTTTTTCTCTCCTAATTATAACAAATCAAATCTAGAAATATTCAATTTGTTTCCATATCAGCTGCGGTTTGAAAACATATTCTTCCTTTGTAATGCAAATTGGATTTAATAAGCTTAAATTTGCATTCGCATAACAAAGAAACTTACCATCCAATTTAAATATTTTTTAAATTGACAGTTTTTCCTTTGTTAATAAATAACATAATTTATAATAAATAATTGTTACTTTTTTGTCTTAATCAATAATCAAATATTAATTATAGCGTCAATAATTGATAATAATATTGTGCCAAAACAATTTTCCCAATATTTTAGGATGTGTTCAAGAGACCTCTGGTCATTAATCATTTGTATATAGTACCTAGAAATGGTTAATGACCGTAGTCTCTTGACCAGTTGTTAAGATATTATGATGAAGTTTATATTTTTTTTATATATAGAAAGAAAAGTATATGATGTTATTGCAAAAATTATTTCTGTTTTCTCATTTGATGGTTTTCTTCGTGATGTGTTTTCGTGTTTGGCGCAAAGCAATTATTGCAAAACGTTGATTACTGGTGGGTTTTTTAATGTAATTTTCTCTAAATATCTGCAATTTGTCGAAGGAAAGTCGCAATTATATCCATAACGCCGGTTATGTAAATGGGGCTTATGAAACGTCCAATTAGTGGTTTTGTATCGACAGACAAAGATCTTTCAAAACTCATCTAATTTAATTTATGTTTCATTATTATACGACTTTAAGAACTTCGAATTATGAATATATAAGTGCAATAATAACATATTAAATATTAATAGGTGAAATATTCGGAAAATATATTTATATACTAAGCAATTAGAATAGAAATTGTATTTGTTTGAAATCGAAACAAGAAAGTGACAATTTATTTCAGAGTGAAGAAATATTTATTTAAAATATTACATCTTCATGGGGGCCATCGACCATTAATTTTATTATTTTAAAGAAGTATTTAAAAAAAATCATTTCTTGCCTGTTTTGTACTTATTTTTGTTTCGATTTTAATATGGATGCATGCCTAAGAATAATCTCCAATTACAATTTGCATCCTCGGCGATCCATAAACCACGTCAAGATTGTTTGAACTCGGAGTTTATTTTTCTTGCTTGAAATAGAAAGCTCCGGCTCTAATTTTAAAGAGAAATTTTATACCTAAATTCAAAAATAAACATCAACGAGAGACTAACAACCTTTCACCTACCCACTGTCGATAACAAATACTATAAACAATATTTCATTTGTATTTAATGTAAATTATATTTAAAAAATAGAAAAGTAAGAAAACGGAAATTATAGGAGTAATAGATATATTAATTCACAAAACCAAATTTCCCAAACACATTAATGATTTTGATTCATTGAATATTGGAATGAAAAAAAAGACAGACGAATTTAAGTGAATTACTAATTTATTAGATGCAATAAATTACTAGACCAGCAAGACTAGACAAACAAGACTGGACTAAGGCAAGATTAGTCAGACAGGAATAGTTAAACAAGACGAGACAGACAGGACTAGACAAACAATACTAGACATCAAAACTGTACAGACAAGTCTAAGCACACAAGGCAAGGTTAGCAGACAATATACGAGAAACAGGACTATACAGACAAGACTATACAGACTAGACTTGAGAGACAAGACTAGGCAGATTAGACTAGATTGATGAGACCAAACTTATTAGACTAAATTGACAAAACTAGACTGTTAGGACAGACAGGATTTGGCCGACTACAATCTGTAAAACGCCAAATTGACAGTAAGTACAGTTAGCGAACACAAATGAAACACACACAAATGAAACTTAAACTAACAAATTAAGCAAGATCATAGAAGTATAGAAGTATAGAGTATACAGACAAGGGTTTATTGGCTAAGAAGACAAGACTGGAGTGTCTGTCTGAAGATTATACGGTCAGAACGAAACCATAAAAATTGTCCAATCGTATCTGTCTTGTTTTCTCTTTCTTTCTAGCATGTCTGCTTTACCTAACCTTTGTCAAATCTATTCTAGTCTTGTGTCAATTCTACCTAATCTATCCAATCTGTTTCTAATCATGTTTAGACAATATCCTTATCATACTTCATTATATAAACATATTTAAACTCTTAAAATAAATATACAGGGTGTTAGGTAAAAATGCAGAAAAATCAAGGCGTTATTCCTTGGCCTATTCTAAGAATATTTAGTCCTATGAAGATTTCTCAAAAACCCTTTGTTTCGAAGATACAGGGTGAACAAAATTTGCGACTGTAACAACATCTTATTATCAAAAAGTACATGTAAAGTTGCTCAATCTATAATAATTGTTCGAAATGACTTCCTCCAACCTGGATACAAGCATTCAATCTTTTCGTTATTGAGTGCTGAACTCTTTCAAACACACCAGGTTTGTTTCTAATTGAGTTACATCCAGCAATTATCCGATTTCGCAATTCGTCCAAATTCTCCACACTGGAGTATCGTAAACTAATGACTTCAGATAGCCCCATAAGAAATCGTCCGGGGGGTTTAAGTCTTGCGATCGAGCAGCCTATGCGTGTGGCCCACCTCGGCCAATCCAGTGATCTTCGTATGCTACTGTTAAAAAATCAAGAGCAACCAAACTTAAATGTGGTTGTTTGTGATTATTGTGCATAAACCAGATTGCAATTCTTGTCGCTAATGGTACATTCTGTAGAAACTCGGGCACTGTTTCTTCCAAAAAGTTGTGATACATATCGCCAGTAAGTCTTGCTGGTAACAATACCGGCCCAGTTAGATAGTCGCCCACAATTCTAACCCAAACATTCAAGGAGAACTGATGTTGAAATCGATCTTCACATCCCCATGCGAATTTTCATCAGCACACACTTGGTTGTTATGAAAATTCCTTATTGTATTTCTTGACAAACTGGCTTCATCGGTGAAAAGAATCTATCAGGAATTGTGGGATTAGAACTAATGTTTGCAAAAGCCTTTGACATAACGCAATACGTGGACGATAATCAGCAGGTAGTAGTGTCTGAACACGTTGAATGTGGTATAGATACAACAAATTATAATTAAAATATAAATGAAATATTCTCGCATAGAAGTACTTGGATTCACCTATCATCTTCAACTCATTCTTGCACCGTTCTTACTATCATTAATCTTCCTGGCCTTCCATTTCGTTTCAATGTGCCTGTTTCACGAATACGTCGATGAACATTTTCGAGGATTCTTCGGTCAGGGCTATTAGGGCTAGGAAACTGTTCAATGTACATTCGTCTAGCTTGTAATGAATTGCCATCAGCAAGTCCACACATGAAATGCATGTCGGTCATCTCGGCTTTCGTATACATGGTAGAGGACTTCACTAACTATTAAAGACATGTCAGACAGCCAAACGTCAGTCAATGTAAACAACTGCTACCGATACAGGTGATGATCACTGACGAGACGTATTCAGATGAAATCGTCCAGAATCTATCTATCTAGCTCTATCTACGTTAGTGGATAGAACAGCCGTTTCAAGTTATCGTCAGCAATTTTTTCTACTTGATAAACTCATTAATTTTTTGTACTTGATAAACTCATTGGCTTACGTCATTCTTTTATTTACATTAATGATTTCAACAAATATCGAATATAGTTGTCGCTAGTTCTGTTCACTTTGTATCTTCGAAATATAACAATTGTTTTTTTAAGAAATCATCATTGAAGAAATATTCTTTGAATAGGACAGACTTTTGCCGTATGTTTATCTAACACCCTGTATATTGGATTATCTTTACATATTTTTTTTAGATTTGTAGATAAAGAATATTAACAATAATTAAAATGTCAATTTGTATCTGTGCAGGTTTATCTATATGTAGATTGTAATCTCGAGTTAAACCAAAATTATATCTTCTCGACCTGTTCTATTCTCACAGGTATCTTAATTGACGAGTTTTTTGTTTGTTAATTACCAATTTCCTTTTCTACCTGTAATCAAAAAAAAAAGTTTCGATGGTCGCTTTATGGTCAATGACCAGGTCTTTTAGTCCTCGGGTGTTGATAGTGTTTTCAATTAATTAGGCCCCAAGAACTTATTTTTTTGCCCCTAAAACCAGTTTCATTAAAAATCTCTATGCCTTTATTAAGCAGGTTTTATTTTATAAAAAATGTTCTTCAGTTACCACTCGAGTGAAATTAAATTTATGGAGAAATATTTATATATAAAGGAAATTATTAATTCACCTGTGGTTTTTTTTTATACTTTTTTCGAGTTTCAATACGTGCAACATATTTACATAAGATATGTTGGAATACATCACGTAGTTACAGGTTTACTGTAGTTGCAAATACAGTTTTCTATCGAGAAATTTCTGGACGTGATCGGCATCCGTAAACGTCAGGAAAAATGCTGTTCAATAACACTAGGCCAAACACCATAAGGAAATTCTTCTTCGAAAAATTATGGACATTGGAATACCATAAAAAATCGACAATCGTTTCGAAATTTGATAATTTTTTCCCTTGTTAATAGTTGTTTTAAGTATGTTGTAAAAATTAGAAACTCCTTTGAATATTGCTTTATTTTATAAATATTCATGAACATTGTTGTAAACATTTACCAAAATAAAATACACGACTTTACATTTACCATAAAATCCGCTCACCATCTCTTCTAGAAATATATATTTTCTGATTTTACTAATAATTACATTCCCATATTAATACTTGATTTCCATTATAGAAACTCAACTGTCAACCGGTTATATACCCGATTAGTTTCAATCTACAGCTATAGATTGAAACTGATCGGGTACATAACCGGATAATAATTGTACCAATCTTTATTAGCTAGATAGTAACAGCTTAAGCTTAACTAAGATTATTTTCAAACTGTAAAACTTGTATTTAAACTTAATGCTTTTATTCTTTTAAAACTTGGACGCACAGTAAATGCATTAAATAGCAAGGACGTTTAGTCCTTGACTACATTACACAAATCCTCATTTTTTTTTCTCGGTAATCATTTCTATTTTTGCCAGCATTCATCATCTATGACACTTACTAAAGTGGATCAGTTAATATTCCATTCTTGTTATTGTTTTATCATATATATATATATATATATATATATATATATATATATATATATATATATATATATATATATATATATATTTGCAGTCCTACCTAGCTAGCTGGCTTTGTCTGTCTAGTCGTGTCTGTGCAGTCCATATAATCTTGTCCGTCTAGTCTTGTCTTGTATGTCCGAACTTATTCTATTTATTTTTGTCTGTTGTCTTGTACATTTACTCTTCACTGTCTACTCGGCCAAGTTTTATCTTGTTTGTGAATTTTTATGTATCTTGCCTGCCTGCGTAATCTTGCCGGACTTGTATATCCAGTCTTGTATGTCTCTGTATGTCTAGTATTCTTTCTCTAGATTTGTCTATAACCTAACCTAACCTTGTTTAGTCGTGTCCGTCTAGTCTTATATGTCTAGTATTTCCTGTCTAATCTTGTCTGTTTAGTCTTGGCTGTCTGGTTCGAATTCTGGTCGGGGAGATAACAACTAGGGCGGTTTTCACTAACCGTCCGGGCTGCCCACACTGAATGAATGCAAAATATGCGATACCGGGATGCCGCATACTAAAAGGCCAATGTGGAATAGGGGGTTTAGTAAGAGCTTCCCCCGGTCCACTTTAAAAAAAAGTCTTGGCTGTCTAGTCTTGTTTGCCTTTCTTGTCTGCCTAGTCTTGTTTGCCTTTCTTGTCTGTCTAGTCTTGTTTGCCTTTCTTGTCTGTCTAGTCTTGTTTGCCTTTCTTGTTTGTATAGTCTTGTTTGCCTTTCTTGTCTGTCTAGTCTTGTTCGCCTTTCTTGTCTGTCTAGTCTTGTTTGCCTTTCTTGTCTGTCTAGTCCTGTTTGCCTTTCTTGTCTGTCTAGTCTTGTTTGCCTTTCTTGTCTGTCTAGTCTTGTTGGTATAGTTTTGTCTGTGAACAATTGTATATCTAGTCTTGTCGGTCTAGTCAAGATATGTCGATTATATATATATATATATATATATATATATATATATATATATATATATATATATATATATATATATATATATATGTATTTATAAAGTAATCTATCTTGTCGGGTTTCTTGTAATTTAATTTTTTGATCATTTCTATTTTTACATTCTTCATCGAATACAATTATTAAATAAGGTCGCGTTTATGAACACTCCCATTGTGCTCTGGCGGAGCAGTTTAGATAAAGCTAACAACCGGCTGCCACGAAGTGTATAACGAGCGTTATCCACGTCTTTATTCTTCTCCGCATTGTACTAGTTGTAATAATGTCACATAGTAAGCTGTGTGCCGTGTCTGTACCCTTGAACCAACGTGCACTGGAAATTCCGCGGCATGTTTTAACGTCGTAATCTTGAATGAAAATGTGAACGGTTTTTTTCTTCCCTGGAAATATTTCTGTATAAACACTTTCTTTTGGGACTTTTCACTTTTAATGGGATAGAATAATACTCTATTGTTGTAAATGAAAATGGTTTTGTTATTGAAATTGGAATGGAAAAATGTTTTTGTTGTGGAAAATTGTCTTTTTGGTTCAAAAAAGGTTTTTCAATGTGCTCTACACCAATGTTTAGAGACAGAGGTTGAGAAAAAGGAACATATAATCGCCACTAGTTAAAAATCTATTTTAATATTTCTGTAAAATTTGAAGTAACAAATGTTAATTGCTTAAATATTAACGTGATATGACTTCCTATAACATCGTAATAGTTGATGAAATGATCCAGAAATAAAAAATGTCCTAATCTTTCTAAGCAATTGTTTTAAAACTTTTTTGGTGCCGCGAAAATCATCCAATCAAAATTGAACTTTTACAATTTCTTATACATGTTGTGAACAAACTCCTAAATTGAATGATATTGCACAGAAATATTTTGACCTTGAGATGACCGTTGATACACTTGTGCTTTGTGAATCTAAACTACTCTTTGCCTTAATGGTACACAAACTTTGTACAAGTTTATGACACACAAGCTTTCTACAATGACCATTTATACACGCATTTTGTAACATGCTTGTATAGTGTCCCCACTGTTCCAGAACCATTTGTACAATACTAGAATAAAATAAATCTTGTCTTGTATAGTCTTGTCTGATTTTGCTTTGCCTTATAGATTCATTTAACAAGTTTTTTAAGAACCTTTCCTCAAGCGGATCGGTTTATTTTTTTATGCACAACTGCATCAAAATTGTTCCTTTACATCTTTTTTCTTGTTCCTTTATCAATTGTTCCTTTACAAATTTTACCGGCCCGTGGGCCTGTAAAATCATTGAAAAGCCCACATCAAGATCTATCATCTTAAGACTTCCCAAGATGAAAATCCCGTTTCATATCGGTCTTTAGACTTGCTTGGGATCAAACCCAACACAGCTTCATTAGCTTTCATTAATATTTCTGAGGGAATTCAGCGCTTAGTTCCATTCCGAAATTATGAAAATTTGTGTTTACAATAATTTTTGTTTTTTTTTTGTTCTTGGCAACAAATAACCTAAGTGACGAGCTGTGAATTTAAATCACCGCCGTATTTTTTTTCATCGTTTTTAACCATTTTTAATTAAATTTTGTAGGTTCTCTGCAGTTGTGCGTAAAACGTTGTACATGCCTCGGGCCGGAGGAAGATTACGCCCTTCGCCTCATAAAGGCCCTCCTCCGTCGGGCCTCAAACTTCGGCGGTAATCTTATACTTCCGGCCCTCTTTATGTAAATAACTATTTTATCTTTTTGTGTTTTCATACCTTTGGAATATTACAAATTATTTTATATTAATTTTTTAATATTAATTATAAAAAATTTTATAAAAAATTTTATATTATTATTATATTAACTTTGGAATATTACAACTGGTTGAAGGATAATATTTTACGATTTGAAAAATTCACTTTGTTTTTACAACTAATTTTTGTGAAAATATTGTGCACGGTGTTTACGGTGTTAACGCCGCACGGTGGTCTGGAATCCACAAAAACTGGCTAAAATATGAAGCAATCGTTCAAATATTGTGATTTTTTCTCTCCTTGCGTTTTTGAGGTCGCTGATCAAGAAACTGAATTCGAAATTTCGAAATTCAAAATGGCGGATAATTTTTCGAAAAAAGCGTTCAATTTTGTTGACACTTGGGATTTAGAGGTTTTATAAGTCGCTGATCTCGAAACTGAATTGAAAAATGATCAACTGATTAACTGATCGTTGATATTATCTTGAAAAACTTACTGTTTAATGGAATTTGGTTCTTTTAGGTTTCAATAAATAAGAGAACATAACATAATAACATAACAGAAAACAACATAATTTATTAAAATTGCACTAAAAAAGTTAAAATTATGAATCACCATCAGATTTATTTGATTCAACTGATTCCAGAATCGGAGCTGTAATTTCTGCAAATAATTCAATAGCTTCCGGAGAAAACGACATTTTTTTTAGCGGAAGTTTTCGAAAACTTGAAATTTTAGGATCTGAAGAAATCAAGAACCTATTAAAAACGTCTTTCTCTTGCTTCTTCGGATAATTGCCCAATTGGAAGCAATGAAGACTCAATAATCCTATTCCGGTGAATTAAAATTGTATGTACTGTTGTCGGCATGTAGTTGCACGAGTACAATTCAACAACTTGAAAAAAAAAAATTTAAATATAATATTAATTTAAAATTTTTATTTTCAATACAGGCAAGCAATTGTATTGAAAATCCAATTGAAACATTGAAAAAAAATTGATTGAAACAACAAAAAAATTGAGTTTCGAAAAGAGAAAAATAAACGAATAGTACTATCTACAAATTCATAAAAACTACAAATTCATAAAAACTTTTACAAAAATTGATATAAAAATAAGAAATTTGCTTCTTGAAAAGTTAGTATCTTGCAATATTTTAGAAAAACCTATTCATAACACTGTCTATAACTTTTGTTCTACATGAAAGAAATTGAGAAAAAAAATTCTTCACAGTTTTATGAAAATTTAACAATTTTTTTTGCAAGATGTTAATAAAATAAAATAAATTAAAAATACACAGTTAAATTCTGCATACCTTCATAAGAATAATCCATTTTTCTGGGTGGAAAACGATCAATTTTAAGGTATAATATAAATTATTTCAAGACATTGGTCTTGCTGTCGAATAGTTGCCGCAGCTGCCGGAACTCGGCTGCGAAGATAATCTAAATCAATTATTTCGCTAGTGTATACCAGGGGTCGGCAAAGTGTGGCTAGCGAGCCATATGTGGCTCTTTTGGTGTGAGTTTACGGCTCTTCGTAAATATATTGAATCATCACAAAAGCACAAAGAAGAAACAGAACTGTCCCTTTTCGGAAGTCTTACGACTGCCACCGGCAAGTTCTCAGTGATAGCCGTTTCTCAGGGTCCCTCTCCGGAATCGAACCCCGATTCCCCGTTAGCCGTTATAACCATGGTAGGCATGTTTGAAAGACATGTCGCCGGTTCGAGGCTGTGCGAGCAGCGTAGTTATTCAGAGTCACCAACCAAGAGCGACGTCGAGGTTCGCGCCCCGCCACCGATTGGCTTTGGTCTAATGAAAGCATTTGCTCTATGCTCATGTATTAGCTCTAGAATTACCACAGTTATCCGTTATCCGTAAGTTTTTACCGCACCATTGATAATATTCTTGAACATTCGAAGCATATAGATCTTACGATTCACTTTTTTTGCAATTGACTCTGTCGTGATATTCTATGTGAGGAAATTTTAATAATCCCTAGTAATTTTAGTAATTCCTAGAAAATTGTGTATTTTTAATCAGGATAACTCGTCTTTGCCAAATGCCAAGGATAGGTTTTCTGTTGACCCCTTTCTAGGTGTTTGAAAAATCATATATTTAGACTTGTATCATATATGTGTATTTAGGAACAAATTATTTGCGGAGAACCAATTGAACACTTACCATCAGTGCATTCACTTCGATTTCAGTATCGATTAAACTTCGATTTCAGTGTGGAATTCTTTTACCAAATACATGCGTAAATCGTTGCCTAGGGCGGCAGATTTTAGGGTCGGCAAATTTGGAGCCAACATTTTTTTGGTCGTACAGAAATTAAATAGATTCATTTTTATATAGCTTAATGTAAATGTTATTAGGTCCACACAAACAATTCAACATGTAATATGTTTCACCACGTATTGTTAAATTATTTTTTTCTACAATTTGCCTAGTAGTGGTTGGGCCGAAGCAGGAACGACAGGGCCGAGCTGTTAGGGGCATACGCCGCGTAGTGGCATTGAGTCTGAGAGAGACAGATATAGAGCGGCGATACAAATGAAAAAGCCGCCGCAAAGATAAGCCGCCTCTGTTGATTGAGTCATGCAATGTTAAAAAGTTGCTAAAAAACATCACGTGATTAATGGGCGACCCCTTACGTTTTATTTTAGTACAAATAAATGTACAATATAAGACTTCATGAATAACCATAGAAAAATAAAATTATTTTCCACTTGAAGAAAAAAAATAAAATAAATAAAAACCGACTCGGTTTTTCTAAAAAAAAAACCGGTTTTACGGTTTCGTAAATTTTAACAGCAAGCAAGGTTAACTGGGTTCGGTCTTAACCGGTTTGGATGCCCTAGTCCGGCCCAAATACTTATTGAAAACCTGTGCTGAAAATGATTACGACGAACGGCATGGGGATTTTTGCAGCCCAAATATGACTGTTATTTATGCCGTTATAAAACAATGGAAAATGTTTGGAATTTCAGCATGTTTTTATTGAAACCATCGGCAAAATTGTAAACGTAAAGGATGATTCAAGACTTCATAGAAACAAAGTACAATTCACTCTAGCACACTGTTCGCCAGACAATTTATTTGAGACATCTACTTGGCGAGATATTGGTCAAGTACTACTATAGTCCATTTTTTCAAGAATGCAGTAACTAGAAACCTGATTTACGCTATGACAAATGTTCAATCTAGTTACAAAATTTGGCGCTAAATTCAAATATAGTTGTTTAAATATAAAATTGGAAATTTATTAATGGTTTCATTGAATATCTTATTATTATTGATTAAATACTTCAAATATATATATATATATATATATACGAGGGGCAAGTAAAAAATAAGGTTCCCACATATTTTTCAGGTGTAAGGCATTTTTTATTGCAATAAATATGTATACAATCTGAAAGCTTGTATTTTAAACTATTTTTCTACATAGTCGCCAGATCTTTCAACGCATTTTTCCTGACGAGTTATCCACTTCTGAAAACCTTCGAAGAACTCCGCCGCTAGGCCGCGGATGTACTTGGTGACCGCTTCCTTCACCTCTTCATCTGTACTGAAGCGTTGTCCACCCAAGTGTTGCTTCAATTTCGGAAACAAGTGGAAGTCGCTGGGAGTAAGATCAGGGCTGTAGGGGACATGATCAAGCAATTTCCAGCTGAATTTGTCCAGTAGGGCGGTGGTCTGTCGAGAGACATGCGGTCGCGCGTTATCGTGGTGCAACCTAACGCCCTTGCTCAGTCTTCCTCTCCGGCGATTTTGGATGGCTCTTTTGAGTTTTAAAATCGAATCACTTAGCTTCGCAGTGATCTTCCAGGTAGTTGGAAAGGAGTGGGGGGGATCAACAATGAAGGTGGTGTTGCCGGATTTCGCCTAGTATCTCGCGCGGCGAGTGTACAGCGTTGGGAACCTTATTTTTTACTTGCCCCTCGTATATATATATATATATATATATATATATATATATATATATATATAATCCCTGTATATAATATATGTAAATATATATATATATATATATATATATATATATATATATATATATATATATATATATATATACGAGTTATCCTGATGGCAATAATAGTAATAAAATACAAACAACTAAATGGAGAAAAACGCAAAAAATCTAAATGATACAAACAATTGTGAATTGACACGGCAGCCATTGACAACTAACAGCTGAAATGTATGTGAAAAGAAAGAGAGAAAAGAGGTTGATATGGAGTAGTAAATATCGTCGGTGTGAACTTCTCCTCGATTTAAGCCATCAGGGAACAAGGTCAAATAAGCAAAAAAAAAATTAAAAAATGGACTATAGAAGAATCTACTTCGACAAGATTTAAGATTTTTTCTACGGTATCCAAAATTCGTTGGTGTCGGCCAGGTCCACCATCCGGACTTTGACGTGTTTGTATTTTCTCATGCACGAATTACTAGAACGGTGAATATTTGTGGAAAAGGTGTTATACACCACTCAGTGTATAATCGACTTGCAGCAGCAGAATTGTGGACTACTTTTTTCATTTTTACTTTTCTTATTAGAATTTATTCGGAAGAACTTATTTCAAATCACAGAGCAGTAAAAACTGATAAAACAACTTGGCAGATGAGAAAAGTTCGCCATCATCAGCCTACTTAGTAAAAAAATGTTTACGACATTTTTTGTTATGCCCGTAAACACCCTGTATAACATGTGAAGTTATATAAATCTACACACTTTACACAACTCGCGTTTCGACTGTTGAAGTTTTGAAAAAATGATATAATAAAATGTACTCCTCTTATTTATTAATTGATTTACAACTATTCAATACTAATAATCTCAAAAAAATAACAAACATAGTTTTATTAATTTATATTTTTTTCAACTTGAAATTATCTTGTAATTTGAAGCACGGGCACATTTGAAGTCGCGTACAGAGTAGACCTTCACTCTCGAATTGTTCACTCTCGAATCTTTTTCCTTCGAAAACTTATTTTGTGATAAATCTCTGTATAGCATTGAATAATTAGAGCTGTGGATCAAATTAATCAGTCTAGCGTATTCTCTACACTGCTTGCATCTTAAAGTAACTTTCATGTCCTGTGTTCCAGATAGTTCTAAAAAAATTGGTTCAAATTTATTTTGAAAGACTAAAATAATTTATCCAAATATTTATTTTAAATAAGATAAGAAGATAAAATTGAAATAAAAATTATTATAAAATTATCAAAAATCTCCGATGGTATTAACCATAAAAGGTTTTTTTTGTTTTAGCAAACCATTAAAAATTATATAGTAGATACCTAATAATATATTTTTAACTAAACTTTAAACTTTCCTAATTTTAAAAAGAAATGAACTGAGATAAAATCAGTGACCATAAATGTCTTTATCAAACTAACGAGACTTTCTAGGATATCCAAATTTGCGAAATTCTTGTTTCGCGGAAGTGTCTAGATATTTCTCCCACTCGAATTATTTATTAGTTTAACGGCCGTTGGCTATTATGCGATTATAATGCAACGCTCGTATTCTTTACTCCTTGCGTTAAAGCCACACTTTCTAAATAGATTTTATTCGCTCGTTTTAATATCATCGGACGACGATGACGCAAAACTTCTACACGCCCGGAAAAACGTATTACCGAAAAAAAGTAAAGAGAGATTGAGGACGAAATCAAAATATACTTGCATAATAAAAGAAAATTGGTGTTTGTGTCGAATTTTAAGTGAAATTTAAATTTATTAGAAAGTTTATTTATAGTTATGTCTGTTGTAAATCTTGACCTATACAATATACTTGAGTTTTTTGCTTTTATATTACAAATGTTCATTTTACAAAAATATATTACTTCTATTTTAAACTAGAATTTTGCAAAGAAAAAATTGTCACAAACTAATTATAAGACAGATAAATTTGTGTCAATGGAAAAATAATATTGCTTATTTTTTATGAACTTTCTATATAAATAAATTTATGAATTATGTTCAAACTGACACGTTTAGATAAATCAAATTTACTTTTTATTTGACTGCGGTTGTTTTTTAATAAACTAGTTTTAAACGGGGGAAAAAATATTTACTATTAATGATTGTACAACTCAGTTTTCTAGAAATTGTTTTAATTCAAACGTTATTGAAAAAAATGTATTATTTATAATGACGAACACTTTATTGTGGTTTTATCGCCTAATATTTGCATATGATTTTATGGTTCATTGAGAAATAATTCTGTCAATAACATATTACATTTCGATACATTATACAATAGTATAATGAATCGAATGGAATTATAAAAGTTGTTGTTCGTAAATTTATATTTTAGTTGGAATTCATTCTTATTTAAGTTTTATTAGAATTTCTTCACAATTTGTAAAATCTCTGCAACTGAATATTTTGTTTATAGAACTAATTAATATTTTATCTCTGATGTATGGAGTTGCAATATTTGATCGAAAAAAGAAATGTTATTCGTGTCGAATCTGAAATGTAAAATTTATATTTTTCTTAAAAAAATGTAAAAAATAAATTAAATGTGAAAATAAAATATTTTGTATGAATATTTTAAAACTATTAAAAAATGTCAAAAAACAGTAAATAGAAATTAATAAAAGGAAACATGTGTCGATGGAAAAGAGGCTTCAGTAGTCTTCATACTTTCGAATCTTTACATTCGGACCAAACTATATTTTGTTTTATTATTTATTACTGTTGACTGTGGTTTTGACACTTATGACAAGATAATTTCAAAATTCTTAGGTAAAAAATCTCTTAGGAAATAATTTTTACATTTTGCATATACCTATACATATACTAATTTCTCAATTCCGGACAGATAAGCTATCGGCTATCGGTTGGTAAAGAAATCGGAAAAGACTAAGGTACGACATTGGCATGAGATTAAAACACTTTCCAAATATCGCCCATCTTTCCACATATCTGATATCTCTTTCAATAACCGACTCTATTGTACAGACTCAGAAAAGGATTTATCTTCTCCGAACATTTCGAAAACTCTTTTAGCCCACCCTAAGAATCATTCAACAGAATAAATTGCTATTTCAACAAATTCTTCAACTTTGGTAGTACGAACTTAAACGAAATAACATATTACCAATACGTAACTGCCCTCCTCCGTGGAAAATAGTTCTCTTATGTTAGCTCTGACCTCGTAAAAAAAAACCTTGCTCCGACCCCCGTCCCCGACCCCTACCTCTTCTTCACTACGGACTCTCTCAAATACTAACTATATTACTCTCAAATACTAACCGAACATTAAATATACTAGGAGTGGCAGAACGAACTGCATTACGACTGATAACCAAGTTAAGACATCCAAACAACATCCTTCATAATTCTTTCAACGATCTCCTATACAGACTCAACATAGTTCCAAAACTCTTTGACAGACACAAACAACTACAGACAAAATACAAAGTCATACAAAATCATGATCCTTCCAACGATCTCCTATACAGACTCACCCAAGTTCCAACACTCTTTAACAGACACAAACAACCACGAACATATACAAACAGACACTCTACTAAGATGCTTTATGAAATAATTTACGACGACTAAATTCATCCACATCTCAACTCATTCGAATCGTTTTTTTGTGTTTTTTCCTGACAAATTGTATTTCCGGGCAGAAGGACCTCGTGGTCGGTAGTCCTTTATATATCTTGTATACAATAAAGTATATTTTTTCTTCTACTGCAATGCTGTTTAAAGAAATTGTTTTATTTAGAAAAAAAATAAAATGCATCATTTAAATCTATTATATTTATAAAAACATATATACAATTCGAAAGCAAATATTTTAAAAATTAATTTCTCTATTTTCTTTTTTTTAATATGACAAGAAACATTAACGAAGAATGAATATCTTCAACTACATAAAAAATATTTTGGCAATCCCATACCCTATTAGGGAACATACGATAAGATCTGTATGTATTGATAATTCAATAGGCGATATAAATATTTTGGAAAATGTATCTTGAATTTGTCCATCTGTTGATATTTTGGAAAAAAAAATTTTTTATTACGTGCATTCAAAAACAATGTAGCAAATTCTTTTCTATCAAAAACCAAAGAAATATTTATAAAATTCTTGCAAGCGTGTTTTTTCAATATATTGGAAAAATAAAATATAAATATTTTTTATTAGTACATTCAAAATCAATATTACAGATTGTTTGGCATTGGTCGGTTTGTTAGCATTTTAGAAACTCAAAGGCAGTTTGGATTCTGCTACCAGCAACAAACTTCTTGTTCTAAAATTAATTCTGAACATTCTATCCAAATTTTGGAAACTTTTTAAAATGATTTTTCTTCAGTTTAAAATGTAAATATTTATTTTATTAAAACCTAAAACAATAAAAAAAATTTTTCAATTCATAATCATCTAAATCAACGACTCTAAAATTTTTTTTAGTCGCAAATTAAATAAAATAAGAAAACACGCGGAGACCTAAAAAAATTCCATATTCCAATTCCAATTCATATTTGATTATTTTGAAAGCAAAAAATTGTTTTGTATTAATATTTCCATATTTTCTTTGTTTAAAGTTTCAAAATAAAAGTATTTTTTTGTAAAATTTTCGACATTTGGAAATTACGTTTGTCTAAAGCAGCGGTTACCAATAGTAAAAGTTGCAGGATATTATATTTATTTCTAAAGGTTTGTCAAACCCCAACCCACCCGGTATTTAGTGGTTTGATGAACTATTACTTATTGAATAAAGGTCGATTAAAAGAAGAGAATCCATGTTTTACTGTTGCTAATTTTTATGCTGTTTTAAATAATAAAGACTCTTTAGACCAGCCGTTCGCAAACTGTTTTCGCCGGGCCACCCTTAAGGATCTCACTGAGCGACGCGAAAGTTTCGCTGCCGCGACCACAGCGATGTCGCGGCGGAGCGATTGATACGGCGGCTTAAGTACATGATCAAACCAACATGCGCGATTTTTGTCATAGTCGCGTTGCATGACAAGAACTGCAACTGCGTTTTGAAATGTCGATTACAGAGAAGTTGATAGAAAATTGAACAATATCCTATATTCTATGACTAATGAAGATTATAAAAACATCAGGAAAAACTAAGAAAATAGTTGATTTTATGAACCCATGTTCTTTTTTTATTTTTTAAATGAGTTTTATGTGTTTTAGAAATTAAAAGTAAATACAAAATAACATACAGACCAACTTTATTCATAATCAATCAATGCTTAAAATAGCATAGCTTCTTCTTCTGAGGAAATCATGACCACTATACACGTATAAATCGAGTTTTGCTGTGGGTATTGCCATTTCGCTGCCGCGCCACTAGCGAATTTATCGCTGTGGAAATTTTACGACGCAAACTCTCCGCGAATGTTTGAATACTTAGGAAAAATCTTTTATACGATGAATGAAACTGTTTGAATGAATTTCTCATTATTTCCTTTATGGATATGGGATGTTTATTTAATTTTACCCTCAAATCACATGTCCTAGAAAGTTTCCTATTGTATCCTCCTGTTGCGATGTACAAGGCATACTCTCGCGGTACCGAGTTTAAACAGTCCGTTGAAAATAATTAGGCTTTGAAAAAGATTCAAATTTGAAATAAAAAAGATATAATCTTTATACTTGTATAATGATTGTCCTATCTAAATAAAATCTAAAATTAATAATATTTATGTAGTATACATAAATATATCGTATGTAGTATACATAAATATATCGTATCGAGTATTATATCACCAATTAATTTGGGGTTTGATGGAGATATTTTCTTGTTGATACTTAAACAGGTTGAGACACCCCAGCCTAGAGAAATTATATTGCTTGCAAATTTTTAATAGATTTTAAACACTCTTATAAAATATGTGTGTCCATGAAATAAAAAAACACAGCCAATATACTGGAAAGTTTTAATTTTTCAATTTTTCACAACAAAATTGCATGATAATCAACAAAAATATTAAGAAATATGCCGGAAATGGCGAATCAGATTTGTCTGCGTTTTAGAAACCTAATCTCTTAAGAATTTCTGAAAATTATCATCGAAATGTTTAGTTTACAGAAAAAATAATTTTAGAAAATGTTCGACATGATTTTTATTGCTCATTAAAAACCTGTGCAAAGTTCAAATTAAAGGACGCGATAATGCGCCAATGAATGATAATTGTTTCATATTGGTAAATATTTTTATTTAAATTTCATTTTCTATGATTATACAAATTAACAATTATAATAATTTGTTTTTTTTAATAATTTTTCAAATCATTTCATAAGATTTTTTGCAGTTTGTAAAATATTGCTATTATGTTATTCACGCATGGATTATAATATTTTCTTTTACCATAATACTAACAATAATTATATTATATAAAGTATATAAAATCAGACCGTAATACATTATATAAGTTAATTAACTAAATCTTAATCTGAATATTAAGTATTAATTTACATAAACAACCAACCGTATACAGAACAAAACATATCCAATTTATAGTAAACAAGATAAAAATATTTATGTTTAAAATAAAACTTCCTATAACCAATTATATTTAACATAATTTACAGATTTTTAAATGAATGCATGAAAAGTATACATAATCGCAATTAGTTTAATTAGGCAAAAGCGGCGTCAGAAATGAATCTACCTAGAAGTAAGGTCTGTCATAATATTTCATGATAAATATATTTTTTGTTCTTTATTTTTAATGTTTTCCCACCAATTAGCAATAAATAGGCGGTAATGTTGTATTTTACAGGAATTTCCTAGTTATTAAAATATGAGATTAGCGTGGAGAAAAGCCTTGGAAATAAATTTGCATTTGTAATTTGCACTTATCGATTTCATTTGAAATGATTTCGATATTTTTTCATAGTAAAACCACCATTAATCATAATTACCTATATTTTTAGGAAAAGAAACTTGTTTTAAAATAAAAATTTAAATTATCTTATTTGCAGAAATTCTGCTTAAAATATAATCTTTTCAAAAGAAATTGTGGAATTAAATTTGATTTAGAATAATTTTCTTAGCAATTACTAATAAATATAATTTTATAATTTTTCGTGTTCCAATAGAGTTTCCTTAATAAATGTTTCCTCTGCAATTAACAGCAAATAAATGATTTTATTTATAAACATGGAATGGAATTTTATAGTTTCTTGCAAGCACCAGATTGGAGAGAAGAAAATCCTTGAAAATAAATTTACATTTCTAATTACCGTTTATTGACTGAAAGGAAAACTTTCGTTTGAAAGTTTTCATATTTTGTGCAACTTTTTATGACATTGACTGAGATTATATATTATAATTCATAAATTATTATAATTTATTTGTTAATTAAATGTTTTATTAATTTTCTGCAAAGAAAATCATTTAAATAAATTGTTTTTATTATATAATTTATGCTTTAAATGGAATAATGGAAATTCTTTATTTGGTAAAAAATAATCATCGACTGTAAGGCAAATTAAATTCCGTTCCGTAATTTTATTGCTCATTCTTTTCTGTTTACATAATTTCCAAAGAACTTGCTTTTGACATGCAATTCTAGTTATATAATTATTTAATAAATTATTATATTTCTCAATTTTGTTGTTATTAATTGCCAACAATAAGATCGAATTCATACAATTATCAGTAAACGAAATCATCACTCACTTCGTATATAAAATTAATATTTATCACGTTCGTTTTTTGTTTCTTCTTATTTTCTATAAACGTTATTATCCTATATAAGTATATTATACTATATAAGTATATTATTCTATTATCAGTATATAAGTATTATCATTATTTTATACATACATACATACTTAATTTGTTTGACATAATTTTAGGCTGGAAGTGGAGAAAATGGAGTTTCACAAATCAATATTATTTATTTTAAGTTTTACTTTATTAGTTTTGAATACCACTGACTCAAGTAAAAATAAATTTTAGTCCATAACATACAAATGCTGATTATATGAATTTCTCACGTCGATAAATAAATGCGTTCGAAGAAATATGTTTATATTCCCTCATAAATTGATACTTCAGTTTCTCTTTTTTATAAATGAATGAATAATTATATGTATTTTCCATTTAGTTTTTGATTGCAGTTAGTTGATATCGAGTGTGTGTCGCGTCCGTTCTAAATTCAATGAGATTCAATGATGGCGCCCGTATATTGGCAGATCATTTTCCCATGGCATGGTAAAATATATAGTCTCTCGTTTTGTAATAATTACAAAGGAAGTCGGTGGGTTCTGTTTCTGTTGCCAGTCCAACTAAGCAAACTGCTTTCGAAACTCGCGGTGCCAAAGAACCGGAGCACCAAGGACGGCTACAATATGTATCACAATATTAATACTGAAAAAAATAATGTGTGGATAATATCGACCCGGAAATGTATTTGCTTTTTATTAGAAATTTAAAAAAATAATGAACAGGCTGTGAGATTATTCAAGGTTTATTAATTTATTTACTGGCTTTAATTAGTAAGAAATTGAATTTATAGAAATCTTGTTTCCTTTTTATGTTAATGAGATATATATATATATATTAGATAATTTTGCAGGGATTTTTTTAGTGAGAATTTATGCCTAAATTACAACAATATTACTGTTAGAACTATCTGAATAGAAAGATTAAAATAGTGCTAATATAAATTCATGTTACTACAAGAACTGTATAAATAGAAAATAGTAAACAAATAAATTAGTTGTAAATACTAGGCATTGGTCTTGCTGTCGAATTGTCGCCGCAGCTGCCTCAAGTCGGTTACTAAGATCATCTAAATCAATTATCTGGTTGGTATATACCAGGAGTGGCCAAAGCGTCGACCGCTGTGGACAGGTAGACCGCATAACGGTACTTACGTATTGACGCCACCACCGCTACATTTTTAAATGGCGCCAATCTACACCTAAATTTTTTATGTTATAACATAAAATAAAACATTTTATTTAAAATTAAAACATTTTTTAAACTCAAAATATTTTATTTTTTAACCCCGGTTAGATTAGGTTGCCCGCCGCGAAGCGGACAGATAAATCAAGACAAGAGACGCGCGGTTGCGCGAACTCTCGATCCAATATATAGCGGTGGTGGCGTTAATACGTAAGTACCCGCATAACTACTCCTAGTCGCCTGCCTATGCGATTGGTGCACATGACTGATGCCCGTCCATAATCTCCAAGTTGCCCGATTATTATCCCGACGGGTTAAACAAGAGTTGACTTGTAGATTATGCAAACTTATACGCATAGCAGATCTGTGTGTGATGGTTTCGGTGGAAGTGACATTCTGCTATAATCGACTGCCCTTGGCACTGCAAGGAAGTGTAATTACTCATCACTCACCCCACCAGTTATTATATGACACGATTCAGTTATAATAGTTTTTATCGATCCCAACGAAAAATTATCAGTTGTGACAGTACGCATCATTTCATATAAGGTTCTGCTTTAATTACCATGCTTGTTTATTTTCAATTGATTGTAATGTTATTCTTTGACTTACAATGAGTTACCCAATCACAAGTTCCAAGAAGCCAAAAATGTCACTATAATGATGAATGTGTATGAATTATGTTGATAATAAATTATAAATGTATTTGCATTATATGTCTTTCAAGCGCAAGACTTACAAAAAGGGCAAATGTAGAAAAGCATTTTAGAACAGTCCATAAACAATTATCTTGGCACCGAGTTGCGCAAAGCAAAAGTGCAACAATTAATGACACAATTAAATATGCAATAGTCATTTTTACGAGTTTAAGTACAAAGTCGAAAACAACCACCATGGCTTCATTCAAGGTAGTCGAAATAAGGAAGGAAAGTTTAATTAAACAGGAGAATTAGTATCTAATAAAATAACCATAAATCTCAAATAATTTTTTCAGCTAAAGAAATGTCGCTGTCGAGAAACACTGTTATGCGTAGAACAGAAGCGATGAGTAAAAATTTTGAAAATATTCTGAAAGAAAGAAAGAAAGTATTGCGCTCAAAAATATTAAATTCGGATGATGTGATGAAATTCGTATTCAAAATAGTTAATTCTATCCGTGGAAGCAATTTGCAATGACGAAGATTCAGAGCATTAGTAGATGCATGGGAATCCAATTTTGTGGAACTACTTTGACAAACTAACGTAAGATGGCTAAGAGCTAGGGCCACTGAAATATATACTAACTGGAACGAGCGCTGGCCTCTAAGCTTGTGCGCACCGAGAGAGAGGTCCCAAAGGGATACCTTCATCCTTGTCTAGCCAACAGTGAATTCGAGATTGGGAGGATGTGATACAGTCAGAGCGAAAAGCTAGTTGTATTTAGTTGTATCAAGAAAGAGAGTGAGATCGAATGAGAGTGTTTTCCTTATATATATATATATATATATATATATATATATATATATATATATATATATATATATATGTGTATGTTCTGTCTTCGTCTAGTACAGTCCTACTAGACGAAGACAGAGCTATACGAGAGACACCTTGTGATGCTCTCTCTCGCCCTGCACAGACTAAGAGGCAGCGCTCGTTCCAGGTATATATATTTCAGTGACTAGGATGCACCAGTGACTTTTATCACGACGACAAAAAAAAATTGTCACTGTCACGTGACGTCAACAAGTGGAGTGAGTGCGCTCACGAAGGCTGACAGTCACCAAACTTTCTTGAAATCCTAGCTTCATTTGTATAAATGGATTACGAAGAGACAGTCGTTACCTGCGAACTCATGAAACAAAAAAAATGCGTAAAAAAGGATAATGCGTATAAAAGGGGTGTATCCAACCCCTTTGCAGTGACAGGCTACTTACTAAGTGGAAAGTTCTACAATATATTTTATAAACTTTGACAACATCCAAAGAATTTTTTTTTTAATATTTTAGAATGAGTGTTGGAAGTTTTAATGAACTACTTCGCACTTTAGGACCTCCATTAGTATACAAAATTACGAACATTTTGCTGGTTGTTGGTCTGTTTTTGAGTTCTTCTATAAGCACATCTTTACCAATACTAAATGGGCCATTGAAAACGAAACAGAGGGATTTTCGGATAGTTAAAGATTAATTTTCAAAAAACGACCGGACACGTCAACTTTGTAAGGGGGACACATTTTACAAGAAAATTTGTTGCCAAATCACTCTCCACAACTCCTTCGCGCTGGGACCACAACCCCTATAATTTTAAATGGCACGGTGGGGTAAGTGATACCTCATTTGAAAGCCCTTTTTGTCCTGAATACTAAACGATTAACATTTTCCGAATTTATCGATTTGTTGTTGAGATTATTTAATTTCAAATGAACGCGTCCTTCGTTTAAAGTTTAAATTAAGTCAAATTGTTCAATCTGTCCTTACAAAAACTGCAGTGAAGAAAAACACAATTCAGAGTCACATTTCACATTCACAAGTCACAAAAGATTTTTATTAGTTTAACAAATGCTCAAATTGTGCGCCACCAAATTCCATACAAAAATACAAATTTCACTCGAAACGTTCTCTTACATTTTACCCCACAAGAAAAAGTCCAGAGGATTTAAATCAGGTGAGCGGGCCGGCCATTACATAGCACCTCTTTGTCCATTCCATTATCCCGGGCAATTTCTGTCCAGAAATTCCGTAATAGCCTGCGTATAATGTGGTGGCGCTCTACCTTCCTGAAAAGTCAAATGGTCTTCTAATTAACGATCGCCATTTTCTTTCAACGACATAAACTAAAAACGCGTTCTTAACTTGAAATTAAATAATCTCGAAACCAAATCGATATATTTAGAAAATGTTTAGCCGTTTATAATTCAGGGGTAAACGGGCTTTCAAATGAGGTATAACTTACCCCACCGTGCCATTTAAAATTTTAGGGGTTGTGGTCCCAACGCGAAGGGATTAAGTGATTTTACTACAAATTTTCTTATAAAACGTCCCCCTCACAAACAAAATTGACGTGTCCGAGCATTTTTTGAGAAACCGTCTTTAACTATCTGAAAATCCCTCAGTTTCGTTTTCAATTGCCCACCTTGTAAAGTCTTACTGCACCGTCACGTTTTGAGATGACGTTGACGCCATTTTTGTGTGCTACGGTGTCGATAGTCGGAATGCAAATGAATGACGACTCGGTGAATGACAATTTGGTCATTCGAGCGCGCGCGTCTATTGAAAGCTAGCGTTGCGATGACAGTTGACACGGGCTTGTTTGTAGGTCCGCGGACGAAAGTGTCACGAGGTTGTCACGACGTAACGTGAGCGTATCTCCATAGATATTCATTCATTGACCGGACAAGAGTGACAGAACAGTCACGGTGACAAAAATTACTCGTGCGCGCTAGCTCTAAGCTGTGCTAAGTTTTTAAAAATATTCTTCGATCTTTTGCATGATATGCTCGATGGGAATGATGACAGTAACCAAGAGTCACAAAAATATTGTATTTATCTAATGAGATGGGAGTAATAGATTGTGAAACATGTATTTATTTTCATATTTAGTACGAGATTGATAATTGTTTAATACAAAACTACAAAATACAGCAGTCCGCCATGATAAGCTGAATACCAATCAGAGTGAATTACGTCACGCGTTTGTAAACTTCAACGCACTTTTTCTGCACGATCTCTTCACTTTTTAATTGTCGTTACCTGCGTTTATAAAGTATTTAATGATTCCCAATGACCAGTTGCTTAGTTTTGTGTTCTCAAAATATGGAACAAGGTTTTACCAAATTTTTACCAAATAGCTCTAATTTGCCTAGAGTTGATTTGTTGATGTTGGGGGAGTTTTGGCATCAAACTTAGACTTTTGTTCATCAGAGTTCAGAATTGTCAAAATCGCACATCACTTATACACTTTAGAATTCATAACACGTAAAACAGCTGATTTCTTTCTTTGACTCCCTAATTTCTCGGTCGATTTACAAACATCTGACGTCACAAGCAGACGCCATGATACCAGCGATCTTTTTCCAGCGAATTTTAAACTTTGAACTTCCATAGCTTTTTTTTTTAGTAATACTTTGTTTCGTTCAGAAATATATATATATATATATATATATATATATATATATATATATATATATATATATATTTGGAAATAGTAGATACTTTAGAATATTATAGAACGCATTTTCAAAATCATTCATCATGCCCATTGGAAGATGAGATGTGGGGGTCTGATCTTGTTTTCTCTTACATTACAGGAAACTATTACAGGAACTTACTGTTACAGGAAAGCTAAATAAATAATATAGTATATTTTAAAACTAAGGCGGAAAGTTGTCAATTTCACGCGAGAGCGAAATTGGGCACGAACAAAGTGAGTGCGCACATTCGTTCGAGAGGCCAATTAACAATACTACCCGTGTTACAAAGAATATTTTTTATTACTCATGCTAGGGAATGTATCTTACAAATTGGGGAACCAGGGGCCATAAAAAAAATGGAAGCAAAAATGAAGAATTTGCTTTTTCTATTGTCTCCGGTGGTGTGGATCCGTCAAAAGAACTCTCCTCAGTCTTCGGTATCACCATAAAATTTATTCTCATTTTAAAACGTTTCTTTATTTTTTACTATTATTTTGTAATGAAAAAAATTTCTGACACTTTTTTAATATCGAGGTCTTGATTGCGTTCATTTTATTTTTATTTACTTGTTTTTTTAATGTAACCTAGCGATATTGAATATTTGCGTGCGTTATCCACCTGGCAAGACAATGCGAAGTGGCATTTCTCGTATTAAAAAACGTGCGTTAGGAAGTACTTCGCACGTATGAGTAATGAAAAATAAATTTGTAACTTCAAGGAAAGAAAAAAAAAAACATTGACTGAAATGTTTAGGGGACTTGAATGCATTCGAGGGGAAACTTATCTCTAAAATAGTTTGTTTTAATGTTAAACTTATTTTTGGCTTTAAATTACAACTTTGCTTATGATCACTTAGCACGTACGATGCTGTTAGACCGCCGCGCGGGGGCTCAATTAGGAGCGTTGTATCAATTTAGATATATTTTTTTTGATAATCATATCCAGTTAATTGATTTTGCAACAAATTGGGGCCAATAAGTTCGTTGGCCACTCCGGCCCAAATTTTTATCGAAAATCTGTGCTCGAAAAGATTACTACGAACAGCAGGTGGATTTTCAATAGCCCAAATATGACTATTATGACTGTTTATGCCTTTACGTATAAACGTTGATTGATCAGTCGCCAATACTATGAAAGAAAAGTTAAAAAAAGAAAAGGAATTTTAACATGTTTTTGTAAAAAGCATCGGCAAAATTGTAAACGTGAAGAATTGTCTTGAAGTTGTAAATTCTGTCCTTTTGCAAATGAATGACGACTCGGTGAATGACAATTTTGTCATTCGAGCGCGCGCGTCTATTGAAAGCTAGCGTTGCGATGACAGTTGACACGGGCTTGTTTGTAGGTCCGCGGACGAAAGTGTCACGAGGTTGTCACGACGTAACGTGAGCGTATCTCCATAGATATTCATTCATTGACCGGACAAGAGTGACAGAACAGTCACGGTGACAAAAATTACTCGTGCGCGCTAGCTCTAAGCTGTGCTAAGTTTTTAAAAATATTCTTCGATCTTTTGCATGATATGCTCGATGGGAATGATGACAGTAACCAAGAGTCACAAAAATATTGTATTTATCTAATGAGATGGGAGTAATAGATTGTGAAACATGTATTTATTTTCATATTTAGTACGAGATTGATAATTGTTTAATACAAAACTACAAAATACAGCAGTCCGCCATGATAAGCTGAATACCAATCAGAGTGAATTACGTCACGCGTTTGTAAACTTCAACGCACTTTTTCTGCACGATCTCTTCACTTTTTAATTGTCGTTACCTGCGTTTATAAAGTATTTAATGATTCCCAATGACCAGTTGCTTAGTTTTGTGTTCTCAAAATATGGAACAAGGTTTTACCAAATTTTTACCAAGTTTTACCAAGGTTTTACCAAATAGCTCTAATTTGCCTAGAGTTGATTTGTTGATGTTGGGGGAGTTTTGGCATCAAACTTAGACTTTTGTTCATCAGAGTTCAGAATTGTCAAAATCGCACATCACTTATACACTTTAGAATTCATAACACGTAAAACAGCTGATTTCTTTCTTTGACTCCCTAATTTCTCGGTCGATTTACAAACATCTGACGTCACAAGCAGACGCCATGATACCAGCGATCTTTTTCCAGCGAATTTTAAACTTTGAACTTCCATAGCTTTTTTTTTTAGTAATACTTTGTTTCGTTCAGAAATATATATATATATATATATATATATATATATATATATATATATATATATATATATATTTGGAAATAGTAGATACTTTAGAATATTATAGAACGCATTTTCAAAATCATTCATCATGCCCATTGGAAGATGAGATGTGGGGGTCTGATCTTGTTTTCTCTTACATTACAGGAAACTATTACAGGAACTTACTGTTACAGGAAAGCTAAATAAATAATATAGTATATTTTAAAACTAAGGCGGAAAGTTGTCAATTTCACGCGAGAGCGAAATTGGGCACGAACAAAGTGAGTGCGCACATTCGTTCGAGAGGCCAATTAACAATACTACCCGTGTTACAAAGAATATTTTTTATTACTCATGCTAGGGAATGTATCTTACAAATTGGGGAACCAGGGGCCATAAAAAAAATGGAAGCAAAAATGAAGAATTTGCTTTTTCTATTGTCTCCGGTGGTGTGGATCCGTCAAAAGAACTCTCCTCAGTCTTCGGTATCACCATAAAATTTATTCTCATTTTAAAACGTTTCTTTATTTTTTACTATTATTTTGTAATGAAAAAAATTTCTGACACTTTTTTAATATCGAGGTCTTGATTGCGTTCATTTTATTTTTATTTACTTGTTTTTTTAATGTAACCTAGCGATATTGAATATTTGCGTGCGTTATCCACCTGGCAAGACAATGCGAAGTGGCATTTCTCGTATTAAAAAACGTGCGTTAGGAAGTACTTCGCACGTATGAGTAATGAAAAATAAATTTGTAACTTCAAGGAAAGAAAAAAAAAAAACATTGACTGAAATGTTTAGGGGACTTGAATGCATTCGAGGGGAAACTTATCTCTAAAATAGTTTGTTTTAATGTTAAACTTATTTTTGGCTTTAAATTACAACTTTGCTTATGATCACTTAGCACGTACGATGCTGTTAGACCGCCGCGCGGGGGCTCAATTAGGAGCGTTGTATCAATTTAGATATATTTTTTTTGATAATCATATCCAGTTAATTGATTTTGCAACAAATTGGGGCCAATAAGTTCGTTGGCCACTCCGGCCCAAATTTTTATCGAAAATCTGTGCTCGAAAAGATTACTACGAACAGCAGGTGGATTTTCAATAGCCCAAATATGACTATTATGACTGTTTATGCCTTTACGTATAAACGTTGATTGATCAGTCGCCAATACTATGAAAGAAAAGTTAAAAAAAGAAAAGGAATTTTAACATGTTTTTGTAAAAAGCATCGGCAAAATTGTAAACGTGAAGAATTGTCTTGAAGTTGTAAATTCTGTCCTTTTTGTACATGGAAAGGATACGATTGAATCTCACGCAGTGTTCGCCAGACAATTCTATATGAGACATCTACTTGGCGAGATATTTGTCAAGTACTACTAGAAGAATCTACTTCGGCAAGATTTGAGATTTCTTCTTCAACATCCAAAATTCGTTGGTGTCGACCAGGTCTGGCAACCCGACCTTGACGTGTTTGCAGTACACCAGTTTCTCGTGCGCAAATTACTAGAGGGTAAATTTTTGTGGAATACCTGTTGGCTTGTTGGGAAACCGTGCAGCGTACAATCGACTTACAGCAACAGAATTCTGGAGTACTTTCTCATAAATTAACATCTCAAAATTTTATCATTTTTACTTTCCTTATTAGGATTTTTTCGGAAGAATTTGTTTCAAATCACAGATCACTAAGATGAAACAACTTGTCAGATGGGAAAAGTTACCATCATCCCAAAATATTTATTTCCCTATATACATATACACATATACGTATTCCTAAAAGTATTTAGGAAATTATATAAAGAATCTAAACAAAATTTCTACTCACCATAAAGTTGTATTATATTTTCCTATAAATAATTATGTTAATTTATAATAATTCTACAATGTATTTGTTTTCTATTATTTTATTTGCTTGCGTGTTTGTAAAATATTCATTTGGCTTTCACTTGCATGGTGTATTCAAAGGAATTATTACTAATAAGTAGTGAAAACATATATGTAAAAATAAACAAATGGAATGATTAAATCAAAACAACCAGCCAGTTTTCGAAATCGCAGACTTTTCGTAGAAATTATTTATAACAACTGCAAAAAAACTTTCTCAGATTTAATGTAACGCTTATATTACATGCCAATGTTAACTTGCTAGAATGGAACATGATATAAGTAAGATTTTATTCAACTTATTTCTTGTTAATGTTATTTAATATTTCATTTTTATTGTTATTTAATCTTCTATTTGCTAATTTTTATACTTTATTAAAATAAATTTGGTTTATTAAATAAATTATTATCATTACGATTTAGATTTAGGTTTAAGTTGGGAAATTGTGTATAACATAATTTCATATTCATTGGGGAAATGTGAATAATTAGTATAAAGTATAGAAACAGAACATCAAAAACAGTACTATGTAATAGTGTACTTATGTTTCACAAGTTCTAAATTTATTTTAATAATTTTATAAACAAAAAGTTTTATTATAAATTAATCTACTTAATTAATTGTATTGTTTTAAAGTAAAGCTTTAAATTCAAGAGTGAAACATAAAACTCTTACTTGTTTATTGAAATAAATTGTATAATACTAAAACGCATTTGTTTGTAAACAAATCTAACATTGTTTACGTCCTGAGAATGTAGTCTTGTTTATATAGTTATGTTTTGTCACGTATAAATCAGTTGTTTAACCTTATTTAATCAAGTAAGTTTACTTCTGTTTGTCTATTCTACTACTAGAGATAATTAATTTTTTTCTAGACCAGCGGTTCTCAAATTGTGCGCGATTAAAATAAATTCATATTTTCATACCCTATTTTCAAAAAGTAAATAAAAATGCAACCCATGCATGCTTTTTAGAAAATCTATGTGTTATTCAATTATTCATAAATTAAAGAATAGTAAACTTTCAGTTTATGTTTTTTAACAAATCAAAATCGATCAAACTCGATGGTCGACATATTTACATCATCATGAATGCTACCAGTGGAACGAGTGCCATAGACTCATTTTGGCTGCGCTTGCTAGTCTTATCAAGACATATAAGCGTAAAAGTTGAATTAGATCTACGAATCATCTTTTCTCAAAACTGATTTTTGTATAAAAATAACAGTCCCAGTTCAAGTTGAAAAAAGTTATTTTGTCCTCTTTTTAGTATGAAGATTTTGGAAAAAATATTATTTGATCAATTTGCAAAACCATATTAATATTGCAAACCGTTAATATTTCAAAACCTTGTTCTCTCAATTATAAAATATCTAAATGAGATTTGCGCGAAAAGCCTACAGATTAAATGAAACATTGCCTCGATCCTATTGATCGATTAAATTATCAATGAAAAAAAACATTTTTTTTAACTTGCAATATGTTATGCAAGATTGAACAAGTTTGTTCCGCTCCGATACTGAGGTAATACTTACTAGGCATATTTATATTTGCTTTGAGCAGTAGACTGCTGCGGATAAATCAGGTTCACTCTGATGATTCGCGTGATTCATTCCAAACGGAATAAGTAATCTATCCAATTGAATCTTATTTGTTCATCTAATTGAAATATTATGCAATTGAAATGCATTGAAATTACGTTTTTTAGTCGATAAGAAGAAACAAAATCATTGACGTAAAACGTCTAGCTATTATAAATTATGAGAAAACTAGTTTTTTAGTTTAGTGCATTTATGGAAGGATAATGAACTTACTGTAAAAAGTACAACACTACGACTCTTCCTTGCTATTGTATCTTATGGTGAGATGAGGGTTAGGAAACCAATAGACCCTTGTCGATCTAATCATATTCTATCGAGTTATCTATTTTACTAAGAACTACTATTTAACAGAACACAATTGTTTTAATGTTTACAACAAAGGTTTAAATATTAGTAGATTGTGTCTGTTACCTACTCCTATTATTTACTAATTTAGGCTATTAAAGCCAAAAAATTAACTATGTATAAAATCTGACCAGTCTAAATAAACTAAACTAAATAGTCCACATTAAACTATAAGTACAATCAAGGCTAAAATACACACTCACTGCACAATCACTGCTAGATTAGACAGTCAAGACTACACTTCACTAGTCAGTTAAGACTAGACTAGCCAGTCAAGAATAGGTTAGATTAGTCAGTCAAGACTAGGCTAAACATGACAAAGTATAAATCATGAGCTACTTTTAAATAAGCATAGTTCCCGAGGCTTTTTTTTAAATTAATAGCTTCGTACTTATCTGGCAGAGTGAACCACGTTCTCTATAATGGTTTTATATCTAATTCGTTCATATGCTCGCCAATACTTCCACAAGGTTCAAATCTGAGTCCTCTTTTCGATGTGCTATTTATCGATAATCTGTTAACTGCTTTAAAATATCCAGTATTGGTCTTTGCAGATGATGTAAAGCTGTATTCCTATTAACAACAATTCTAATGCAATAACCCTTCAATCCACCATCGACTTATTGGTTGCTACTGGTTGCTAAGGTCTAAATATTCCCAAATGCTGTGACATATACTAGAAAGAACCAGCCCAAAAATTCTTCTTATATAGTATCTGTCTAATTATTGAAAAAAAGAGTGCGTTAAGATTCTAGAGATCTATTTGATATTTGATTGTCAGCTGTCGTTTTCACAGCACATAAGCAGTATGTCGTTAACCGCATCTAAAATGCTAGGGTTTATCTTACGCATTTCTGCATCATTCACTGAATCTGTTTAGCTTAAAAAACTGTACTTTTCATTTATTGTTAGTAAGGTCGTGCATGGAGCGCTGTTATGGTACCCATATTATACTTCTCAGGACCTACCTATTGATAGGGTACAGCGTCGTTTTTGAAATATCTTTCTTTCAAAATCGATGGTCACTATCCCGTCAGAAACATCCCTTTTAGAGCGGCATGATGTCACATTTGTGTAAATATTATTTATCCTGTTAAAAGGCTTTCTTGTACGGCGATAAAGTTTATTTTTATTATTATGAAAATCAGAATAAGCTAATCTGGGTAAGATAGTCCAAGCTGCTACTGGACTGTGGGGGTAGATTAGACTAAGCAGCCAAGACGAGACAACCAAACCTCAATAGTAGATAAATAATGAAAACGAGGAATACGAACGAATAAAAAAAAATAATGTGAACGAGACGGAATTCGATAAAACAAAGACTAGCTAGACAGGGCCGGCGCGAGTGGTGTAGTGGTGACGCTCGTGGCCTCATGTTAGAGCGCTAACTGACGAGTATAGAGGTCCGAGTTCTTTCCCAGCGCCGGCCGCATTTGTTCCAGAAAGACAAATGTGAAAAATGGCAATTAGCGCAATTTACTATAACAACAGGTTTTCTGGGCCTAAGTGAATGTGATAGAATACAATAGGCTACCAATAGGCCGCAGTGTTCGAAGGGTCGGCAAACACGGTAATCACATCGAACCAAACTTTAAAAAAAAAGACAGGACATGCGGTCAAAATTAGACTACAGGTCAAGACTAGTTATTGTGGATTAAACTACACAATTTATACTGTATAGTAAAGACTAAGGAGACAATACCTGACAAACAATATTACTTACCAAACCAAACAATAACATCTAGGTAATTAATATTAATCAATCATATCAATTAATAATCATTCAAACCTAAGAAGGTATCTCCAAAAACAAAATTCTTTTCATGTTAAGAGTATTACTAAGAATAATAGGAGGTTTTCTGAATCGGTTAAGATTAAACTATCTAATCAGACTTGATTATACTATCAGGACTAGATTAGACAGTCAAGAATAGACCATACTAGATAGTCAAGATAGATAGCCCAGCTTAGAATAAACTAGCCTGAATAGTTATGATACATTGATTACATTGTCAAGACTTAGACTTACTTAGATTTTTTTTAGACAATTTAAGCTAGACGGAATAACAAAAATTAGGCTATGCATACTAGATTAATCTGTTCAGACTAGAATATAGAATGAAAACTATATTATGCGTTAAGACACGGTAAATAGCTAGGAGCACGCTAAATTATTTTAAATAATTTAGGCTAGACTGAATCCCAGAAACTAGGCAATGCGGACAAGACTAGAGAGAGTAAGCTTAAGAGAGAATGTGAGACTATACCGATGAGATTAGATAATGTGGATAAGCAAGATAAGTCTAACTAACCGAGACCACACAGATAGTAAGTCAAGATTCAACTAACAATCTGGATAGAACTACAAAGTCAAGAGCCTTGACAGCCAAAACAAGCCTAGACTACACTAAACAATTAAGGCTAGGCTAAATTACGCAAAACTATGCGGTCCTATTAAGAGTAGGCAGTCTATATTTATCTAAATAATTAAGGCTAGATTGGATAGTAAAAACTTGCGTAGACGAATAATACTATACAGACTAGGCAGAAAGAGGTAAAGGAAACTAGGTAGTGTTGAGTGACAAACGTGGCAGTAGATTAGATAGTAAAGTTATTGAATTATAGTTATTATAACTTAAGGTTTTGCTATCTAAAACAGCCTTCTTTGTTTTGATTATCTACACTGCCATGTGTATAGTCTGAGTCAGCCAAGTCTGTACAGTATTATTTGTCTTTGTCTTTGTCTTGGCTTGTCTAGTCTAGTCTTTACTATCCAGTCTATCTCTAATTATCTAATCTAAAAATAGACAAGTAGAAGAATCTAGAGTAGACAGATCGAACTAGATAATCAAATCAAAAATGAGTTAAAAATTTCAACTTATAAAGCAGAGCAGTCAGATATGATTAATGTAACAAAAATATATTGATGAAACTATATAGATCAGGCTACGTCAGACAAGACTTTGTTACTAAAAAATAACAATGCGTGTTGTAAATTTTACAAGAACACCATTCCAATAGATGAAGTTAAACTAAACAGCAGTTTAAAAAAAAACGTAAAAATAATCGGTTTAGACCATTGGTCGGGAACCCTATGAAACGGGAGAGCCAAAAGTTAATATTTACAAAATTTCACAATTTTTAAAGAGCCACTAAAAGTTTCTTTTCTATATCATACCATTTACTTACTTATAGAATAGTAATATTAATCCGAGCATTGCATGCCATTTTGAAAATTTTTTTCAATCTGGTTTATAACTAGTTGTTTTAACTTTTTCAAGCACGACTCTAGATTTTTATTTGCTAGTTAACTTCTTACTTTACTTTTCATTATATTCATGCAAGAATACGATTGCTCGCACGAATATGTCGACCCGGAGATCGTCAACACTCCAAATGCCCACATTTGCCCACTCCAAACTTTTTCATCTCACTATAGCATTCTAGAAGGCTATTCCTTTTGCCGAATATGAGTGCCTCGACTCGCGGCATTTCTACTAGAGCTGTCCACTTGAGGTGCGCGACGTGCATGAATTGCTGGACCTCCAACTCCTCTAACTTGCTCTTGAGTTCTATAAGAGTTCTGTAAATCCAGAAATTGCGTTTGAAGAGATTAAACATAAATTCCAAATGGTTCAATGTTGATCTCATTTAGATTTGTGTTAAGAGTATATACTATGAATTGCAGAGTAGTTTTGTTTGTTTTGAATTGCTCGAATCTCTTAAAAAATCCATAGTTTATTTTTTATAGCTACGCTGAAAATTTAAATAGTTGCATTGATTTTTTCGTGATATTGCTTCAAATTTTTAAAATGAAGTTATTTACTCTCCATGTCTTCAACAAGAGGAAGTAATTTTATTTTCGAAACAAACCACTTCTTCCACCAAGGCATAGGCAGGGTGTCCCATTCCTTGCAGTTTTAGATTTAGCTGATTTAGTTTTATAGTGAAATCTACAAGTTGAATTTTTGAAGCCATTAGTTTTCCTCCAAATAGGAATGGTCAAGCACAGTTCAAAATGTTTCAATACGTTACCTCTGGAAAATCGTCGCACTTTATTGTGCACAAGTAAGTCAGAATACTGGCTCCATATATCTTTAAGGAATTCTTTAAATTGGCGATGTTAGAGTGCTTTTGCCAAGATGATGTTAATAATCTTAGTTACCAAGTTCATAACCTCGACTATCTCGTACGGAAATATTTTGGCACAAAACGCCTCTTGATGAATTATGTCGTGGTTTATTTTTTCTGAAGAATCAGTATTAACCCTCTATTTATTCCTACCATACTATTGGCTCAGCTGCTATGGAAAAGCTGAAAAATCAGCTGCTATGGAAACGATTTTATTTAAAAAGATTCCATTGTCTTCCAGGTATTTGTGCACATCACTTATCTTCCCCACGAGTTTACTCTGAAAGCGGTTGCAATCCTAGCAGTTCTTCTTTTGGACCTTACGGCGACTTAAGTGCCGTGTCTTTTGTGCCGCAAGACTCATTTATAGCAAGTAATAAGGCATAAGCCAGTTGAATATCCTCCACTTGCATATGTGTAACATTTGAAGACATCTGCCCAGTTCTATATTGTACTATTTTAAAGGATAATGGCAAATCTTTGATTTTTCCTTGATTTCTGCTTTGTTTTTGTAATACCAAGTAATAAGGCAGAAGCCAGTTGAATATCCTCCACTTGCATATGTGTAACATTTGAAGGCATCTGCCCAGTTCTATCTTGTACTATTTTAGAGGATAATGGCAAATCTTTGATTTTTCCTTGATTTCTGCTTTGTTTTTGTAAATATGAAACAGTTCTTCAGATGCACGTATGAAACTATATTTGACGTATTCACCAGCCTTGAATGATTTCCCCCTTTTTGCAATTTCTAGTGATACTGCAAGGCTCCTCAGATTTTCCTCAGGAGGGACGCAGTTTTACATTGAAAGATCCGCATGTGGCTTGCGAGCCGCAGGTTGCCGACCCCTGGCTTAGACGATGATGTAACAAATATTTTTATAATATTACAATTTTTTCAATAAGTAAAAGATTAAATATATTAATAGATAGATATTAGATAGACATTAGATTAAATATGTTTTATACAACACTTTTCATAAAATAGAACCTATACAGAATTCTTTCTACTAGGAACTAGGACAATAATATTTTTTTAGTGTATTGTAAAGTATTAGGAAATATTCTGTTAATAACATCTTTTTTTTTAATTTTGTACGTACGTTCTTCGATGTAATAAGACTTACAAGATTACTTGTTAAAAGAGTTTAATTCAAATAGAAATAAACAAATCTGTCTGTCTTGTAAATTTACAATAAATAATATTACCATAAAATTGTGTGCAAAATAATGAAACCAATAAATTGTTTGCGAGTGTTTAATATGAGCAAACGTTTAAGTTCAGAGCATTACGTTGTAAAATACAGTCGCGGTTATCTTAATTTATAGATTACAGTTAAAATGATCGTGTCTTAAAGCGACGCCGGGCGTCTCAAAATGAAGCAATAACTTTTGCGCAATATCTTGTAACGCGATCTAATAAACGTTTAGCGAAACGGCTTGCGACCTCGCCTCGAATTTCCTTCGCAAAGAAACATAATATAATGAAAGCTAAAACGTTTCCTGAAACGAATGCACGACACAAAATAACACAGAAGAAGTTAAAAAAAGCAAATAACAAGATAAAAATCGTTGAAAAATAATTCCGTCAACATTGTACCAAGTACGAAGACACGTCTTGCCTACATTTTGTTTTCCATGTTGGTTTTTGTTTGTTTATTATTTTTTGTGAATGAAGATAAAGAGTAATAAACGTTGTGCAATGCGGTGTGAACGTAAATATATTGTTGTTCTCAAGGTTTTTTTGGGAGGATGGGCACAGGACAACAAATAATAAAGGAAAATGAACAATGAGGTTCTATCTGTGTACTTGAGGGAAATCTTTAATGACTAATTATAATTATTATGGATGTGACATCAAGGTCGCGGAACGCGGCCGAAGATCGAGTTCGGAAATTGAGAATAGCGATTATTGCCCAAGGATTGGAAAATTCTAATTGAATTTGCTTTCTAATTATATTTACTATGGTTCTTGATTAGTTTTGGTGGATAATTTAATCTTCAATTTACTCGCTGCGCAAACGTTTACTCAATTATTTCAAATATTCAATTTATTTTCTATAAAAATTTGACTTTACAGGTGTTAGTTAGTAATTTTATACACAAGAAGACAGAATAAATGTATAAATAATAGTTATATATAGTAGGTCAAAAGGAAATGTTGTATAAGTAATGATATTTTTGAATCTAAGGATTTTTATATTATATATGTATGAAAATCGTTGTTTGATAGATATCGCGTTACAGTAAATCGTGCTATACGAAAATTATGTAAAATCATTTTGAAAAGTGATTTTGCACATATTTCCATTTTCGTTTCATTTTTGTCTCGAATCAAAACCAAAGAGATACCGAGAATCGAAGGCTAGGTCTAAACAACGATTATAGAAATATTTTCGAAATGCTGAAAACGTTTTTAACACAAACCGTTCACAAGTTATACCTTTGAAAAATAACCAAAATTTGTCCCAAATTTTAAGAAATAATTAAGTATAAGACATCATATCAAGATTATAGGATGATATTAAGTTCGAGCGAAATTTCGCAGTGATTTTCGAATGTAGTAGAATCTTTCGCGGAAGATGCATGTGTATTAATAAGAAAATGACCTGAAAACGATTCCGCAAACCATTTTTAATTGTTTACCGATTGCGAGATTTCTCGGCTTGTGATAATTGCAAACGTTTTAATTTTAAATTTCAAAATGAAACATTTAGCTTTCCGAAAAATTTATTCTTTAGTTCGTTTGTATTTTTCAGCAATTTTTATGTGCCAGAATATTTACTTTATGTGCCAGAATATTTACAATTTTTCTATATTGATTGTCTATATTGATGAAATTCTTATTTTTGGTATTTATAGCTAATTGTCACACATCACTTCATAAATTCCTCTAGTTAGGTTTGTGTTTGCTTTTCATAAAAGTTTTTATCTATCTTTTTTATTGCGTTTCATATAAGTTATATCTATCTCTATAAATAACCATAAAGTGGTTTAGGACCAAATCTATAAAATTTGTGAGGAACATAAAGGGAGAAAAATTAAGACTATCCTGTTTTTACTTAATAAAGACAAAAAGAAGTAATAAAAAGTAACTTATTTGCCGAATTTTTACTGTCTAATATTCAGTGAACCTACTTTTTTGAAAATGGAGCAATGAATATTCAAATTCAGAGGTGGTTTCGACAACAATTTAATTTTCCAACGCTGACAACTTGCAGGACAATTGTACACAGATTTAGAAAAGAAGTGAATACTTTGCAAGATAGGGACAGAATTGGAGAATATTCCAATCAATCCGTGCGACGTTTATCGCAACAAGTAGGAATTTCACATAAGAACAATTTTATAGAAAGATTTATTCTTTCGGTCTTACAAATGGCAGAAAGCCCAAGAACTTCTTCCAATAGTATTGGATAGTTTATAACTATTCAACAAAAAACTTGGTGTCCAACTTATTATTTAATTTATTGATAATTGCAATTTAAAATCAGACACTTTTAATTTGTCACCCTGTATATGGGTATATGTATAATACGCATGTAAATGCGTATACTGTGACAAATGATGATGTGGTCATAAATTAAATTGACATGGAAACAGAAAATAATAGGGAGAGGAAAAATTAACAAGGAAATTGGCGAGGATTGACGGTGAACATATTTTAGGGAACGCAAGAGATTTTCAAGAATATTGGAGCCATTTTGCAGAATACTCAACAATAAAAAACGAACATTAGAATTACGTAAGAATTTGTGTCAGGGATAAACATTAGTAAGGGCAGAGGAGGATGCGCGGATTCCAATCAGAGTGTTGAATGAGTTTAGATCAACGATCACTCTCAACAAACGATGCTGCGGATATAAGCTTCTTGCATATTCAGAAACAGACAAGGTTGAAAACACATGGTTAGCGCTACACCCGAGAACATGGTTAGGGCTACACACGAGACGAGACCGAGACGAGACACATACGGTCTCGCTCTCGTGAGAGCGAGATCTTATGATGTCTCGCTCTCGCTCGTGCTCTCGATCTCGTTTTTGCGAGACACGAGAGCCTCGTTTCTGATCTCGTTGATACTTCGTCTTCAATCCTTGACTCTGACACGGGCAACCGTAATATTTTCTTGCATAAATTTGAACTATTATAAAATAGATGGTAGACAATTTCAAATTATTTCGTTCGTTTTTATTATTATGACATTTATGGTTTGTTATCCCTACATTTTCATGTGGATGGAACAAGCCGAATTGCAAATATAGTAATAATAACCAAATAGAAATTGAATGTAAACAGACATTTATGGTTTCTTATCACTATATTTCCTTGCAATAAAATGCAACGGTCATTTTTATGAGAGATATTTTTATAATTGTATATATTAAAGCCTTTAATTTACTAATATCCGACATTAAATTGGCAGTTTATGAATCAGATAATAAAAATGTTAAAACATTATTGAAAATCAATTTGGGTTTATTGTTTAATTTTAGACAATTATTATTTAGACAATATATTTAGATTTGACAAGGCGGAATGGCGCAAGGAAGTGAAAAATGAGGCTGTCCAATGTTTCGATAAAGTTAATAAACAGTATGTAAATTTAAATATACGAAGTAAATCAATCGAAAATAAATTGATATTGATAAATACAACAATTCAGCGAAAACTTCAAAACATTGGAAAGCTGATTTCGATGAGTATTTACTACTGAAAAGAGAAGATTTAAGTAAAAATATTTTAGAGTGATGTAAGTCTCATGAAACGATTTTGCCCGCTCTTTCCAAAATGGCCAAGAATTTATTCATATTTTAAACATCAGTACTTGTTGAAAGATAATGATCAAAACGCGCACATCATTAAAGGATAATGTGATGCAAGCATTATTTTGTTTGAATTCTTGGTCATCTTGTGACTTAAAGTGTAAATTTTCAGTTAGTTAAATTATCAAAGTTCATTGTTTCGTAACTTTTAACTTCAAATAGTATTGTAAAATTGTATTTTATTCTATAACAATTATCTATATAACATTTAAATACGCATATATTAATTACAATAAAATTAATGATTACTTCGTTTTCGACTATCTTAACAATAAGTTCTAGCAAGAACGATATTTGACGAGATGAGACGAGACGAGACAAACGGTTACGTGATCGAGAGCGAGACGAGACAAACGGTTCCTGGAGGGAGAGCGAGACTGATAGAGTTTTTTTTTTCACAAATAAAGAGTGTGACGACATTTTTTAAACTCTCGCTCTATCTCGTCTCATGTGAAGCCCTACACATGGTTGGAAGCGTTGATTGGGCGAGAATGGAAGAAGGCGAAAAATATGGTAGAAATATACGAGTATATATTTGCAAATAAGGACAATTAATCTGAATTAAGAACTTCCAAGTCAGTTGCTCAATGGATTCGTAACTGTAACCATTGCATGACAGCCAAAGTTCCGAAGACCAGAGGCAGAGGAGAAATGTAACAATAAAATGCGGGTGCACCATTTGAACGCGTCGCTATGGACGTGGCTGGTCCATTTCAAACCAGTGACACCGGAAACACATGTTCTTATTGTTATGGACTATTTCAACAAGTTGCCGGAAGTCTATGCGCTCAACCAAGAGGCAAAAGCTGTGTGCCGAAGTTTTCATTCAAAACTGGTTAACACGGTTTGCACTTTGAGGTACATTCAGACCAGGGGAGAAACTTTGAGACTGCTTTAGTTATTAAAATTTATACAATGATAGGAAATAAGAAGACTCGAACAACGGCCAATACTCAATAGGAAACAAACATTGGAATTACGTAACAGTACGTTTCTACTGATCAGCGATCTCTCAGACCGCGAGCCACAGTTGACGACAATTAACAGAGCGATAAAAATAACCACAACCTTCAACATTCAGCAAACTACTCAATGAACTATAAATCATGCATACCTAGATGCACAAAACAAATATTAATATGCGAGAAATGTAATTTTTAATTTCTGCCGCGGTCTCACAGACCGCATGTTAGTAGTTAGGGTTAACGTTTTAAGAAATGTTTTTTGATAGAATTGTTTACAACAATTGACTGCGTGTCATTTTTGACTAAAATGATTAAAATTCAATGAAAATTTTCGAAACATCAAACAAAATCCACAAGAACACCGAAATTCGAAAACTACCATTGTATAGATTTGAAACTTCTCTAAAAATCTTAAAATATAACGACATAACGACAAATTAGACGACACTACGAACATTAAAAGTATTCACAATTTCACTTGTTAGCCATCAATTTTAGAAAATACATACAAACGATTCAAATGTTTCTCATCAATACTCTCCTCTGTCGTCTATAAGTCCAGAAACAGCCCTGACTAAACAACCCTGATCAAACAACAGAAACTTACTACAAAACATGTTTTAATAGATGAACATAAACAAAATGTAAATTGTTATTTCTAGAACACACTAGAATATACAGGGAGATGAAGATGGGGAGTTAACATATATAGGCAATAGAGGGGAAACAGTGATACACTATGGAATGGTAAACGAGGGGGCATGGGTCGAAATAGAAAAATTTAGAATAGGGGCGAGAATAAAATGAGGTAACCTACCGATAAAAGTAAGCATAGAAGGGGAAATAGCGAAAGAAGAGACGGAGAACGAATAAAAGAAGTGAGGAGGAAGGTAATAATAAAAAGTGGGACAAACAAGGAGTGGAAGAATACAGAAGGAAACTAGAAAAGGTCAATTTTAGAGAGCACGGTGTGGAGAAGATGATAGCGGAATTGAAAGGAAAACTGAAAGAAGCAGTGACAAAAAAGAAATAGGTATAGGAAGCAGAGGAGTAAGAAAGAAAAATGAATGGTGGAGGTGTTAAAGGAGTGGAGAAGGGCGAAAGCAAGTAATAGTGGCTTTATAGAATCGAAGAGAACATACAGAGAAAGATGCAGAAAAAAGAAGAAGCAGAAGCGAGAAGTAGAAGAGAGAGAAATAAAAGGTAAAAAAACAGAGAAAGAAGTGTGGAATTACATAAACAGGCAACAAATAAAAAAAGGAAACAGTGAGCGAGGAGATAAAGCTAAGAAGACTGCAAGATACTGACTGAATGCTGGAAAGAAAAAAGAGGATATTGAAATGAAAGGAAGAGAGAAATATTACTGAAGAAACGGATACGCTAGTAAGGAAATAGGAAAGCTAAGAGCGGAAGGCAAGTGGATGAATGGGGAGCCGAGCTAAAGATCCAAGCATGTAGACTTTCAGGAAAGAAGAGAAAGAATAAGGGAATCCAGATACAATATGAAGTATGAAGCTGAATGATAGAAGGGATACAGAAGTGCCTAGGAAGAGAATGTGTGAAAGAAAGGAAGATAATGGCGAGGTTCAGATATGGAAACGAGAAGAGATAAAATAGATATTGGATGGAAGAAGAAAAAAGAATGTGTAGGATGTGCTATGTGGAAAGAGAGAGAGGCAGTATAACATATGTGGAATGAATGAGTAGAGATGAAAGAAAGAGAAGGAAGCAAAAGAGAAGAAATACTGAATGAAGATGGAAAAAAGATATAGTGGATGAAAGAAGTATGGAAGAGAAGGCAAGGGTTGGATAGGGAAAAGAAGGAGCAAGGCATTATGTAAAAATGGCACATTATGTTTAGTAAATTTATTAAATCTAAAGACAATTTCCTGAAAGGGGGAGGATAGGGAAAATAAAGACTTTTTATTACATTAAAAATATTAAATTACAGTCAAAACTGTACTACTCGAATTTGAAAGTAGAAGTTAGAAATTTTCGAAGAAAATAATTTAAAAAGAGTTATCAAGTTTTGTTGTCGAGTCAGAACTTGTTACTTATTAACGTTATACGCTATAATTAAGATTGGTTGAAATTTGTTATAAAATCGGGTGACTGATGAATTCGACTTGCAAAGAATTTTACTTTAGAGTTACTTAGTCCCGGTATCCAGTAAATAATTATTCCCTATAAATGGAATAATTAAACAATATTTCTACTTAACGAATGTGAAACTGTCATAACTGTATATAATATATTATTTCTTTTAAATTAGAAAGAAAAACAATTTGCTTTATTTGTATTTTCAGTTATTATTCGAAATTAATTTTTTTTTTTTTGTTAATATTACTCTTCTGAAATAATAATTAATTATACAAAAGCGATAAAATCTTAAGATTAACTTACATTTACATAAATATCTTTTCGATTAATTTAAATTTACCATTCACTAAACAAAGGACGATCATTGCAATCATTTACTATTCGACTATAAAATGAGATTCTATTAGCGACAGACGTATCCGACAGGCTACCAATCCCGTTTGAATTGATTAAGACAAACCAAAGAGATTTATTTGCACAAGTTTTCGTTGTATAAATTTATCAAGTATTGCCACAACATTCTAGCGGAACAAACTAATCTTGCATAACGCATAAGTTGCATTCAGACAAAGTTTTTGCACATCTAAATAATATCTTGTAGTAATAAGTTAATATTTAAACTGTAGTCATTATTTCCCTTTTTTATATATTTTTTTGTCTTTGTGAATTTAATTGTTATAAATAAATAATTTAATGAATG